>CM046434.1:9541074-9821074 GCA_025506505.1 Flaveria sonorensis
CAGAAAATATTCTAAGTGTCCCAAAAAATGCGCATGAACACTGTAGCGTGCGCATGCATAAAGCACATGAATTTTCAGAAAATATTCCGTCCATGAAGTGCGCATGAACCAATGCGGATGACTGAAGCAAATGCGCAGGACAAAACAAATGCGGATGAACATACAACAAATGCGGATGAACATACAACAAATGCGATGAAGACTTAACTAATGCGATGAACAACACATGCAAATATTCAAACTTAATGCGGATGATCAACTAACCTGAAACCGCATCTTACACTATAATCAGTTCCCAATCCTCATTCTTATACATTCATCGCACCGATCTAGCATGCTAATCTCTTAGAACAAGCATACAACCACATAAACCGAGCAAAACATGCAGGCCCTAACACACCCACTAAAAGAACAGGGCCAAACTTACGGTACAAAATACTGGACATATTAAAAAGTTAGTTACATGCATTTCCAGCCCCAAAACAGGTTTAAACATAGAAACCGGGATCTAGAACTCACCTTATGCAATCTTTCGGGCAAGACTTCCTTCAACCCCGAATCAATGATTTCACACAACCTTGATTCGATCTCCTTGTTCTTCTTTTTCAAAACCCGAAAGCTTCTCTGCTTCTTTCTCTCTCACAATCAGCAGAAAAAGGGGAAAAGTAACATGGCATGGGCGGCCATGTTGCTTTTGTACAAAATTATATTATATTTTGTACCTTGCACACTTTACCCCTCTATTTGGGTTTAATTGTATTTCCTTCTTTTCTTCACTTTTATTCTAAAAAAATCCGGGTGTTACAAGTCCACCCCCCTTATATAGGTTTCGTCCCCGAAACCTGTTATTCCTCGAACAGATGTGGGTAATACTGCCTCATCTCTTCTTCAGTCTCCCACGTAGACTCGGATCCCTTCCTGTGCTTCCACTGTACACGCACCAGGGGAACCACTTTATTCCTTAACCTCTTCTCCTTGCGATCAATGATTGCCACTGGTTGCTCCATAATTGAGCCTTTCATCAACTTCAATGTCTTCCAGTGGTACAACCATATCTTCGTCAGCTAAACACTTCCGCAGATGAGATACATGGAATGTAGGGTGAATTCCACTTAACTCATCGGGTAACTCCAACCTGTAGGCCACCTCTCCTACTCGAGCAATGATTCGGAAAGGCCCTATGTATCTCGGGCTCAACTTGCCCCGCTTTCTAAACCGAATGATCCCCTTCCATGGCGAGACTTTCAACATAACTCTATCTCCCACCTTGAACTCAATTGGTCTACGTCTCTTGTCAGCATACGACTTCTGTCTATCCTTAGTTGTCTTCATATAGGCTTTGATCCTTTCAAGCTTCTCAGTCGTAGCCTCGATCACCTCAATACTTCCCAACTCTCTCTGACAAATATCACTCCAACAAACGGGTGTTCTACATCTCCTACCATATAGCATCTCATAAGGGGGCATACCAATGCTGGCATGATAACTGTTATTGTATGAGAACTCCGCTAACGGTAAGTGGTCACCCCAACTACCTCCAAAATCAATGATGCATGCCCGAAGCATATCCTCAAGCGTCTGAATGGTTCTCTCCGACTGACCATCCATCTATGGATGATAAGCCGTGCTGATGTGTAACCTCGTCCCCATTGCATCATGAAATCTCTTCCAGAACTTAGATGTAAATCGAGTGTCACGATCAGAAACAATAGACACCGGCACACCGTGACGAGTTACAATCTCCCTAATGAATAGATCCGCTAACTTCTCAGATGAATACGTCTCTCGGATCGGTAGGAAGTGAGCACTCTTCGTCAGACGGTCGACTATCACCCATATGGCATCGTACCCCTTCACGGTACGCGGTAGCTTCGTGATAAAGTCCATGGTGATATGCTCCCACTTCCACTCGGGTATATCCAAAGGTTGGATCTTACCGTATGGCTTCTGATGCTCCGCCTTCACTTGCAAGCAAGTAAGGCACTTACTCACGTACTCCACTACGTCACGCTTCATACCCGGCCACCAATAATCTTTCTTCATATCCTGATACATTTTGTGGCACCGGGATGAATGGAGTATCGAGTCTTATGAGCTTCGTCCATGATCTTCCCACGTAGATCCCCATAACGAGGAATCCACATTCGTCCGAATCGGGTTCTAACACCGAGAGTGTTTTCACCCAATTCCGCGACTAGACCTCTCATCCTTTCAGAGTTAAGATGATCTTCCTTCAACGCCTCATCTTGAAACTCCTTGACCTTCTTCATCACATCGGAGGTCAAAATCCAATGGTAAGCCTTCACCCGGATTGGTTCAGGCCTCTCCTTTTGGCTAAGGGCATCCGCCACTACGTTGGCTTTGCCCGATGGTAATGGATTTCACAATCATAATCCTTTATCAGTTCCAACCATCTCCTTTGCCTCATGTTCAAATCCTTCTGCTCGAAGAAGTACTTCAAGCTCTTGTGGTCAGTGAAGATGGTGCACCTCGTCCCGTACAGGTAGTGCCTCCAAATTTTTAATGCAAAGACCACAGCTGCTAGCTCTAAATCATGAGTAGGGTAATTAACCTCATGAACCTTCAATTGTCGGGATGCGTAAGCTATAACCTTTCCTCGCTGCATCAGTACGCAACCCAATCCCGTAAGAAGCATCTGAATAAACCACCAAATCCTCGCTCCCTTCGGGTAATGATAAGACAGGAGCTTGAGTCAACCTCGTCTTCAACTCTTCGAAAGCCTTCTCTTGCTCTTGACCCCAAACAAACTTCACATCCTTACGGGTCAACTTGGTCAGTGGAGAAGCTATCTTAGAGAAGTCTTGGATGAATCTCCTATAATAGCCCAAGAAACTACGGATCTCGGATGGCGTCCTTGGAGACTTCCATTGCATCACAGCTTCCACTTTTGCCGGGTCTACCATAATCCCCTCGGGATTCACCACGTGACCCAAAAACTGAACCTCGCGCAACCAAACGCGCACTTGGAGAACTTAGCATACAACTTCTCCCTTCTCAACGTCTCTAATACCTCTCGAATGTGACCGGCATGTTCCACCTCGCTCTTCGAATAAATCAAGATATCATCGATGAACACAATCACTGATTTATCCAACATCGGCCGACACACTCGATTCATCAGATCCATAAAAGCAGCTGGCGCGTTGGTTAAACCGAAAGACATAACGAGGAACTCGTAGTGTCCATAACGCGTACGAAAAGCTGTTTTAGGAATATCCTGCTCCTTCACCTTCAACTGATGGTAACCAGATCGGAGATCTATTCTCGAAAACCAACTGGCACCTTGGAGCTGATCAAACAGGTCATCAATCCTCGGCAATGGATACCGATTCTTCACCGTCAACTTGTTCAGCTCGCGGTAGTCAATACACATCCTCATACTACCGTCCTTCTTCTTTACAAACAAAACCGGGGCACCCCATGGAGAGATACTCGGTCTAATGAACCCCTTATCAAGCAACTCTTGCAGTTGCTCCATCAATTCCTTCAGCTCAGAGGGGGCTAACCGATACGGTGCCTTAGCAACAGGTTGGGCACCGGGTATCAGGTCGATCTGAAACTCAATCTCACGGTCCGGCGGTACACCTGGTAAATCTTCTGGGAACACGTCTGGGAAGTCACACACAACCGGTACATCAGACAATTGTGGTGTTGGCGTATCAACATCTTTTACGTAGGCCAAGTAGGCACTACATCCACGCCTCATACACTTTCCCGCCACCGCCATTGAAATCACCTTCGGAATCGTAGTAACTCGATCACCGTAAATCGTCACCGAACTCCCGTCAGGCGCTGTCAGTCCAATCATCTTCTTGCGACATACGATATTCTCCTCGTAGGCCGCTAACCAGTCCATTCCCAGGACTACATCGAAACCGCCTAAAGTCATCACGAATGGTCTAACAGGAAATTTATGACCTTCTACTTCTATGACACAGCCTTCCATCATCTCAGAAATCCTGGTAGACTTACCTATGGCAGTTTCTACATCGAAGGGCTCGTCAATACTCCTACTCCTTAAAGGCAACTTAGCATAAAAGGTAGCAGAAATGAAGCTCTTACTAGCACCGGAATCAAATAACACAGAGGCAAGAGTTTGGTTTACTAGGAACGTACCTGACACAACATCGGGGTCCGTCCTAGCCTCCCCTGGGTCATCGTGAATGCTCTGGCGCTTGCTTTCTGCCCTTCGGTTCTGGTCGTCTTCTTCGCACCGGAACTCTCAGCCCTTGGCTTCTTGCATTCCCTACTCATGTGACCCTCTCCACCACAGTTAAAACATCTGGCCATACGACAATCCTTTGCTATATGCCCTGTCCTCCCACACAGGAAGCATACATTAAATCCCCGCCTACATTCTCCGAAATGCTCCTTTCCACACTTGCCACACCTCTTCAACCCCGCACCAGATGTGACCACACGGCGGTCATCCACCCGTGCACGCTTGTTGTTTGTCGGGGCACCACCCCTACCAAACCTCTTCCCGTTCCAGTTCCGGTCACCACCACCTTTCTTACTCACCTCAGCCACCACCACTTCCCGTTCATCATACAGCCTCCCTGCCAGATCAACCACTGACCTAAACGTGCTCGGTCGGGCGGATCATGTGCCTGCGATGTCCGCCGGCAAGCCCTGAATGTATCTCTTAATCTTTCGTGACAAGGGTGTCACCTGATCCGCACCAGCCGTGCCATCTCATTGAATTTGGTGGTATATTGCTGATGTGTCATGGTTCCCGCCTCCAGCTGTAGGAACTCCCTCTCAACCTTGTCGAGCTCTCGGTGAGGACAAAACTCCTCGATCACCAGTTTCTTCAACTCATTCCACCTCATCCTGCCAATCGCTCTACTACCCTCGGCCTGGACAATATTGTCCCACCAACATAGGGCCGAGTCCACAAATGAGTGGGTGGCGAACTTCACCTTCTGATCTTCCCGGCACTCGCTGATATCTAGAACAGCTTCCATCTCTCTCACCCACCGATGAGCAGCAGCCGCAGTGCCATTTCCCTCAAAAGTCGGGGGCTTGCATCTTTGAAATGCCCTATAGTTACAGCCTCGTGCTATCTCCTGCACTGGCTCTTCTCCTTCTTCTTCACTGGAGACAACCGTCTCAGTATCCGGTTGCTCCCTTTCCTCCGCGGTCTCCTCCTTTCCTTCCTCTCTCCTTCTCGTACAGCCTTAATCACTTCGGTCACCACAGATGGTAGAATCGTCTGCATGACCTGGTGAACCTCTTCCACCACCGCCTCCTTCACTGAGGCCCTTAAATTGGCACTCTCATCACCACCCTCCGGATGAGGGGTCTCGGGCTCTTCGTGAGCCACCTCTTCAGCCCTAGGCCTTCCTCTCGTGACCCGTGGTCCAGCACCACGTCCACCACGACCTCCACCTCGAGAAGCCTTCGAGGATCTACCACCGGCCATCCTCTAACACGCTATAAGATTCAAACACCAACACGGTCATTCAAGGTAACAACTCAGTTTATGTCAAGTATAGTCAGTCCCTAATTACAGTGGCCAGTTGTGATTAGCCACTTACTTTACTCTTCATACCCCAAGCATTTCCTATCCTGACTTCATCAGTATCTAAATCTACTAAGAAGCACATAAATCACATAACATGCGCACGTAATACCGGTTAACATTAAGAAAATACCTGATGGCACGCAGCTACTCGGACTGGCATCCCTTCCCTTTGTCCCATTCTCAGTTTAAGTTTAGGTTTCTTTTGAAAATATTTACCCATTTCACTTAAACTTTGGCTCTGATACCAACTTGTAAGGCCCCATTACCGGAACGCTTACAGCTGGTCAATCATCGCACATAAAACATAGGACATATATTTACATTTGCTAAAACATCGCAGCGGAATACTGAACAAACCATTTCTTATATTAATGACTGCTTTTGCAAGACAATACAACCATTGTTATCCATTACAAAAATCTCTTGTTTGCATTACATTACAAAAAGTCATTTGTCATGAAATGGATGCCATCCCAAAAACGCCAAGTAGCTGCCCCGTGCCATCCTCAGCAACGTTACCTGCCAACTGGAAATTACATAAAAGTCAGCGTTGCTGAGTGAGTTCTAGTTTTATAAATAAAATACTTTTCTTTCGTTTAAAACCATACTTTACTTTCGTAAGCGATCATACATCGTACGTACAAATAGATAATCTCATTATTATCTTTCATCATCGTCAACTTACATTCATTCATTCATTATTACTTTCACTTCTCTATGCTCCAGGCTAATGCCTCGAGCTATACCCCAAACATAAGGCGGGTACTGGGCCGAAGACTATAAATAGACTTCAAACATCATGCACTAGGCGGGCACCAGCACCGGGGTATCATCATTTGGACCAATGCCATGAGCTATACCCCAAACATCATGCACAAGGCAGGTACTGGGCCGAAGACTATAAATAGACTTCAAACATCATGCACTAGGCGGGCACCAGCACCGGGCAAGCGACAATGGTCCCGTACGTATGGTCAGTCACAAAGACTAGACCCCAGTGTGCATCCTTCTGGGGTAGCTAACCCGCACACCGTTGAGCTAACACCCTTCATTGGGTGTGAACCTCCTTACAGTGCTTGCAAGACCTTTCTTACTTCCGTTCGTTCATTAATGCATGCATTCATTCTTTCTTACTTCTCTTTAGTTATCTTCCACTTTCGTTAAGTACTACTTTACATAAGCATATTCATACGTCACACCACGTAAGGTCACGACATAAACATAACATGGAACAACATCATCACAACAGCATACAAAGCATGCAAATCGTAAACAAGCACATTCCCCCATAAAACCTCCTTTCTTAACACTTAAGCTCTACATCCCAAAATCTCAGAAAATTCTGTCCCCTTAAAGAAATGCGGATGAGCAAACAAATGCGGATGAACATACAAATGCGGATGAGTAACCAAATGCGGATGAACACTTCAGAAAATATTCTAAGTGTCCCAAAGAATTGCGCATGAACACTGTAGCGAATGCGCATGCATAAAGCACATGAAAGTTTCCAGAAAATATTCCGTCCAATGAAGTGCGCATGAACCAAATACGGATGACTGAAGCAAATGCGCATGGACAAAACAAATGCGGATGAATATACAACAAATGTGGATGAACACTTAGCAAATGCGGGTGAACAAAATAGTCGATGTGTTCATCAAATGCGGATGAAGACTTAACTAATGCGGATGAACAACACTTGTGCAAATATTCAAATTAATGCGGATGATCAACTAACCTGAAACCGCATCTTACACTATAATCAGTTCCCAATCCTCATACTTATACATTCATCACACCGATCTAGCATGCTAATCTCTCAGAACAAGCATACAACCACATAAACCGAGCATAACATGCAGGCCCTAACACACCCACTAAAACAACAGGGCCAAATTTACTTTACAAAATGCTGGACATATTAAAAAGTTAGTTACATGCATTTACAGCCCCAAAATAGGTTTAAAACATAGAAACCGGGGATCTAGAACTCACCTTATGCAATCTTTCAGGCAAGACTTCCTTCAAACCCGAATGCAATAAGTTCACACACCTTGAATTCGATCTCCTTGTTCTTCTTCTTCAAAACCCGAAAGCTTCTCTTCTTCTTTCTCTCTCTACAATCAGCAGAAAATGGGGAAAAGTAACATGGCATTGGTGGCCATGTTGCTTTTGTACAAAATTATATTATATTTTGTACCTTGTACACTTTTAACCCCTCTATTTGGGTTTAATTGCATTTCCTTCTTTTCTTCACTTTTATTCTAAAAAAAATCCGGGTGTTACACCTGAAATACTGTTGAGTCATGGTTTCACCTGTCTTGAAGGTGAAGTTTTCAAACTGCTACTTCAGGAGGTCCTTCTTGTTCTCCTTGGCTTCATTGGACCCCTCATACATCAGTTTCAGTGCATCCCATAGCTGTTTAGCTGTCTTGCACTTCTTGAAACCTCTGTAGATTGAGTTTGGAAGAGAAGTTTGGAGGGCTGTCATGGCTTTCTGATCAATATCAATCCTTTTCTAGTCTTCATCAAAAAAGTCAGCCCTCTCCTTCGGTATCATGCCACCACCACCAGCAGCTGAAGAGGTGCATGGTACATGAGGTCCATCGACAACAGACTCCCACATCTGGGAATCCTGAGACTTGATGAAGCCTTCCATTCTTTGACACCAAGTGTCAAAATCCTCAGGAGTGATCAGTGGGGACTTTGTCATAGTTCCAGTTTCCATATCAGCCTTAGAGATAGCTGCCATTTGAAGAGTTAAGTGATGTGTGAAGCTAAGAGGATTAAAGATGGTGAAATCTTACAATCAAGAGCCTGGAATGCTCTGATACCAATTGCATGTTTGGGTAAGGGTACTTAACACTTAGTTTCACACTGAGGGGAGATCTTAGATCACTTAACAATTCAAATAGGGAACTGATAACTTAAAACAGATGCTCTAAAGAACACAAGTAAATCAAAGAGACAGAACTAAGAATCAACACAAGATTAGTTTTCAAGGATGTTGTATATTGATCTCAAGTTCTCTTACAAGTGTTATAAAGCATAAAGAAATTACAAGAACCTGGGACACTTTTATACTACAACCTACAACCGTCACTTACATGTAAAGACAGTTGGGATTTGACTAATCTAGACAACAAGATCAATCTAAAGTCAAAAGGCAGATTGCCTTTTAACTAGTGACTATGACATGCCATAGCTCACTAACCTTTCCTAATACAAAAAGTCTATAGGAACAAGTAAGGTAAGTTACAGACAAAAACCATTCCTACTTTTTGATAAAGCATGGAAGTGTCATCAACTTGTGTAAAGTTGGTGAACCACCAGAGCAGGCAGCGAAAAGTGTGCCAGCTTTATCAAAAGTTGATTCAGAGAAAGCATATTTTCTCTGTCCTCTGAAGAAATCAGTCTTCACAGCTTCGGAAGACTTTGTCTCTGAAGCTTTGGAAGATTTCATCTTTGGCTTCGGAAGATGCTGGTCTTTGGCTTCGGAAGATTTCACACTTGGAATATTTTTTATGTTCGAGTGTGAAACTTCCGAAGTAACTCCTTCTGAACTGTTAGCTTTGGAAGAACTTACACTTAGACATATTTGAGAGTGTAAAATTCCAAAGCTAGTTTATCTTTGTTTCTTAGTGCATGCATAGAAGACTTGGTTATTCTGGCTTGTTGGTTGCATCAGCCTCATAATCTTCAGATGATCTTACAAAGATGTTAGCATATTTATATAAGCAATGTTAATCTGCTAAGCATACCTACAGTTTTTCGATCGCTATACATACACAAGGATTCTTATTGTCCCAAGTTAAAGGGTCAAGAAGTACTTGACCCAAAGGTATTCTAGTTAAATTTGATTGGTGCACTAGTGTATCTCGTAAATATCATGGGACATGATATTACATGTTTAGTACATGTGTTAACAAAACATTATTCTAATCAAACATGTTGCACTCTTTTCCCTTCTCTAAGTTTTGTCCATTTGATTTTCATAGTAAAATTTTTAATGAGACAAGATAATAGATTCAGTAGAATCAAAGAGATTTCAAAGTGCTGATTTAACATTGTCACGAGTATGTTGTTAATTATGTTGTGCACTGCACTTTTTTTTAGTTGTGGTTTTATCCTATTGGGTTTTCCTAGCAATATTTTAAAGGGGTAATTTTACCAGCGTTTCAAAGGATATGTTGACTTTTTGAGGGACTCAAGACATGAAGTTATTTTACAAGAAAAACATGAAGTCTCAGCTGGTTGGTTATGCTAATACAGTATATCTATTAGACCTGCATGGAGCTAGATAATGAAACATGATAAGTTCATGATGATCAAAAATGTCCAACTACACTATATGAGGAATAAACAACATGATTCACACAAATTATAGACCGTATCAAAGATTAAGCAAGTTACTGTCATAGAAATATTAACTCTACAAATAAAATATTGTGTTAAATTGAAGGGAGCGTTATACACGGTAAACTTATTTCTTTAACTAAGTTTTGTCACACTGTGTTTTATTAGTAAAGTTTAACGAGACATCATAACTTATCCTATAGTATCAGTTAATTTAGGTCCTGAAAAACTGAACCATAATTATCCAGTAGTGTAATCTTGATAATATATAATATAAAACATCCGAAGGAGAGTGTTATAAGTACAAACTATTTTGTATTAGGCCCAACACACTGTTTATAAGCTTTTAGGTTTAGGTATATGTAAGTACATGTACTCCTTAATGAATGAATACAACGAATCCATTTTTCCCTTTCTATTTTTATCTTATTTATGTTAATATCAACACATTTTTGTAAGCAACATTTTGTTTCTTTTCTAAAAGTTCCTTAAACGCACAAAATAACTAGTTATATATCTACAATAAACTATACGTGTCCTATTTTCGGTCCAGTTTTATACAACCGGTTTTTGGTATAAACCGTAAACCAAACCTTTAAATACCATTTGAACATTTTCAAGCTGACCAACCGAAAGTTAAAGAAATAAACCACTTTTGAAACCAAATAGATGATCTGTCTGGACAGTTTCATTGGTTTGACCAAACTATAAACAACCCTACTCCATTATATGTGATTTTCTTTATACTCTATGTGAAATTTTATATGATTCTTATAAATTTCTACTTTACCACTTATTAATTCAAAAAATCCTTAAATTTTATAAAATTTAAATTTTATTTTTGCTCCATGTGATTTGGTTCAAATAACGGTTTTCATCCAAAGGTTTTAAAATTGCAATTTTACTCCCTGAGATATGTATTCTGTGTCAGTTAATTCCAACCCATTAACACCATTATTTTTATGTTAGGATGGAAGGGCATTTGAGGTCTTTTCATATTTAAAGACCAATTGTGTAACTCAAACTAATAAAGGGATTAGTGTGTAAATTTGATATAATATACATGTAAATATCATCATCCATCATCATCATCATCAAGGTCTCTCTCCCCCTCATCCTCCATACCACCACCACCACCATTAAAACACAACTGCCGCCACCACCACCACCACAACACCACCGCCACCCCTACAACTTCTCAACCCCATACTAGAAACCAGAAACCTTTGCACCCATTCCTGTCTGTTTGTCCCTCGTTTCACCTTACGCCCATCACCGGTCCATGACCACTGCCTCCCGACACCACCTTCATCTTCATCATCCTTATCTTGCCACCACCATTATCTTCAACATCTGCACCACTACCATCGCAACCCAAATCGATTTAGGGTTTTTGTTCTTGGGTTTTTTTCTAAAACAAACCTACTTTTGAGGCATACCCATGGTGGTGATGGCAGAGATTTGAGGCAGGTCAACTTTAATTAGGGTTTAATTTTGATGAGGGAAGGTTTTTGGTGGTGGCAGCTGTTGGTATGGTGGAGCGATCAATGGTGATGGTGGGGGTGGCTGCTAGTATAGTGATGGTGATGGTGGCAGAAGATGGTGATGTTGGGGGTGGACTGTTGGTATGGTGATGGTGGGGGTGGACTGTTGGTATGGTGATGGTGGAGGATGATGGTGACAGTAATAGTGGGGGTGGGCTGTTGGTATGGTGATGGTGGTGACCGATGGTGATGGTGGGGGTGGCCTGTTGGTATGCTGATGGCGGTTGAGCGGTTATTGGTGCTCGGTGGTGGTTGGGCGGTTGTTGGTGCTCGGTGGTGGTTGGATAGTTGTTGGTGCTCGGTGGTGGTGTGTTTAGAGGTCCCGTGGTGACATCCAATGATGAAGTCTAGTGAAGGTGGTGGATCTACAGTTGGTGAGGGTGGCCGAAGGAGAAGGTTGTGGCCGGAAGGGAGGGTTGTGTTGGGGTGGTTGGGCGGCTGTTGGTGGTGTGTGTTTGGTTTTAATTATTACAGAAATAGTCCTTTAAATAATAAAGATAAAGAAGTTTGAATAATTTATATTTTTAGTCCTTATTATTAAAATGATGGAAATACCCTTATAGTTAACAGAAAATATAAACAGAAACATATCATAAGCCACAAGAAGTAAAAACTATAATTTTAAAACATTTGAATTAAAATCGTTATTTGACCCAAAACACATAAAATAAAAATGAAGTTTACTCTTTATAAATGATGAAAAGAAATAATAATACAACAAAATAGAAAACATAAACATAGACCAATGGAAAACTAAGCACAACTAGATATATAAACTATAAACAAAAATGTAGTAGCAGAAGAGCATCAAAGCAAACACACTTGCACAATTGCTTCAATTGCAACTGAAAATTGATGAATTCACCCAACAAATACCATAACAATCACAACAACAGCTAAAAGGAGCAGAAGGGATCGGATCCGAGTAGAATCGGGTCGGATAGAAGAGTACGATGGATCAGGAATCGGGTTGGGAAGAACTGAGGAAAGAAGCTCGTAAGATCGAAGGCGATCTCGATGTTAAACTCTCTTCTTATGCTAAACTCGGGGCTCGTGTCACTCAAGGAGGTTAGGTTTATATGATTGTCAGTTGAAATTGTAGATCTTGTTTGTGATGAGTCACATTATCGAATTCAAAACCCTAGAACTGTTGATGGACATATTTGGGGATGCTGATTATGTGTTTGTTTGATACTTTGATTTAATTTTATGTTGCATTTGTGAATCATGTGGAGAAACAATATCAGTTTCAGGAAGTTGCTGTTGCTTTGATGATGGATCAATTAACTTAGAATTTGCTGTGCTAAAATTTTGGAATGTGTGTAGATAAAATCATCTAAAGTGGAGTATTATTCATGTTATTTGTAGTCAAGATTCTAACTCAGCTGTAGGCAAAATTAACCTCACTTTACGATAGTTGAAAATACACTGCGTGATTAGGTTACTAACTGCTAAGAGGCACAATTTTAGACTAAAGGTATCTGTTTGTATCACTTTTTGATATAAACCTTCTTTACCCTCCCGAGATTAGAGTTTATTTATGAAAGATTTTATGGACTTACATAATGAAACATGACATAATAATTGACTAATTTTATATTTTGGTTGTTAGACTATATACAATATCCTGGAATAATAAATATATATAAGTGGGAATATGATGACGGATTACTTGGTGCTCGTACTCTGCTTCCTACAGTATCCTAAACATGAAGTATGGATAAACTAGAAAACGATTATTGTAATAACTGATACTGATAGGGTTGTTAGTTTATGACTGTGAGGTGTTGGCGTTGGTCAAAGCATACATATTGTCATCAAGTCTGTGGTTTAAAGTAGTTTTGCTTGGATGTCTACTTGCTGATGTTTTTGCTTGTGGGGCGAGTTTTTGCAGATGCTGATACTCCAAATATGGGTTCTAACCGTTCGTGGAAGTCGATGGAGATGGAAATAGAGTCGTTACTTGAGAAGTTGTTGGATATCAATGATTCTATGAGTCGCTGTGCTGCATCTGCAGCACCTACTACTTCAGTCACTCAAAAGCTGGCAAGACACAGGGATATACTCCATGAGTTTAGTCAGGTTCTTACTTAAATTTCCTAAGTTTATGAGCTTATGATAATAACAATAATATTCAGTCCACAAACATACTATCTTTCTGCTTCATATGTGCATTGTGCATGCTGTGTAACATCTTAAATTGCTTGCTAACCTACCTAATTTCCTTAGATGCAACATTTCCGTAAGTAAATATTCACCATAAGATTCCAATATTTTGTTGCTTTCATCAACTACTTTTCTGGTTATTTGTTTGCTTATGAATTCCATGGTGCCCATATGTTTGGGAGAAAAGAACAGTAGTCCCTTCTCCATACGGGTTTCAAACAACCATATTTGTTAGGGATCCGGGTGTAGATCGACACACAAACACAATCAAACGGCGAGAGAAAATAATAATAAAGATTAACACGCGAGATTTAACGTGGTTCGGTCGATGTGACCTACGTCCACGGGCTGCAACCAGGATACTATTTTATTGCTTTTCTGCCTCACTCGTTAGGAATTACAAATACAATGGCACAATATAACTAGAGAAAATTAGGGTTTACAACTTAATCCCTAAGAAAACCCTAATGGGCTAAAATTAAATGAAAACGGGCCAAGTCTTTAATTTAATTAATCTGCCACTGAGTTGTCTTTTAACCCGAGCCCAAGTCAAGACTCCACAAACCCAACAATCTCCCACTTGGAGGCTTGATCATCTTCAAACTGCCTTCCGATATGAACACTTGTACCTCTTGTAATCTTCCTCGTCTTCCTGGTTGCAGCGGCCTTCTCATCAGTTAACCTGAAGGCCCGTTAAAGCTCCCCCGAGCTTCAATATATCAGTCATGGCTGTATCTGCCCCTGACCTGTTCTCCGTCCCTATCGGCTCCCACTGAAACAAACTGCCAGATCCTGGAACACCCTGAGAACAAACACTCTCCATATTCAGCAAGTAATCATCTGGAGAGATTTTATTAGATGGAATATTAGTTCTTTTAACCACTGTCGTCTAGGAACTATGACTGAAGCACAACCTGTGCTCCCACTGCCACGAAATCCTTTAACTGGTTTTTCTGAACTCTTCCATGCACATTCATTCTGAATCTTTCTTGTGACTCTAGGTTTCTTACTTGCAAAGCAAACCTTCTTCTGCCCACGAGATTCTGTGAACTGGACTTTGGTATTTTTTTGAACTGGAACATCACTTCCTTTAGATGGTAAACTAACCATATACAATGAACCCATTTTCTTTCCACGAGCAATGACAAGATTCCCTTTAACAACTTTCCACTGCTTATTCCCGAACTTAACCTCATGTCCCTGTTCATCCAACTGACCGACAGAAATCAACTGTTTCTTCAAATCAGGAATCACCCTGACATCTTTCAAAGTCCATGAACCAGCTGAAGTAACTAAATCCATGTCACCCATGCCCGTAACATCAAGAACATCATTGTTCGCCAGTCTTACCTTACCAAAATCGCCTTCTTTTAGATTCTGCAATGCTTCGCTGCTGTGGGTAGCATGAAACGAAGCTCCAGAATCCATGACCCAGGAATCCACACTGCTCTCCACGCTACAAATTAAAGCATCATCGTCTGAGTAGTCTGCTGCAGTGTTAACTTCTTTTTGATCATTCGGACACTGATTCCTGAAGTGTCCCACCTGTTTACAGTTCCAACAAGTCACATCATTTCGAGCCCTAGACTGACTCCTTTTCCTGTTCTTGCTCCCACTACCTCTGTTATTCTTTCTTCCTCTGCCAACATTCAATAGTTCACTTGATGTTTCACCTGAATTTCTTCGTCTGGTGTCTTCGCCCATAATAATATCCCGAACCCCATTTAAAGTGAACGTGCTGGTGGAACTAGTAATTGCTGTAACAGTACCAGCCCAGCTATCAGGCAATGATGATAACAGTAGTAGAGCCTGAACCTCATCCTCGAATTTGATGCCAACTGACCCAAGTCTTGACAAAATCGAGTTCAAGTTGTTGATGTGCACTAAAATTGAACTTCCCTCTTTCATCTTTGTATTAACCAGCTCTCGAATCAAGAAAACTTTATTTGCTGCCGAAGGCTTCTCATACATATTAGCTAACGCATCCATGATACCTTTTGCTGTAGTTTCCTTCAGAATGTTGAACTCAACATCCTTTGTCAGCGACAACCTAATAACCGCCTTGGCCTTTTTATCCAAAGTTTCCCATTCAGCTGGTTTCATATTTTCTGGTTTCTCACCCAAAACAGCATCCAAGTCTTTCTGAACAAGCAAATCCTCCATTTGCATTTTCCACCAACCAAAATCGTTTCCATTAAACTTCTCAATCTGAAGTTTCCCGCTCTCAGCCATTATCCCAGACCACAGATGCTTAACAGTCGAGTCGGAACTGAGTTTTGAAATGCAGCACACAATCAAACTACCCAGTAAGTTCGATAGGAAACCCTAATTTGACAGAACAGAATGGCGACAGCAGAGTGGCGGCGGCGGCGGAACGGCGGCGGCGGCAAAACGGCGGCGGCGGAACAGCGGCGGCGGCAGAACGGCGGCAGCGGATGCCGATTCTTGAAAACCTATATCGATACTTCTCTCGCGATTCGTGTTTCTTGCGTGTGTAACGAGCCAAAGCTCTGATACCACTTGTTAGGGATCCGGGTGTAGATCGACACACAAACACAATCAAACGGCGAGAGAAAATAATAATAAAGATGAACACGCGAGATTTAACGTGGTTCGGTCGATGTGACCTACGTCCACGGGCTGCAACCAGGATACTATTTTATTGCTTTCTGCCTCACTCGTGAGGAATTACAAATACAATGGCACAATATAAATAGAGAAAATTAGGGTTTACAACTTAATCCCTAGAAAACCCTAATGGGCTAAAATTAAATGAAAACGGGCCAAGTCTTTAATTTAATTAATCTGCCACTGAGTTGTCTTTTAACCCGAGCCCAAGTCAAGACTCCACAAACCCAACAGTATTTATAAAAGTTCATGACTTCATGCGAATATTTCAAGCTGTTTACCTGTTTATACATTTTGCCTTCTAGCTTGCAGTATGAAGTTCTGAACCAGTAATTGTTTTTTTAGTTTTTAGGTTTTGAACTATTTTAATTATTTTAGCTTTATCAAATTGTAAGTCCACTTGCATATAGATGATTACACACTCATACCATTCTTGAAAATTGCAATGTTGTTTTGCCCACAAAGTTCGTAACATTTTCTCCTTCAACTTGATGGTCCATTTAAAAAACCAGTTACGTTGGTCATATGCCTATCAGATGACTAGTATAGAGGGGTAAAAGGGAAATTGCCAACACCATTTTTATCATATTCTTCTTCATTTCTATACATCATCTCTGTTTTCTTCCTTTCTTTATCATCTACAACTAAAGTAACCAAAAAATTAAAAAGAAAAATGCATGTTCCGAAAATCAAATAAAATCTTAAAAACCAAAATAAAAATCACTAATGCAGAATTGTTTCTCAAACACTGTTGAAGTCAAACAAAAGTATATGGTAATGGGTAACCTGATTTCAATAGTCTCCAAATCAGTGGAAGTAACTTACCTGTGAGAGAAGAGTTAAGTTTGCACATGTTTGTGGGAACGACATAAAGCTCCCAGCCTCCCAGAGAAGTAAAATACAAATACTGAAATAAGTGGAACCAATTTTATTGAATCCAAATTTTCCCAAAACCGAATTGCATAAATTTCAAGAAAACTAGAGTCCTAAACCTTGTAACTCAAAGGCCTAATATGCTTGATACATACAACACCACTCATATATGTTGAGTGAGAAAGCAAACATCAAATAAAAGAAGTAACAAAATTTGCATAAAACATCCCCAATTTCCCCCTATTATAAGTGAATCTCAGACTCAGTTAATTACAAACCAGATGTGAAACAAACACATGCAATTGAACACAAAAGCAAAACATTACTTTAAAGACAACCTGGTGTTACTTTCAGCTCTGTCATCACCTCTCTTTGTTCAGTATGGGAGTGAGATTCCTAGAGAAAGAGAGTGTGTGTGTGATTGGTGCAGAAGATGAAAATAAAAAAGATGGATATGATTATATAAGAGGAAGTGCTTGATTTGTTGGTTGTTATGTTCTTTTGATTCTTTTGCTTTCATTAGATTTGTTTTTTATTGCTATTTTGGGGTTTTCAAAAGAATAAGAAGACGAAGCAATTGATTGCAGGATGACTAAATTGCCTTAAAAGTGTGACATGAACATAATCTATTTAACCTTTTTTTTTTCTCATGGCAACATTAATTAGTTTTTTCGATTTGAAATTGGTCTAGAGACTGAACCTGGAACTTTTAATACTGATGCATAATTAGTAATTTATGAAAATTGTTCAGATTTTAAATATGAATGGCAGAAGTGTTACCTAGCATGGTTTCAAACGCTGATGTTGTAATTGCTCTAAAAAGTTTATAACACTTGCTTCTAAAACCATTCAGGGAAGCAGTGTCATAGTTGTCAATAGCGAATAGCTGTAAATAACGACAAACCACCTATATGCTATGTAGCGAATAGCGGTAAATAGCGACCGCTATTTCGTGTTTAGCGATTAAGTAGAATAATATGTAAGAATGTTTTACATTCAATAGATAAGCATGTTTAGCAATAAAGTAGTAGCAAATCTAAGCAAAGACCCCCAAAATAGCTAAAATACTCGATTATTAATCATCTAAATCTCATATTTACCAAAAATAAAAAATAAAAAATAAGAAAAAAATAAAAAATAAAAAATTCCGCTATGTGGTCGCTATTTACAAATAGCGAGGGAGGGGCGCCACGCTACATAGCGCGCTATAGCGGTCGCTATAACCGCTATTGACAACAGGGAGCAGTGTTGCTTTGCACATATCTTTCATATATAAAGAATTTGGACATTGTAAGCATTTGAATACATGTAAGGCAACTTTTGATGTGTTCGGCCTATTTCATGTTAGCTAATTTTTAACATTTAACCTGTTTAAACCATTTCCAATAACATACAAGCTGAATTGACCTGTTTCCACATTGTATACCACTATACCCTCAAATTATAAAAGAGCTGACGATATGCATTTTCCCTCCTAATATTGCTTTGTCTGTGCTCTTGTTCGGTATTTTCAATTGGATTTTGTCCCATTTCCCATTCTGTAGGAATTCAGACGAATCAAAGGGAACATAACTGCAATGACGGAGCATGCGGAGCTTTTAAGTTCTGTGAGAGATGATATCAGTGACTACAAGGTGAGAACATGAACGTCTAAACACCTTTCATTAATATATTTTATCATTATTATTGTTACTATCACTGAAATAATTATTGTTATTATTATTGAAAAGGTATGAGTGTATGACAGTCTTGAACGTATGCAGGCATCTGGGAGCCCAAGAATGCAGATACTAAGGGAGCGAGCTGCTATCCATGGAAGCATCGCACATGTAAGTCTTATATTCTATATTGTCTTTTAAATGCTTGACCTAATTATTATTCTCTCCACTATACAAACGTATATATGACTGTAAGTTCATTTCATGAAACGAAGTCCTTAAGTTGCTGTGCTTGTATTGCCATGTAATATCAAACTCTACATGGACAACATTTTTTTATCTTTATTTCTTTGTATGCTTGATTTTTTTTTTGTAATTGCATGCCAACCTTGGTTGCTTAAGAGTCTTGATTGGAGTTTTAAATTCCATTTCTTCATATCATTTTCCACCATTCTCCATTTGTGGGCTTCGTCTACATTTATACTCGAATCAATAAAGTATATTAGCGTACATCATCTTCATTTCTTCCCGTATCATATAAATAGGACCCACAAACTAAAATTGTTTAATTTCTCTTCTCTCCCTCTTGCGCGGCTTATTTGCAAATGATGGCTTCTTTGCACATTAATTGCCCATTTATGTGTTGTCACTTACCCTCTGTTATCATACATTGAAGAACACGTTCCAAATTACAAGAAACCTGAACAGAAATGGTACCAAGCAGGGTGTAGAGTTGTAAACGAGCCGAGCTCGACTAAGCTTGACTGCTTGAGTGTGGCTCGTTCCAAGCCTTATTTATGATTTGATCTTTTATGAGTATATATCATATATCCTTTATATATCTTTGTAATATAATTATATATATGAAAATACTTTTATTAATATTAAAGAATCTATAATTATATATATGGTCATGTTTATTATGCAATTATACTATATGTACATTATTATATTCTATATAACTAAAGATTCAGTTAGGTTTGCGAGCCTAATCTGGATTGTATGAAGCTCGGCTCGAGCTTGTTTATTAAGTGTGTTCCAAGTTAGGCATGAGCTTGGATCAAGCTCGTTTAGGATTGACTCAAATCGAGCTTTTAACGAGTCACATTTGAGTTCACCAGTAGTTGGGTCACTTTGCTCCCTTAACTAGTCAAAATGGACCTAGGTTGAAACATCTCATTTGGATGGGTTGAAACAAGTCGGGTCACGTTAGGCGCAAACACTTTTAGTCCATCTTTAAAAAGATATGAATAACTAATGCAATAATTATGATTACAAAAGCAATATAATTGCGTTCGTAGTCTAAATCTTGGAAAAAAACAATATAAGAGGCTGTATGCATTAAGAAAAATACTTTACACAGACTTTTAACCCATTTAACCCTTCCTCCTTTAGCTAAATTTTATATTTGGTTTGTTTGAGATAACAAAATAAAAAAAGAAACCAAATCAACCCATTCATTCATTTTTGTAAACGGGTTGAAATCCTCACCTCTACTAAAACACATATTCGGTTTCCTGCAGATAGATGATGTAATAACTCAAGCTCAAACAACAAGAGCAGCCTTGGGTTCTCAGAGGGCCATGTTTGGTGATGTTCAAGGGAAAGTTAAACAACTAAGTGACAAATTCCCTATCGTTCGCGGCCTAATTGGTATCACGCTTTACTCTTTCTGTTTTTCTATCTACTAATAAAAAAGGTAAGAAATAACAAAACAAATTTCAAAGCCAATTAAATATAAAGTTCGTACAAATTGTTTGCAGGCTCTATTCGAAGGAAGAAATCAAGGGACACGCTCATCCTATCTGCTGTCATCGCGGCTTGTACGTTGTTTCTCATTCTGTATTGGCTTTCAAAGTGAAAAAGGTTATGATATAATCATTAAACTGAAAAGTAATACTGTATTCCAAAGCAATTTTGCCAAACTTGGTATACTATTCAGACTCGGATATAGTTTTTCTCTTTTGTTTTTACATTAAGCCCTCGCAATGATCTTGAACCAAATAGTTCCCTTTGTGTTGCTAAGTTACTACTTTCTACTATTAATGAGTGAGTTAACGTAGGGGTGTTCATGAACCTTTAAAATGTTGTCCATCTTATTCATTCGTAAATGAACAAGTGTAATTGCCTTATGAAGGCCGTTTGATCTTCTTGTGTGATTAACATGGTATTGTAGGATCTTTTTGAGTTTATCACTAAAATAATCCATAGGGGTTTCGTTTCATCTTATTATATTTCAGTCCATCTTAACATGACATCAACATTTTTCACTTCGCTTTTTACTCACTAAAGTGGGTTCCTTTCACCCTACTATTTTCCAATCTTCCACTCCCTTTTTTTATTTCTTCCTTTTCTTTTTAATACAAAGATAAATAATAAAATATAAACTAAGATTAATAAATAACCCTTAATATTAAATAAACTTTTAATTAAAAATAAAAATTTAAAGCTGATAAATTATATTAAGTAGGTGATATATTTAATTTGAGTCGAATTTCGAGTTTTTCGATTCAAACACCTTTAATGTTGATGATGAGAGAAATAAGGAATTAGGAATTTAGGGCTTTTTAAAATGGATTACGCAATTCCAAGAGAACCGGGAAGGAAAGTTAAGGGCGTTTTGTTCGCGGAATTTGTTGGAATTGAAATTAAAATTTGAATTTGAATTGAATTAGAATGAATTATATTTGGAATTTAATATTTTTCAAAGGATTTAGAAATCAATGGAATTGGAGTTTATAAAAGTAATTAAATTTCAAATACATTTTTAGTGACTATACATTTATAAAGGAATTGAAATTTATCATTCATTTCAAACCGTCACCACCTTCATGCCCACTGATTACTGCTGCTACATACCACCGACCGTCGTTGCCGTCGCCGCCGATTATCGACTGTGACCACCAACCAAGCCCAACAACCGCGCTCGCCGAAAACCGACCGTACCCCACCGTCACCATCAACAGATCATGCGTGCCGCCGAAAACTGACAGTCGTGTCGACAACGGTGATGGTACGATCGATTGTCGGCAGGTTTGGTTTGTCGAGGGGCAGGGCGACAAGCGGGCAGTGGGTGGGGCATTAAAATGGTTTGGGCGATCGGCTGGTCAGGGTCGGCAGGCGCCTACGGGGATCGGCAATGGCAGCGGAGGTTGGTGGCTAAGGTTAGTGGCGGCTAGAGGTGTAAAGGAGCCAAGCCGAGCCCAAGCTCTATACTACTCGAGCTCGACTCGTTGGATTCTTGCCGAAGCTCGAGATCAAGCTCGGCTAGATTCGAGCCTATATCTTTTTCATCGAGCTCGGCTCGTGAAGTGTAAATGAAGCTCAAGATGGGCTCGATTTATTTGAGGACCGATTAAATGATCCAAAGCCAGGTTCAAGCTCGTCCACATGAACCCTTTAACGAGCCAAAGCTCGACTAGAGCTCGTCACAACTAAGAAAGCAAATACATATGATTTAATCACTAATGAAATAAAGTTTGAAATTACAAGTAGTCTGAGATAGCCACCACTCACGGTTCTCACAAGAAAACTATGCTCAATAAAACGGTGCAGGTTTGTGATAGTTAAAATTGCCAGAGACCTGGCTCCCAAGTGAAAAATGCTCGGAGGAATGAATAGATTTCTAAAAGAGGTGTAGATTTTTATTGAATCAAAGAATGAAATTACAACTACATAGAGTAGAAATGAGTATAAGGTGAGAGAGAAGGACTTAATTTATAACAATTACATAACTAACTCATGCTACGGGTGTGCAGGAAACAAAAGTAACCGTACAGTAAGCAGAATAACTAACTGACACAACTAAACTAAAAAACAAAACACAAACACTAAACGATAGTTTGTGTTAAAGACTTTTCAAAAATCATGTAACCAAGTCTGACGTGTTTAACTCATTTTTCTAAAAAGGTCAAAATAATTATGATAATTTAATATTGAAGTATTACAATAAAATTGCATATACAACAAGACATCAGCTGTTATAGTTTTCAAGTTCAAAACACACTGTTTTGGTAATACACATGTTTTCTGAAAAACTTTAAAAGTGAGGTTCGAAACTTATGTTTTAAATTAAACTAGTTTTTTTAACCCACCATGCGTTGCGACGGCATCGTACGTGGTGTGATAATTTATAGACTAACAATCGACCCGACTTGTCTCCAGACTAACTTTACATCGAACCGTGAATCAACTCGAATTTATACCATTTAATGAAACGTATTATACTTGACCCACCTATTTTTCAAACAAAATTATTTCGAAACATAGAACAACTCAAAACATATATAAAAACCACATATATTACAATCGTCACGACTCGTTTCCGAACTAAATTTAGGTTTAAACATAGAGTAACTCGGATTCATCCCATCGAATGAGGAAGTTTTATATATGAAGACTCATTTCTATATAAAATTTTCATGAAAACGCAAGCAAACGTCAAAATGTAGATTATCTCACATCGTATATAAAATTATGCATGAAAACGTTTTATATTTTGCAGGACCGGTGAAGGTTGGTCAATGCAACAGTTTCACAAGGTGGAGAAATATGAAACACTTAACATATCAAATAGGGAACCGGTTAGTGATGATACAAAGAACACAAGTAAAAAAACAAGAACACTCAAATATGATTTTCAAGAATGATGTATATTGCTCTTAAGTTCTTACAAATGTTACAAAGCATATTCTAAGATACAAGTACTTGAGATACTTTATACTACATCCTACAACCGGTCATACTTTGATGGCCAGCTGGAAACACTAATCTAGATAACAAGATCAACGTAGAGTCAAAAGGCAGATTGCCTTTTGACTAGTGACTATGACATGCCATAACTCACATCCTAATATATTACAAAAAGGATAAATGGTACAAAAGTAGAAAGTTATAGACCAATGACCATAATCTACAGTTGACAAAAGCATGGACCTCTTCACCAACTTATCTAAGTTGGTGAGTCTTCAGAGGTGGCAGCGGAAAGTTGTTTAGCTTTTTTCAAAAGGTGTTCAGAGAAAGCATGTCTTCTCTGTCTTCAAAAGAAATCAGTCTTTGGCTTCAGAAGACATTGTCTCTGAAGCTTCGGAAGACTTCATCTTTGGCTTCGGAAGATTTTGTCATTTGGCTTCGAAAGATTTTACACTTAGCTTATTTCCTTTGAGTGGTGTAAAACTTCCGAAGTAACTTTACTTTGTACTTTATGCATGCATGCTGAGAGCTCTTTGGATGCTTTGGTTGCATCAGCCTTTAAGTATAAACCTTACAAACTCCCCCTAGGCTGATGCTACTAAAACAAAAGAGATTACTCATCCATTGACAGTCCTTATTAGGATCAAGACCGTTCCTTTCTTCATCATTTGGTCAGGATTCCTCAAACTCTCATAGTATCTCCTCATATCATAGAGATCATGCAGAGGAAGTATGTCTTGCCAGAAGTAGACATCTTGACCTCCTTGATCTCTAATGACATACTATCTGTCCAGATTAGCAGCAAAGATTCAGGACAAGATGGGTCTCCTAGTAGTAAAAGGCTCTACTTGAATAGGAGTTAGATGAGCAGCCTCTTCTTGATCATCCTCAGGATGTTCTGACCCATCCTTTGGTGTAGAGGTGGATGCCTTGGACTTCTTCTTCTTTTTGTCTCTTCTAATGGCCATCCTTTTCTTCCTCTTTCCAGATTCTAACTGAGAAGACTGGTCTTCAACACCAGGTTTTTCTTGTGTGTCTTTCTCAGTTGGGTCCTCTACCCTCACAGGTTCAGAAGGAGAGGGATCAGAACCATGCTGTGGATTAGAAGATGAAGTTGGCTGTGGTCTAGCACTAGGACCAGGTTGTGTTGTCTCTTATGGTTCAACCTTGACCTCAACTTCAGGTGCAACTTGACTTGGTGGAGAATGCAAGTCAATGAGCTCACCCTTTTTAATCTTTTGCATAATCACCCTAATGTGCTCATCCATGGTGGATAGAGACATTGGACCAAGTCTCCTTTCGGAGAATCCATACAGCTTCAAGAAGCTCACCATCTTTTGTCTGTCAGCGGATTTCTTTAAATTTGCCTTGATGGTGGCTCTTGACTTTGCAGCCTTTTCCTTCATCTTCCTGTTAGCAGCTTTGTGTTCTTTTTGTACTTGTTGCTCGAGCTGCTTGAGGTATTCAAACTCTATGTATTCATATGACAAGGGAAGAAATTTAGATGCCTGATAGAGGCCTAAGGCTCTCAGGTAGTTAATCATATTTTGTCAGTTTGATTCTTTGTCTACCTGAGGTTGTTGCTCAGTTGCCACAACCTCTGTCTCAAGGCTTTTTTGAACTGGGGAGAGGGTAGGAGCTCTGTAGATTTTCTTTCTTCTTCTTTCTTCTTTAATCTTGAGAGGCAGTTCTGTTGTCTCAGCTTCCTTCCTCTCCTTAGACACTTCTTTGTCAGCCAGTTCATTTAATTCCTCCAATGGGAGAGAGATGAGTTAATCAATGTTGTAGTTCCTAGACCCCAAATAGTTTAATCTGGCTGCCTTTAACTCATCATCTTGAGTGCTTGGACTGGGGGTAGCTCTGATTGCAGCTTCCATAAAGCCAGGAGTCCTGCTTGAACTCTCTCCTCTTGCCTTCCTCTTCCTCTCTCTCTCTCTTTTCTCCTCCTCAATCTCCTCAGGAGTCATATTTCTTTTACCTTTATCACTCATAGGCCTTTGTGACTCAGGTTGGAGAGAGCTTTGGCCTTCATTGCTTAGTTCTTCACTCAGGCTCTGGCCAGAAAGAGGTTGTGAGACACCTTCACCAGCTAGTGCCTCACTGAGGGTAGTAGGTGTTGAGGGTGCTGAAGCAGTTCCTGTCATCTCAAGGTTCACAGACTCAACTGCTGGGCCTTCAGCCAAGGTTTCCCCTTCGAAGCTAATCTTAGGGTCCATCTCAGCATCCAGTTGACCAACAGTCTTGCCTGCTAGCCTCTGTCTATATAGTTTTGTTCTCAACTTGAACTCTTCAAGCACCCTTTATTGAATCCTATCAGCCAACCTTGCAGCTTGCATGTTTTGACTTGGGTTGGCAAGTGGGAGTCGACTAGATAGGTGCTCTCATAGTATCTCAGGGTGTAGAAGTTAAATATCTCTTGTTGCCCTTGAGACCTAGAGATTATCAGGGCTCTCCTTTGATCATCATATCTCCATCTATGTCCATACTCTAAGAAGAACTTCCAGGTTCTGTGATTGTAATTAAGACTTTCTCCCCCTTTTTGGTAGCATCACCCTCTTGCACAGGGGAGCTAGGAGTTAGGTCCATCATATCCATAGGTTCTTGTGGGCCTGGTTGAGTCCTCCTTATTGGTATCTTAGCTAACTTACCCTTGAGATCAGTGATCTCAAGTTTCTGGTCATTAACCCTATTTTGTAAGGTAGTCACCTGAGATTCCAGGTGACTGACCTTTAAGACTAAATAGGTGCAGGTTTTAGTCAGTTGTTACACCTTTAGTTTCAAACTCCCCTCATCTTAATTTGACGAATCACTAGGGGATGAGAGAATAGGACCAAAGTCTTCTTCCTCATCACCAGCACTAAGTTCTTGGCTGCTGGATTTCCCCTGCACTATGACAGCTTCAGTTGAAGTGTCAATGGGCTGGGTTGCCATGGTTGAGGTCTTAAAGATGTAATTACTTACAGAAGTGAGAGCCTCTTCCATATGGACCTCCTGAACTGGTTTAGGGAGATCCACCTCAGATGTAGGTGGATAATGTGAGTAGGGGTGTAGAAGAGAGACTCATGGTACTCACTAAATCCCATGTCTTCATCATCATAGAATTCAAGGTTGGGTATGGGTTGATTGAGGTCTAGAGGCTGAGGATGGTAGCTTTCCTCTGAAGGTTGTTCACTAGAGTTTTGAGACTCTAAGTGAAGGCTTAAGGCTGGTGTTGGTGTAATGAGCTCACCAGGCTAAGCATGAGGAACCTCTGCACTGATCCTTGAAGTGATGGGAGTGGTTTGCTCTTCAAGGGAAGTGGGAGCTCTAGTGTCCACTTCTTCTTGCATGGGTGAGTATATGGGGGCCTGCACAACCTGAGTAGCTTGTGCAGGAAGTAGGAGATCTAGTGTCCACTTCCTCCTGCTCTGATACCAATTGCAGAACCACTGAAGGGTGGTTAATGCAACAGTTTCACAAGGTGGATGGTGCAGATGTGGAAGGTGTGGGTTCAACATTAGCTTGTGTTGCTAAGTTTTCATCTTGAGCAATGAGCTCTAACATTTTTAGGATCAGGGCTATTTCTACCCCTGATAAGCCAACGGTTAGCTTTCTTATTATTTTAGAAATGTCAGGCTTCATCTGTCCCAATTTTAGAACATTACCTGTTCCCCTTAACTGTGAGCTGGTGTGAGCAGTTCACAGTTAAGAATGTACTGGATATATCTAGGGAACATATAATATTCTAAGGAGTCCAAGTTTGCAAGTAAATTAGTATAAACAAATTGTGAGTACCTGAAGTTGACCCCTTGTATCAATCCATGAGCTATGTAAGAAAGGTCTTCAGGAATTTGATCCTAACCTCCATGTTTGTTTGATAGACAGTAAATGACAACATGGAGAAGGTACTTCCATTGGGAGGAAACCTTCCCTTTCTTGAAGGTTCTTACAGAGTAATCACCCTCATAGCCCATCTGCCTGAAGGACTGGTTCACAACAGATTTTGGGAAGGACAATTCTCCTTCTTCATCATGCAGCCTTAGATGAGTACGAATGGTGGCGGGAGTGATAAAAAGTGCCCTGCCCTGCACTATGGTAGACAGTGCCTTCTCCCCATCCATAATGACCTCTTGGCAGGTCCTCCAAAACTCCAAAAGCTGATCTTCATATAATAGAGGATTTATGGTGAGGGATGTGAAGTAGTTGGATAGAGCCTAGAAACGGCAAATGTCTGAGAAGCCAGGATCTTTCTCAGACACTAACAGAGCAACCTGATTATGTTGTCTGCGTAGTTGCATGGAGAAATCGAGTTGGTTTTGTGGATCAGGTTTAGCCCCATTTTGAGTAGCTTTGAGAAAGTGAAGAGGGGGGAACCGTTGTATGAATATATATATATATATATATATATATATATATATATATATATATATATATATATATATATATATATATATATATATATGGTATGGATTTGAGACAAAGTTAATGCAAAAGGATAAACTTTGAAATTCGGATGTCGGTCCCACCTCTAAAAAATGCCCAAAAAGGTAGTTTTCTTGGAAGTTTAAAATCTTTCGAAGGTAATTTGTCTTTGGAAGTTTTGAGAAAAACTTTCGAAGCCAATTTGGATTCGAAAGATATTCCTTAGTTCTTCAAGAATTTGCTTCGGAAGAAAACTACTTAGAGTAATTTTACTTCCTAGATAAATTTTTCTTCGAAAGATATCACATATCAGAAATTTTATTCAAGAAAGAATAAAGCTTTCAAGACTTAATTGCTTTCGGAATAAAATGATCCTTTAATGCATATAGTACTTGGTGAGAAAATAAGCTTCTGAAGATATATTAGAATTTCTTTCGAAGGTTAACTTCTCAGTGGTAGTTAATTGTTTTGAAGACATAATTTTCTTCCGAAACAACTTGATGTCTTCTGAAAGGAAATTTATTCAAAATTCTCAAAATTCTAAGGGATATCAGTTTAAAACAAAATTTCTTCCAAAGTAAACTGAGCTTATATGGTGATGATATAGACAACTTAAGACACACATATTGTTAAAAATAATCTTGAGTTTAGTATAAAGAAAATCAACTCAAAGTTAATCATCTCAATAGCTGATACAAGATACTTAAATCTGTGCTCATCAAATGCTTTTATGAACAGATCAGTATATTGTTCATTTGTGTTAACTTTGACTAGTTTTATCAATCCATTTTCAAAATTATCACTAATCAAATGATACCTGATATTGATGTGCTTTGTCTTTGAGTGCTAAACTAGATTCTCAGTGATAGAGATCGCACTGTTGTTGTCTATATGGATGGTAGTCTCCTTGAAGTTGAATCCATAGTCTAGCATCTGATTCTGAATCCAAAGCACTTGAGCACAACAGCTAGCAGCAGTAATGTATTCAACTTCAGCAGTTGATGCAGATACACGGATTTGTTTCTTGCATTTCCATGAGACTATCCTTCTACCAAGAAATTGACATCCCCCAGATGTTGACTTTGCAGTCATATTGTAACCACCATAGTCACTATCAGTATATGCATACAGATTGAAGTCAGAATTCTTTGGATACCAAAGGCCCAATTTGGGAGCACCCTTGAGATATCTGAGAATTAATTCTCTTGATAGTAACCAGGTGTGACATCCTGGGGTTGGCTTGATATCTTGCACAAATACATGTAGCAAACATGATATCGGGTCTGCTGGCTGTGAGGTATATAAGAGACCCAATCATAGCCTTTTATAGATGTTCATCAATACACTCCCCCTCAAGATCTAGTCCAAGAGAGTGGTTTCTGGCTATGGGTACTAAGTCATATGAAACCTAACAAGTATGTCTTGCACATACTTTGTGTGAAAATTCGATAATGATGGATCGAATATTGCAATCGTATTGTTGTCATTTATTAGATCTGTGATGCGGAATCTCACAGACCCATTGATGATTTCAAGTGAAGATCTATACAAGATTTAGTGTATGATGATGAATGAATGATGAACAATCAAGAACACATTCATAAATATTTCATTCATTCATATGTATGTTTGATGCTAGGAGATTACAAAGGGAGTTTGTAAGAAGATACTCTCTCACACACGCTCAACCTAATTGTTTCTCTCTCTAGACTAATTCTCTCTTGATTAATGCTTAGGAATGCTTGCTTAGTTGGAGTATAAATGACTACACTTGGTCTATTTATACTCTTTACATAAATAAACAAAATTACATATAAGCCCTAATGATTACACATATATTGTTCTAAGACTGATAAATTCTCTGTTGCTGATGCGTGACTGCCGGGTGTTGACGTCATTCGGGACAACCGCTGATGTTGACTATTGACTTTGACCACGGTTGAACAAGTTTGACCAAGTTTGACTTTGGTCTATTTTCTTCTTTTTGATCATATTTTTAGCATAGCTTCACCATGTCGGTTTTGGTAATCATCATGAGATTTGGCACTTAGGTTTCGGTATGTATCATCTTCAAATAGTCCAACACTACTCCTCCTAAGATGATGCTGCCAAAACCTCATGATTATCAAAACCTTGGATGTTGATTGATGTGAAGTCTTGGAGTGCAGTCTTCTCCCCCTTTTTGGTAGCATCTTCTTAGAAGCTTTAGAAAAAGGAATTGAGAAATAGAATTTTTTTCGGCATATAAAGACTTTGTTTTGATACTTGATGGATGTTTCATCAGGTTGATCTTCTAGTCATATTTTGAAGACTCGAAAATGGACCCATTTGCATACACTGTGGATTGCACAGGTAGCAATATTAGCAGCTTTATCTCAACTTCAGAAGTAAAGGAGAAGTATCAGACAATCTTCAGACTTGACATATATTCTCCCTCAACAAAAGCTTTGGAGGATGAGGAACTTTTGTGTATGAGACACCAAGAGAAGGATTCTTAGTTTTCAGCAACTGGCAGGAGATCTTTGAAGGAAGCAGGAGTGTTCACTTGACATCTTGAACTGAATGAGAAACTCAAGCATGTTGTGCAATTCATCACCTGGAAAAGTCTAAATCCTCTCGGTAGAGGTATTGCATGGAAGTTTCACTCCTAAATCGATAAAACATGTAAATCTACCAAAACTAGGAAAAATACTAAAAATGACAAATCTTTTTGGAATTTTAGATTTTTTCAAAATTATGATATTTACACGCATGAATCCTTCAACTGCAATGAGATCATACTAATCCAAACTCTTCTACATCTAAGAATGTTTAAAGTTGGAATAGACATAGACAAATAACAAAGTTGATTGTAAGTATGTTTGTCCACTTAAACTCAGGCAAGGATCTATTGTCAACACTTTGTGATATTTATCATGTTTAGGTTTAATTAGATATGCTAATTGAGTACCCCACACTCAGAAGTATGGAAGAATAACCCTCCACATGAAATTCAAGGTGGCACTTTATTACAACTTTGTTTGAACATGAATCATTTGCACATAACATGAGAGCATACTAGTCTTAAATTCTCATTGAGCTGTTTGAATGTTTTTGAGAATAGACATAGACTAATACAATGTTGATTGCAGATATTTTGATCCACTTAAACTCATGCATGGTATTTATGATTGATTGAAACAGTGAGTGATTATCATGTTTTGAGTTGATTGATATGAGTTGTATGTACCCCACATCTGATTGTATGTTTAGAACAACCCTCCTCAAGACATGCTAGAAAGCACTTTTAATACTTAAGACCTAGCTACTTAGGAGTATAAATGCTCAATTTGATCCATGTTGTTTGATCCTCGTTGGGATTCTTTTACACTTCACTTTGGAAGTTGATCCTCATTGGATTCTTTTAGCTTTGATCCACATTGGGATTCTTTTCTTTGCCTTTTTGGCTTGCATCAACACTTTTAGTGCAAGGTCAACTAGGTTTGTGCTCAGCACAACATAAGTTGTCCTTATGTTTACTCCAGGTCTGTATTTACATACAACAAGGGAGAAACAATGCTTTTATCAATGAGAAATTTATAAACCATTTTCGCATGGTGTGTTTAGGTAACCATACTAGCAAACACTTGAAAAGTCATTGCTTATCAATACCCTAAGATGGTTTTGGTCCACAATGCATATTGAGTTAGTTCATCGCAAATATGCTTATCTTGAATCCAAGCTAAGCCTACTGACATATCAAACAGAGCCTTGTCAGTTTTTATTGATTTGAATAATAGATGCAGAAGATAGTAGATGAGTGTACTATCATTCTCATGTAAATGCAGGAAGATTCAAAAATAATTACATAATAGTAATATTTTTGGACTTTTCTTGATTTTCTAATTTTTAGGATTTTTGGTTTTGAGAAAATAAAGAAATGGCATATGTGTTATCAAATCAATAGAGATCATCAGCTGTTAGTCCATGTAGCAATGTAATCAGACTAAGCAGATATAATGAAACATCGGTTGTTTCTTGCATTGTCATCATAGTTTCTGTGAATGATTGATGTCCTGTATTGAATCATGGTTAATTTCTGCTCTATTTGGCTCAGTTGCATCATAAACATCATGAGTAGGAAGATGTCATAGGAAGGGATCAGCCACTGCTAACTTTTATTGGTTTGGCAGGCCTCCATAACTATCCCTATCACACTAGCAAATCAGTTAGGTATTTCAACCCAGGCCATTACTGTCCTGAGCTATCCATTAGCATCTTTGTATGTGACTTGCTAGTATGTGTATGATTTTGCTTTATCTGATGATGTATCAGATTCACCTCTTGAAATTGTTTTCTTACTCCAACATTTTTTTATTGTAAACCAACTGACTCAACTTTAGCTTGTTTAACATAAGGAGTTTGTTTGGCTTTTGAAAATCTTTTGGTTGGTTTAGAAAATCTAATTTTCTTTTGAATGTTTTGTGGAGGTGTAGCAAAGGATCTTTGTCCTTGATCATGTTTGTTTCTTCTGGGCATGTGATCATATTCGTCATAAGAATTATAATCATGATTATAATAATTTGATGGATGTGATCTTTTATGATAGCCATTATGCGAAGCATTATTCCTATATATGTCATACTTATGTTGTGTGTATGACCTAGGATAATGTCTAGGTGCCCAATAATCATGAATATCATAATGTTTAAAATCATACCCATGCCGATGTGATCGAGGAGAAAAGTAGCTATGACGTCTGTTGTAGTACTCATGCTCTGATCTCGGTGAGTACGACTCTGATGGATGATAAGATCTTTGACCTCTTCTATGTTGTGATGTTGGAGAGTAGTTGTATGAACACTCTGAAGTGGTATGATTCTCCATGTCATAATTTAAACAGTAAGGATAAGGTCTGGATTTTCTTCCCTTAGGCTTGGATGATGAAGTTGGATTTGTTTAGAACTTCACAGCCTTTTGCCTTGGTTGTTTTAGTTGCTTTCTCTTGTGAGAACATATATATGTATCACTCTCAATGTTTTTACACTCAGACGTGTTGTGTGAATCTGAATTGCATGTCTCGTAGAGAATTGGTTGTTGTTTTGGAGTTTCTGATGTAGCTTTTGAGGTTGATGGTTGGTTTGGATAAGGTGTAGAAGACATGGTCTGATTTTTCTTCTTTCTTTTAGATCTGGTTTTCTTCCTCTTAACCTGTTCTTTGATTTCTTATACCTCAGGCTTCTGCTTGTTCTTTAACTCCATCTTAATGTTTGTCTTTAGTTCGGCCTTTGTTAATTCTGGTTTAAGAAATCTAGCTGGTTTGAATTTCTCATAGAGAACCATAGCCTTTTGTTTGTTGTCAGGCTTTTCTGTTTTGGATTTCTGCGGTTGTGTTTGGTTTGAATTGATTTCTTTAACGACATGGTTAGTATATGTCAATGTTGCTTTGTTTGTTTGGTTGGTTTCTTCATCATGTCATCGCTTGTAGGATCTCCATCTTGACCATCACAGGAATGAAAGGTTTCATTTTGTGGTGATTCTAGTTTGAGGTACAGCTTTGTTGTTGTTTTAGGATAAGTGATTTGAGTGATAGTGGATGGTTTGTCTGTTAGAGGATGATCATGCATATCTGAATCTTCTTTGACTTGACTTGTCATTGAAGTTGGCATTTTTGTGTAGTTATCATTGTAAGGAGGAAGAACAACATGGTATGTAATTCCAGCACTCTTCTTTTGATCTCTCTATGCATTAACTAGTTCTTCCAACTCACTAGCAGTCAGCTTTAAATTCTCAAGTTCAACTTCTGTTGATGCATGATCTGCTTTTGTCATTGTTAGAGACTCAGTGAGTCTTGTAACTTGAGCTTGAAGACTAAATCTTTCTCCATGGAGTTTGTCTACATCCTTCAACAGAGAATTGATTTTATCTTCAAAGGATTTATCTTGTATCTTCAATTCTGCATACTGAATGCTTGATTTAGACGCTCAATGTAATGTTGCAAGTCATTGATTGTTTTGGTTGTACATGCTTCTGATATTTTGGCTTCAACTTCAGCTTTTGTGTTTGTTAATTTCATAGAGAGCTCAGTTGCTTGAGCATTCAGCTTGTGATTTTCTTTAAGCAATTTATCAACTTCATTCTCTAGTGAACTGATTTGATTTGCAAAAGTTTGTAGTTCCTATGTATGTGAAGCTCTTTCCTCCTTTATCATGTATGATATATTGTTTCAATATTTCCGATATGCCTGTACTTCATCTATGCATGCTGATGAGCATAGATTGATCTTTCTATCTTCAGGAATTTCAAGCAATGGAGGAATGTTTGTGTTGTTAATGTTTGTGGCTTTTGCAAGCTCAGCAGTTAACTCTTCAAGTTTGATTTGTTGTTGATCCATTTTGTCTTGCAACTGGTTCATCTTTTGAGCTAAACTGATGTTTTGTTGATTTAATGTCTTGATTTGTGCTTGATCATTTCTTTGAGATTGTTCCATCTCTGACCTGCATTTTATCAAATCATTAGACAATGTGTTGTTTGAGTTTGCAAGATCACATAAATGTAAGTGCATCAGTTCTTTCTCGATGTGACTGATGTACAACTAAATGTTTGTCTTCTCAAACAATGAATTGTTGTTATTGTTTGATATGCTACTGTTATTTGTTTGGTTGCAGCTTTTGTTTGATTTGCTGCTGTTGTTTGGTTGATTGCAGCTTTTGTTTGATTTGTTGTTGTTGTTTGTTTGGTTGAAGCTTTTGTTTGATTTGTTGCTGTTGTTTGGTTGGTTACAGCAGCTTGGTTTGCTCTGTTTGAATTCTTGAAACCTTTTTCTACCTGCAGCAAGAAAGATAGCTTGGTTTCTTGAAACACGAGTGTTAGTGAATGATGTTAAATTTTCTATTTTGTTTAAAAACAAAAATGATTCGAAAATTGTTTTTGTGCTTAAATCAAAATCAAATTTAAACGTTAATCGAATTCAAAGAACGTCAAAACTCAATTTAATTAGATCGGCCTAATTAAAGAGTTAACTTTGTTCAATTACAATTTAGTTAAGCTGGACTAAGATTAGTCTAGCTTAATTTAAATGTAACAATATTTGGATCTTTTCAATTAAAATTTTAATGATTTTGCGACTTGATTCAACTCTTCCGAAGTATGTATATCTTGATCAACAGGAAGTCAAAATGATGTTCTCAAATCTTTCGAAAACAAATTATAAGTTGGTCAAGATTTAAAAACTTCCGAAACTTAAAAAAAATTCTTCTGAGAAAGATTTATAAGTCGGTCACAATTAAAAAAAACTTGGAGTCAAATTTAAATTCCCAAACACTCTCAAGTTCTGTCAATGCTTTCTCTGCTCTCACTCTCTTGATCTCACTAACAACATATCTTGGCTTTCTCAGTCGATTTCTCGGACTGATTATCCTCCGGCAGCAGCTGTCGGCGGAGATTGATGGTGGTGATGGTGCTTCAATCGGAAGATCGGTGATGAAGGTGATGATGATGACGGTTGATTGTGTAGTGCGGTGGATTGGTGACGATAGTGGTGATGGTTTGCGATGGAGTGATGGGCGATTGGTGTTGACAGTGGGTCTAAGGCCTGCGATGGAGTGGATTTCAGATGGTTTTGGTTATTGTTAAACAAAAATTTTGAATCTTGGTGGTCAGGAGGTGTGTGATTTCGGTCGACCACTGTGGAATGTTCTTATTATTTACTCATCCACTGTAGAATGCGTCTTTATCTGCTGTGATTGAGGTGAATGGTCTGTTGTTCGATTTATCATCCACTGTGATCAAGGTAACGTCCGTTGTGGACCTGTTTGTTTGTTTCGAAGTCCGCTATGGACCTTTTGTTTATTCAACGTCCGCTGTGGGCCTTTTGTTTGTTCAATTTCCGCTGTGAAGTTGAATGTTACCCAAGTTTACACCCGCTGTGGATGTGGGTGAATGTCCACTGTGGACGTATTGAACCAGATTGGAAGATCAGTGATGGTTGGTGCTTCTCTGGGGAGTGTTGAAATCAAACCGATGTGAATCGGTGGTCGGTTGTTCGCGGTGAGTCGAAATTGGTAGCGGTAAGGGTTGTTTTCACAAACCTAGTGTGCATTTTGATATCTGCTATCAAATGGATTTGAATGGTTCGGTGGTGTTTCTCAACTCCTTTTCTTGCTCGTCCGCTGTGGACAGAAGTATGTCTGAATTTTTTGTTTGATTTTCAACTTGTCCGTTGTATGTTAGAATAGATGACCTCTATGTGTGTGTAGTTTGGAAGCGGATGAATGTATCTTAGATTTAGTATCCAATGTAAAATGAAGTTAAGGTCCGCTGTGGGTGTTAACATATCAGCTGTGGATGTGTTTGTTCATCAGCTGTGAACAGTTGGGCAAAATAGATGTTTGTCAGCTATAGATTTAGTGTATCAGCTATGGATGTAACACATCAGCTGTGAAGACGGTCAAAAATGTATGCTTGAAGTGTTTGTCAGCTGTGGATTTAAAATGTCAGCTGTGTATGTAACACTTAAAAAAATTGGAGTTTAAGATGTAATTTGTATACTTTGTAAAATTCGATTATGAGTGGAATTTCACTTGCAAATACACAAATTGATGTTTGAATAATGTTGAATGATTCTAAATGATTGTATGATGAACAAATGAATCAAAATCTGGATTAAATCATGGATTTGGCTGATTTTGAGATTTCAAAATAGTTTGACTTTGTTAAAGTCAAACTTCATGTCCTTGAATGAATAAACATTAACTTCAAGTCCTTGAATGAATAAACATTTGATTCTTAGGTTTCTGATTACAACATACAGAAACCAATAAGCTTGAAAAGTGTAGCTGGTGATGACCTCAAGAGGGTCAAAACAGACATGAAAGCATACAGCATATTGGCAATGACTTTGCCATTTGAAATTTTAACACGGGTTGAAAATTTCAAAACAGCACATGAACTATGGAAGGTACTTCACACCATGTGTGAAGGAAGTGAGGAAATCAGGGAAATCAAGAAAGAAAAATTAAGGACCCAGTATGAAACCTTCCACCACGTTCAGGGAGAATCAATTCCCCAACAGCTTCACAGATTTGTATAGTTGGCAAAATGAGATGATTATCTATGGTCTCAAGTATGAATCTGTGGAGATCAACAAAAAGATGTTGCATACACTGTCAGAGAGCTGGACTCAATCAGTCTCTTTGATGAAAGCAACATTAGATCTTGAAGCATTGTCCCTAGATGCTCTAGTTGCTAAAGTTGAAGCATTAGAACTAGACGAAAGATCCAGGAATAACAGTACAATCAGACACGTAGAATCCTACAAGTTCAAAGAACTACAACAAACAGACAGTGCATTTTTGACATGCACTGGAGAAGATGTAGATGGCGAATTTTTAGATTCAAGTGAAACCTCCTTCTTGTCAGCCCCTGAATCATCCAGTACCAAACAGAAGTCTAAAAAGACTGGTGTTCATGCTTCCTATGAAGCAACACCACAAAGCAAACATAATCCTCAATCATCCAGTTCTAGCAAACAACAACAGCCAAAGAATCAAAACATGCACAAATGTGAGAAACCCATGGATGCTCTCCTATCATTTTACAAAGTGAAGAGCAGAAAGTAGCCTATGTAGCTTTCTCAACTAGCTTTGAAGCATACTTTGGTGCAAGTCTCACACTATCTCAAATCATCCAACAGGAGCTGGATGAGTTACCACCAGACATGGTTGAGGAAATGGATCTTCAATGGTCTATGGCAATAATTACCTATAGATCAAAACGATTTCTTCAAAGAAATAGAGGATTGAGCATGGACAAGAAAACCAAAATTGGTTTTGATAAAACGAAGGTGAGATGCTACAACTGTCAATTGTATGGTCATTTCTCAAGAGAATGCCAACAACCAAGAGTTGATAGAAACAACAATCAAACACAAGCATCTAGCAGCAACCACTCAAACAGACAAATCCCACCTTCAATCAGTATTCCAGCTGCACCAACTCCACCTCAAATAGTCCAACAATACTCCCCCTAGATGCTGCTACCAAAACCTCATGATTATCAAAACCTTGGATGTTGATTGATGTGCAGTCTTGGAGTGTAGGCTTCACCCTTTTTTCGGTAGCATCTTCTTAAAAGCTTTAGAAAAAGGCATTGAGAAATAGACTTTGTTTTGGCACATAAAGACTTTGTTTTGGCACTTGATGGATGTTTCATCAGCTTGATCTTCTAGTCTTATTTTGAAGACTCGAAAATGCACCCATTTATATACAATGTGGACTGCACAGGTAGCAATATTAGCAGCTTTATCTCAACTTCAGAAGTGAAGGAGAAGCATCAGACAATCTTCAGACATGACATATACTCTCCCTCAACAAAAGCTTTGGAGGGTGAGGAACTTTTATGTATGAGACACCAAGAGAAGGATTCTTAGTTCTCAGCAACTGGCAGGAGATCTTGAAGGAAGCAGGAGTGTTCACTTGACATCTTGAACTGAATGAGAAACTCAGGCATGTTGTGCAATTCATCACCTGCAAAAGTCTAAATCCTCTCGGTAGAGGTATTGCATGAAAGTTTCACTCCTAAATCAATAACACATGTAAATCTGCCAAAACTAGGAAAAATACTAAAAATGACAAATCTTTTTGGAATTTTAGATTTTTTCAAAGTTATGATATTTACATGCATGAATCCTTCAACTACAATGAGATCATACTAATCCAAAATCCTCTACATCTAAGAATGTTTAAAGTTGGAATAGACATGAACAAAGAACAAAGTTGATTTTAAGTATGTTTGTCCACTTAAATTCATGCAATGATCTATTGTCAACACTTTGTGATATTTATCATGTTTAGGTTTGATTAGATATGCTAATTGAGTACCCCACACTCAGAAGTATGGAAGAATAACCCTCTTCATGAAATGCAAGGTGGTACTTTATTACAACTTGAACCAGGCTACTTAGAGTATAAATTCTTATGATATGATCCATATCTAAACAACATGAAGTGTAAAAGAATCCCAATGAGGATCAAACAATATGAATCAAATTGAGCATTTATACTCCTAAGTAGCTAGGTCTTAAGTATTGAAAGTGCTTTCTAGCATATCTTGAGGAGGATTGTTCTAAACATATAATCAGATGTGGGGTACATACAACTCATATCAATCAACTCAAAACATGATAATCACTCACTGTTTTAATCAATCATTAATACCATGCATGAGTTTAAGTGAATCAAAATATCTACAATCAACATTGTATTAGTCTACGTCTATTCTCACAAGCATTCAAACAACTCTGTGAGAATTTAAGACTAGTATGATCTCATGTTATGTGCAAATGATTCATGTTCAAACATGAAAATCATTCATTAATTAGTTAGATAAGGTATTATCTTTCTAACTCTTATCAAGCAAGCAATCAATTGGACTTTAATAATTTCCATTCTAACACATACAATTTTTTATCATTTTATAAAAGGTTTTTATAAATATGCAAAAATTTAGGAGGAGAAAATACACTTGGAAATATCAAAGACAGCAGAATATGTAATATGTGCATAGTCATACAATTTTTAAAATTCAAAAATTTCCAAATTTTGAGTTTTAAATAAAGCCAAGTCAAGCCAGCATCCAAACACAGCAGTTTGACACACATACATATGTATAATATTGCACAATATTGCTTGTGAGTGATTCTTTAACATCCATAGATTAATCATGTTAAAATTCTAAAATTTTAACAAACATTCAAATTTTGAAACATTTCAAAATAATTTATCAAACATACTTCAGAAGAAATTTATTAAAATATGCTTCGAAGGAAATTTTTATCAAACATGCTTCGGAAGAAAATTTTATTAAACTTTTGCTTCGGAAGAAAAATTTTATCAAACATGCTTCGGAAGAAAATTTTTCAAAATTAGCTTCGGAAGAAATCATTTCAAAACAAACAAAATTTTAAATTTGAACATCTGTTGTCACAGCGGACACACAAACATACATCCGCTGCAGCTACAGTACCATCATAACATGTAAAATACACGAAGTGTATATAGCAGACAAAACAAACTTACATCCGCTATGCACTAGTGAACATACATGTGTTCACAGCGTATGATGTTGGTAAGGCATCCGCTATGAATACAGTGCCATTCCACAACGCATGTCTAACATAAGTCATTCGTTGTAGAAACAATACAAGTGTATACAACGTATTCACACAGGTAATCATATGCTGTAAACATTCACACATCACATCCAAGTGTCCACAGCGCATGAACAAATGTTCATCCGTTGTGAACAAACTAACAATTTCAAACAAGTGCCACAGCGCATGACCAAGTTGTCATCTACTATGAACATAAGTAAATCAAATAGAGTCTTCCATACTTCTCCAGTGCATGTCAAAAATGCACTATCTATTTGTTGTAGTTCCTTGAACTTGTAGGATTCTACGTGTCTGATTATGATATTATTCCTAGATCTTTCATCTAGTTCTAATGCTTCAACTTTAGCAACTAGAGCATCTAGGGACAATGCTTCAAGATCCAATGTTGCTTTCATCAGAGAGACTAATTGAGTCCAGCTCTTTGGTAGTGTATGCAACATCTTTTTGTTGATCTCCATAGATTTATACTTGAGACCATAGACAATCATCTCATTTACCAACTGTATAAATCTGTGAAGCTGTTGTGGAATTGATTCTCCCTGAACTTGGTGGAAGGTTTCATACTGGGTCCTTAATTTTTCTTTCTTGATTTCCCTGATTTCCTCACTTCCTTCACACATGGTGTGAAGTACCTTCCATAGTTCATGTGCTGTTTTGAAATTTTCAACCCGCGTTAAAATTTCAAATGGCAAAGTCATTGCCAATATGTTGTATGCTTTCATGTCTGTTTTGACCCTCTTAAGGTCATCACCAGCTACGCTTTTCAAGCTTACTGGTTTCTGTATGTTGTAATTAGGCTCAAGAGTCAAAGGTATGAATGGTCCTTCGGTTATGGTTGTCCATAGGTCCGAGTCTTGGAAAATTATCCAATTTCTAAACATTATTTTCCACTGTTTGAAATCAGCTTTGTTCTTGAGTCTTGGTGGTTTGAGACCACTGTTTGTTTTTGAAATTTCATCAGACATGTTTGTTAATTTTTAACTTATCGTTTTAAGTCAAATTTGTTTGATTTTTAGCTCCGCTAAAATTTGCTTTTATCCTAAAGTCACTAGGATTTGTTTGTTAGTGTGTTTGTTTTTTACCGAATAAAGGAAATTAATTAATTTTATTTTCAAATTAATTAATGTCCAATGTTAAGTCACTTTCAAATCTCAGTGAAAAGAAAGGAATATTCTGTTAGGGAATGTCAACTTTTAATGATGTCAGTCAATGAAAGTCAAAACCCTAAAAACACTGAAAATGTTTTAACAGTTAACTTTTTGGATAAAAAAGTAACTTTTTTATAAAATTCAAAGAAGATTATGTTTCTTCTTTGATTATGATGATTAACCAACAAAAATCATCGTAGATTTTTGAAGGATATGTATGAACAAAAACCAGGGTTTATCCTAGGGTTTGTTGGCGGATATGAAAACTTGAACAACTCAAATATGATGTTTAAATACAATGAATGAATTCAAAGTATTCAAATGAGTGTTTGTTTGATGAAAACTGGATAGAACAATAACCGGGTACTGTTTTACCCGAAAACCCTTAGAAACCAACGAGGTTTACAGAGTTTTGTAATGAACACATTTGAAAATCATGTATGAAAAATGTTTAGAGATGTAAACACATAAAATCTTCTACAAAACAAACGAAAACTGATTATTCGATCATGTTTTGAACATTTGATGAATGTTTAAAGTAGAAGAAGGTTTTTATGAAGATTTTGAGCTCGAATAAGTATGTTTTGAAGCTAATGAACCACAGATATCATATTGTTGAATGAGAGGATCGAAAATTAGTGTATGATTTGAGCCAAGGCTCTGATACCACCTGATGAAAATTCGATAATGATGGATCGAATATTGCAATCGTATTTTTGTCGTTTATCAGATCTGTGATGCGGAATCTCACAGACCCATTGATGATTTCAAGTGAAGATCTATACAAGATTTAGTGTATGATGATGAATGAATGATGAACAATCAAGAACACATTCATAAATATTTCATTCATTCATATGTATGTTTGATGCTAGGAGATTACAAACGGAGTTTGTAAGAAAATTCTCTCTCACACACACTCAACCTAATTGTTTCTTTCTCTAGACTAATTCTCTCTTGACTAATGCTTAGGAATGCTTGCTTAGTTGGAGTATAAATAACTACACTTGGTCTATTTATACTCTTTACATAAATACAAAATTGCATTTAAGCCCTAATGATTACACAAATATTGTTATAAGACTGATAAATTCTCTGGTGCTGATGCATGACTGCCAGGTTTTGATGTCATTCGGGACAACCGCTGATGTTGATTGTTGACTTTGACCACGATTGACCAAGTTTGACCAAATTTGACTTTGGTCAATTTTCTTCTTTTTGATCATATTTTTAGCATAGCTTCACCATATCGGTTTTGGTAATCATTATGAGATTCGGCACTTAGGTTTTGGTATGTATCATCTTCAAATAGTCCAACACTTTGACTGGTTTATGAAGATTCCATTGTCAACCAACTTCACTTGAATTCCTAGAAAGAAATTGAGTTCCCCCATGGCACTCATTTCAAATCTATTCTTCATCAGTTTCTTAAAGTCTTTACAGAGCTTCGGATTAGTTGACCCAAAGATAATGTCATCTATATAAACTTGAACTAGAATCAAGTCATTTCCTGTTCCTTTGATAAAGAGTGTTCCATCAATAATACCTCTCTTGTACCCATGCTGATAGAGATACTGTGATAGTGTCTCATACCATTTTCTTGGAGCCTGATGCAGCCCATAGAGAGCTTTGTCAAGCTTGCATGCATAATCAAGATGACTTGGGTCTGCATAGCTAGGTGGTTGTTTGACATACGCCTCCTCATCAATCACCCCATATAAAAAGGCACACTTGACATCAAGCTGGTAGACCTTGAAATCGTTGGATGCAACAAAAGCCAGAAATATTCTAACAGCTTCAAGTCTTACTGCTGGAGCAAAAACATTTATGTAGTTAATCCCTTCTTCTTGCGTGTATCCTTAAACAACCAGTATTGCCTTGTTCTTGATGATAAGTCCTCTATCATCCTTCTTGTTCCTAAAAACCCACTTGGTACATATGGTAGTCTTCCCTTGAGGAAAAGGACATAGATTCCAAACCTTCTGTCTCTTGAATTGAAGCAGCTCCTCCTGCGTTGCTTCAACCCAACTTGCATGTTTCAAAGCTTCTTCAATCTTCTTAGGCTCTATCTGGGACAAGAAACAAGAGTGAAGACAAACATTTTTATCATGGGTTTGTCCATTTGTTCTCACCCCAGTTTTAATATCTCCAATGATGTTTATGATCAGATAGGACTTATGGGTTCTTAGTTGAGGAATCACAGCAAGTATTTTGGACATATCTAAATTTATGAAATTCAGATCTGGTGCTTGAGAATCATCCACCACATCAACACACTTATCAAGTGAAACTTGATCCAATGAGTGTGTTACATCATTGATGTTGTCTTCTATAGAGTGATTTTCAGCATCAAGGAACTCCTGATCACTATCACCACCTCCATGTCCTCCTATATTGGAAATGTATTCATCTCAGTTCTATGCCTCTGTGCTGGAATTTATAGGCACCTCAGATGTATCAGCTAAAGAATTTGTCATGGTTGTACTGACAGGATTTCCAACTGCAGGGCTAGTTACCACTGGAGCTAAAGTAGTTTGTACACTTGGTCTTCTCAACTCAAATCTTGGATCGGAATCTCCTGTTGATAAGATACCTGTAGATCCTGAAACATTCTCACAAGATTTGTTAAAACAGTTGGTAACTAAGTCAAGATCAAATAGCCAATCAGGACCAGAACCTTTCATACTGGGTATGTGCTCATTGAAGGTCATATTGGTTGACTACTCAACTACTCTGGTTCTAGGATTGTGTACTCTATAAGCCTTGGCTTAGGAAGAGTATCCAATGAAGTGTCCATCATCTGCTTTCTCATAAAATTTGGCCATTTGATCTCTGGTATTCAAAATGGTGCAAGGACATCCAAATGATTTGAGGAAACCAACAAAGGGTCTTCTTTTGTGCCACAGTTCATAAGATGTCTTACCATGAGTTTTAACCACTAAAACTCTATTCTGCACATAGCAGGCAGTGTTGACTGCCACTATCTAGAAGGTGATGGATAGTTTAGAGTCAGATAGCATGGTTCTTGCAGCTTCAATAAGTGTCTTGTTTCTTCTCTTAGCAACACCATTTTGCTGAGGAGTCCTAGGAGCATTATATTGTCTTGTAATACCTTTTTCATCATAAAATGTATCAAAGATTTAGTTTTTGAATTCTGTTCCTTGATCATATCTTATGGTCTTGACCTTGTGATCACATTGATTCTCAATTTTCAAAATGAAGTTCTTCAAGATTTCAGGAGTCTCATCCTTAGTTCTAAGGAAGAAGACCCAAGTATATCTTTTGAAGTCATCTGTGATCACCAAGCAGTAAGAGGTCCTTCTTAAACTCATTACACTGGTGGGGCCAAAGAGATCCATATGTAATAAGTGTAGGGGAGTAGTGATGGAGTTCATTTCCTTTGGCTTGTAAGACACTTTATGTTGCTTCCCTTTCAGGCATGCCATACAATGATCATCACTTGTAAACTCTTTCTTTGGCATTCTAGTTACCAAATCATTCTTAATTAATTTATTCATGGTTTTAAAGTTTACATGGCACATTCTTTTATGCTAAAGGAAAGACTTATCACTATTGGCTTTAGATAGAAAGCAAGAAACTACTCCTGAAGGTGATGTTTCAGGAGAAGTTTCTTGGAAATCCATCTTGTACATGTTCCTTTTCTTGGGGGCACTAAGCAGGATATGCTCTTGATGAATGACTACCCCGGGCTTAGGAATAGTGCACTCATGCTCAGTAAAGAGCATGTTGTGACTCTGATCACAAAATTGGGATACACTCAAAAGATTATATCCAAGCTCCTTAACAAAGTTTACCTTCTTAATGCTGATCTTACGATTTGTGACCTTGCCCCTTCCAGTGATGTAATCACTAGATTCTCCTCCAAATACAACTGGCCCTCCATCAATTCTTTCAAATTTTTGAAGCAAAGAGCCATTGCCTATCATGTGCCTGGAACAACCACTGTCAATGATTCATACATTTCCTTTAGTCTTTAGATGTTCCTGCATAAAAAGAGATAGTTAGTTACATTTGGAAACCCAAGCCTCATTGGTCTTGGGCTTGTCAAAGTGAATGGAAGATAATGCAACTGTAATTGATCCTATATGCAAGTTTTAAGGATCATTTGTTGTTGTTGATGAAGAACTTTCAGTCACATGGCCTTCCTTCATCTTCCACACCATACTTGAAAGACTAGACTTGGCCTTCAACACTTCAGAAGTTTTGATAACTTTGGATGTTTTGGAGACTGGACCTTCGGAAGCTTTTGCATCCACTGCAGCAGACTTCAGTACTTCAGAAGCATTTCTTTCTTCTGAGACCAAAATTAATTCCTAAGATAAGTTTTCACTTATCTTCTTCTTCTCAGAAGTTTTCTTCTTGTTCATGTGAATAGTAACTTTAGGATTGTTGATACAATCCTTGGCAAAATGAGAAGTACTACCACACATGATGCATTCAGTTGGCATACTTTTGAGAGTCTTATTTTGATAGGGAGGCTGAGCATGATCACTTTCTACTCCCTTTTTCAACTTCACAGATGATGCAACAGGCTTTTTGGGATGAGGCTTGCTCTTGGAACTAGATGGTTCAAGCTATGCAACAGTGGTGCACATTTTATCAGTCTTCTTCTTTGAATCAGGATGACTTGGACATGAACTAGAACTCCTGGTACTAGAGTCCATGGTTGGGTCCTCAGTCTTTACCACTTCAAATCCAACAGAGATGAAAACTTGATTTTACTTGGAGTTGAAGGTGGCTTTGATCTCTTGGGCTTTCTTGGATTTTCTCTTGGCTGCCCTGATCAAGTTCCTTCTTGCAGATTTAGTCATCCTAGATTTATTTTTCTCTCCAGGAGAATAGTGTCCCTTCTCAGGATAACCCTTGTCACTCACCTCAGGTTCATCCTTCACTACCTCCTCTTCATATTCATCCTCTTCTTGAATGGGATCTATAGAGGGCATCTTATCTTGACAAGTTTCACACCTTGGAGATCTTACAGATAACAATGTATGTGGAGGAGCTATCTCACTTGAACCCAATCCTTGCATGTTCTGATAAAAAATCTTTGCATGCATGGATGAAGATATTATGTTCTTGAAGGTTTCTTCTTCAAGAACACATTTTTCTTCCTTAGCTTTGCTAATCACAAGCTCAACTTGGTATTTAGTTAATTTGGTAATGAGGTCCTTGACCTGAGTCCTTTAATTTGTGTGCTCATGCTTAAGAGTTGAAATGGTTTTCTCTGAATCTTCTATTTTAAGTTTATAATCATTTTCAGCTCTTTTAAAGTTAGCTTTTAAGATGTTCAAGGACTCAAGATCAGATCTCACTTCCAAATTATAGGACCTATACATGTTAACTTTAGCAATGCATTCAGGGGTACAAAGATGTTCCAATACCTTAACTTCTTTATGATCAGCCATCAGTTCTTGGTTTGGAGAAGCATCTTCCACCTGAAAGCTCCAGTCAAAGCCTCCTTCTTCAACAGCAACAACAGCATGTTATTTGGGTTGGCTTGGCTTCTCAGTTCTTGGAGCTGCATCAGTGTAATTTGGTTTGGTTTGTGCTTGGCCACCATTTGTCCTTGGTGCCTTGCACTCTCTAGCAAAGTGACCAATCAGGTTACAGTTGTTATACTTCATTTTGCCTTTATCCAGCCTAAACTTTCCACTAGCCACATTGCTTGGAAATTTTATCCATGTCCTCTTATAGAACTTCTTGGCCCTGTGAGTGAGAAGAGCCATATGCTGGACTATCTCCATATACTCCAGATCATATAGATGGATACAGTCCAGGTCTTCAAGAGTAAAAAGAAAGTTGCCATAACTTTCATCAGTAGACATAAAGGCTTGTGGAGAGCTTGTCTCTTGGAATGGGCTTCCTTGAATGTAGCTCTCCCTTGGTGTCTCGGAGAAGGTGATGAAACGACCCTTTTGTGAGTTTTCAGGGAAGCATATAAGATGATATTGTGGTTCTATGCTATCCCTCTCAACCACATGAAGGGCTGAGCTCTACTGGTTGTTAAAAGAGCTTCTAGATGGATTTTGCAAGTTCATCTCCATCTGGTATCCACTAAGGATACCATACAGCTCTGTAAGAGTAAGAGTAGATAGGTTCTCAGTTCTCTTAATGGCCACGCAGTAGTGATTCCATTATGTGGGAAGAGAGAACATGAACTTCCACACTATGTCTCTATTCTCAAGCTTTACACCAACATTAGTCAAAGTATGCACAATCTCAACATACCTGAAGTATTGTTGAGTCATGGTTTCACTTGTCTTGTAGGTGAAGTTTTCAAACTGCTACTTCATGATATCTTTCTTGTTCTCCTTGGCTTCATCAGACCCCTCATACATCAGCTTCAGTGCATCCCAAAGTTGCTTAGCAGTTTTGAACTTCTTAAAGCCTCTGTATATGGAGTTAGAAAGAGCAGTTTGAAGAGTGGTCATGGCCTTCTGATCTATATCTATTCTCTTCTAGTTTTCTTCAGAATAATCACCATTTCCTTTGGTATCATGCCACCTCCAGCAGTGGCTAAAGAGGTGCATGGGATGTGAGGTCCTTTGACAACAGATCTCCACATCCTGTTGTCCTGAGACTTAATGAACCCTTCCATACGTTGGCACCAAGTATCAAAGTCATCAGGAGTGATCAATGGAGACTTTTTCATAGTACCGGTTTCCATATCAGCTTTAGCAAGAGCTCCCATTTGAGTTGTTAAGTGTTTTGTGAAACTGAAGTGATCAACGATAGTGATATCTTACAATCAAGAGCCTGAAAAGCTTTGATACCACAAGGTGGAGAAATATGAAAACGCAAGCAAACGTCAAAATGTTGATAATCTCACATCGTATATAAAAATATGCATGAAAATGTTTTATATTTTGCAGGACCTTTGAAGGGTGGTCAATGCAACAGTTTCATAAGGTGGAGAAATATGAAACACTTAACAGATCAAATAGGGAACCGGTTAGTGATGATACAAAGAACACAAGTAAATGAACAAGAACACTCAAATATGATTTTCAAAAATGATGTATATTGCTCTCTCAAGTTCTTACAAGTGTTAGAAAACATATTCTAAGATATAGGTACTTGAGACACTTTATACTACATCCTACAGCCGGTCATACTTTGAAGGCCAGCTGGAAACGCTAATCTAGACAACGAGATCAACGTAGAGTCAAAAGGGAGATTGCCTTTTGACTACTGACTATGACATGCCATAGCTCACATCCTAATATATTACAAAAAAGATAAAAGGTACAAAAGTAGAAAGTTACAGACCAATGACCGTAATCTACAGTTGACAAAAGCATGGACCTTTTCACCAACTTATCTAAGTTGGTGAGTCTTCAGAGGTAGCAGCGAAAAGTTGTTCAGCTTTTGTCAAAAGGTGATTAGAGAAAGCATGTCTTCTTTGTCTTTAGAAGAAATTAGTCTTTGGCTTCGGAAGACTTTGTCTCTGAAACTTCGGAAGACTTCATCTTTGGCTTCGGAAGATTTAGTCATTTGGCTTCGGAAGATTTTACACTTAGCTTATTTCCTTTGAGTGGTGTAAAACATTCGAAGTAACTTTACTTTGTACTTCATGCATGCATGCTGAGAGCTCTTTGAATGTTTTGGTTGCATCAGCCTTTAAGTATAAACCTTACATATTCTATACGACACGTACATAAAAATACAACGTAAGGTATTAGTTTTTTTTTTAAGTAAAAGCTGTACCGCTATAGAGGAGTTAGGTTTGAATTCAATAAATAAATACAATTATTATTATTATTATTGATCATTATTAGTGCGTTAATATATATGTATTACAATAGGATCCATAAATGCAACTAACATGATTGCTGGGCCATGCGGGCTCCCCGTAATAATTATGACCCATACCTTTAACCAATTTAGCTCTTAATCAAAATGTAAAATTGAAGACTTATGTGATTAAATGCCAAACTATTAAACATTTTGTGCTCATTTGAAAACTCCTAAAATTGTACTATTTTTCTCATTCTAAAATTAATAGTATGTAATTTTTAAACTAAGAAAAAGACCCAAAAATAATCCAGTAATGCAAAAGTTCAAAAACCTATAATAATTTCTTAAAGCATATATTATCAAAACGGGTTAACAGGTCAACCCGTTTTCAAGGGGTCAACTCAAACCCGACTTGTTTTCTAAACGAGTTGTATTTTCCAACCCAAAACCTATTTTTCTTCATGTCGGGTCCCGGTTCATGTCAAGAATTATCACCTCTAATGTTTCTATTTAACATATAAAGTTAATTATACATGCAGTTTATGTGGTTTGTGAAACGCACCATATATATTTTTTTTAATAAAACACTTTCACAGTTTATATCAGAGTTAGGTCCCAGTTTATATCAAAACTTGTCACTCGCAGTGACATATCATTTTCTTAATAAATATAGAGTATTACAAAGGAACGTAGACGTTTTACAAACTTTTAATACAATATATATTGTGTTAAATATTAAACGAGAATAGGGTTCCTTCATCAGTCCAGTCATGTCCGCGAAGCTTTAACCATCTATAGGTGTTTTTCCTGAAAATATTTAAAACATATTTTTATTAGCTTTCGCTAAGTAAGTACACCTCTTTATTTCAAAACATATTTTATTTCATCGGGATTTAATACCCAAAATATTTTAAATTTTAATCCTCATTACTCCTTGGGAATTCAACACCCGAATTCCTTGTGGGTTTATTTCTAACCCTTGAGGATTATTGACTCCTCTCTTTATATATGTGGAGTTCAACACCCGAACCCCATGGGATTTCAACACCAAAATCCTTACATATATTTACTCCCCTTTTTATATATATGTGGAGTTCAACACCCGAATCCGTTGGGATTTCAACATCCGAAATCCTTACATATATTTTACTCCATTTCAAACTATCAATACACATACTTGGACCCGTAATCTTATACATTATTTCCCCCATAATCATGTTCATCATAATAAATAAACATATATTACATGTGATTGAAAATGTTTCATCTCCACAAAATTCATACAAACTCATAATAATTAAAACATATGACATGTAATTAAACATGCAACGTAAATTAGTTACGGGTCAGTGTACTTACCTCTTGATGTCACTAAATTAAGCACAGAGTATAACCCACTAATTGTTGTGATCAAAATCGTCCAATCACCTTTGTGTTCTTTCGCTTAAAATCTCATACCCAAACTCACTAATATATATTTGTTTTATCTTTTGAGGCTCTCAATTTTGCTTCTCAAGTGAAGTTGTCAAATTTTTTAATATATATAAGAACATAGCCGACTTGAATGTCTTCATCACGAAGACTTGAATTTAATTGTTTATTATTATAATTTACTTGGTCATTAAGTATACTTAATATAATATTATTTTCATATAGATATCTTTCTTCAAATACGAAGCCTAAGGTTTTTATTATTATTATTATTATTATTATTATTATTATTATTATTATTATTATTATTATACAACAACAATACTCAAATAAACGTCACATAATTCAATAGTAATTTGACTCAAGATTTACTCGTTATATAATATATGAAATATACATTTCAACTTTTTATGTTCATTCATAAAACGGGATGTTACAACTCTCCCCACTTATTTAGGTTTCGTCCCCGAAACCTTCATACCTCAAATAATTCGGGGTAATATTTTCTCATTTCATCCTCGGCTTCCCATGTGGTATCAGAACCACGCCGATGTTTCCACTGCACTTTAACTTGACTTATTTCTTTATTTCGTAATTGCTTAACTTTATGATCAAGAATCGCCACTGGCTTTTCTATGTAGTTAAGCTTTTCATCTACTTCTATCTCATTCAATGGCACATATGTTGTTTCATCAGCCAAGCATTTTAGTAAATATGACACATGAAATGTGTTATGGATTCCGTTTAATTCATCAGGTAATTCTAGACGATACGCCACCTGCCCCACACGAGCAATAATTTTAAACGGACCAATAAATCATGGACTTAGCTTGCCACGTTTACGGAAACGAATCACACCTTTCCAAGGAGAGACTTTTAACATAACATAGTCTCCCACTTGAAATTCAATTGGTTGTCTACGTTTATCAGCATACGACTTCTGTCGATCTTGAGCCGCTTTTAAATGCATTCTGATTTGATCAATCTTTTCATTCGTAGCCTCCACCACTTCTTTATTAGCAAGTTCTCTTTGACCGACCTCTCCCCAACATACAGGAGTCCGGCATTTTCTACCATAAAGCATTTCAAACCGGGGCATTCCAATGCTCGAATGATAACTATTGTTGTAAGAGAACTCTGCTAGGGGCAAATATTTGTTCCAACTGCCACCAAAATCAATAATACATGCACGTAGCATATCTTCGAGAGTTTGAATGGTTCTCTCGCTTTGCCCATCGGTCTGTGGGTGATATGGTGTGCTGATTAACAATTTGGTGCCCATTCCTTCTTGAAATTTCCTCCAAAATCTTGAAGTGAAACGTGTGTCTCTATTTGATACAATAGATACTGGCACACCATGCCTTGACACCACCTCATTAACGTATACTTCCGCCATTCGCTCAGAAGAATAATTTTCACGAATGGGTATAAAGTGAGCACTTTTTGTCAGACGGTCAACAATTACCCATATCGTGTCATATCCTTTTGCAGTTTTTGGAAGTTTTGTTACCAGATCCATCGTAATATGCTCCCATTTCCATAATGGAATTTCTAATGGTTGCATTTTCCCGTATGGCTTCTGGTGTTCAGCTTTGACTTGTAAACAAGTCAAGCACTTTTCAACATATTTAGCAATATCTCTTTTCATTCCAGGCCACCAATATTCTTTCTTTAAATCGTTATACATCTTAGTCGCACCTGGATTAATTGAGTATTTTGACTTGTGCGCTTCATCAAGAATCATTGTTTTAACGTTACAAGTTTGAGGAATCCAAATTCGTCCAAAACGAACTTTAATTCCTCTATCATTTTCTTCAAAATATTGAACTTGACCAATAATTCTTTCACGCCTCAAATTTTCCTCTTTTAGTGCCTCCACTTGTGCAACTTTAATTTGATCGAACAAGTCTGAATTGGCAATCAGTTTATATGACTTCACTTTAATTGGGGCGTAATTCTCCTTCCGGCTTAAAGCATCAGCTACCACATTAGCTTTACCCGGATGATAAAGTATTTCACAGTCATAATCCTTGACCAGTTCTAACCATCATCGTTGTCTCATATTCAATTCCTTCTGATCGAAGAAATATTTTAAACTTTTGTGATCAGTATAGATAGTGCACTTCGTTTCATACAAATAATGCCTCCAAATCTTCAACGCAAATACGACTGCTGCCATTTCAAGATCATGTATTGGGTAATTTGCTTCATGTGACTTCAATTTTCGTGAAGCATAAGCTATTATCTTCCCTCTTTGCATAAGCACACAACCCAATCCGACACGGGATGCATCAGAATAAACTATGAAATCTTATGTTCCTTCCAGTAATGCAAGGACAGGAGCTTTAGTTAACTTTTCTTTCAGAAGCTGGAACACATTTTCTTGTTCTGGGTTCCATTCAAATTTAGAATTCTTTCGAGTTAGCTTTGTCAACGGGGAAGCTATCTTCAAGAAATCCTGAATAAAACGCCGATAATAACCGGCTAAACCTAGAAAGCTTCTGACTTCAATTGGGGTCTTAGGAGATGACCATTTCATAATAGTCTCAATTTTGGCGGGATCCACCAAAATACCCTCCGCATTCACCATATGACCCAAGAACTGGACTTCTCGAAGCCAGAATGCACATTTAGAAAATTTTGCATATAACTTCTCTTTTCTTAGCACATTAAGAACCTCGCGAAGATGTTGAGCATGATCATCTTCAGTTCGAGAATAGATAAGAATATCATCGATAAAAACGATAACAGAACGATCAAGCATAGGTTTACATACTCGATTCATGAGGTCCATGAAAACTGCTGGAGCATTTGTTAGACCAAATGGCATCACAACGAATTCATAGTGCCCATAACGAGTACGAAAAGCTGTCTTAGGTACATCTTCTTCTCGTACCTTAACTTGATGATAACCTGACCTTAAATCGATCTTTGAGAACCAACTAGCGCCTTGTAGTTGGTCAAAAAGATCATCAATTCTAGGCAAAGGGTACCTATTCTTAATGGTCAGCTTATTCAATTCACGATAATCGATGCACATACGCATGCTACCGTCCTTCTTTTTAACGAATAATACAGGCGCGCCCCAAGGTGAAACACTTGCGCGAATGAAACCTTTATCCAATAGATCTTGGAGTTGAGACATCAATTCCTTCATCTCATTGGGTGCTAATCGATACGATGATTTAGCAACAGGTTTAGCTCCAGGAACTAAATCGATTTTGAATTCGATTTCCCTTGTTGGTGGAACACCTGGAAGCTCGTCAGGGAAAACATCTGGGAATTCTTTAACTACAGGGACTTCATCAAGTTTCTTTTCTTTCATGTCTTTATCAGCCACGTAGGCTAGAAACGCTTGATGTCCATGTCATATGTAATTCTTGGCTTTCGCCATTGAGCATGCAATTATGTTGCTCTTTCTTTCTCCATAGATACAGATTTGTTCTCCCATTGGCGATATAAATTGAACAATCTTTCGATTGCAAACTATCGACGCGTGATGCTGGGACAGCCAATCCATCCCAATAATTACATCAAATTCCTTTAGCTCTATTGGAATTAAGTCGATAACGTATTCTTCTCCTTGAATATCAATTTTACAGTTTCGACATACTTCAGATACGACGAAACTTTTATGGCTAGCTATGTCAACTCCTAACACATGTGCCAATTTACTTCTAACAAAAGAACTATGGCATGCAAACTTTATAGATACAAAGGATCTACTAGCTCCAGAATCAAATAAAACATATGCAGGAAAGGAGTTGACTAGAAAGGTACCTGTGACAACGTCAGGTTCAACCTTTGCTTCTTCTGCAGTAATTTGAAAAGCTCTGCCTTATGGTTTTGGAGCTTCCAACCGTTTTATGTTCTCTACAGCTCTCGATCCTTCTGCAGTCTTGGCAACCTTTGTTCTTAGCTCTGGACAATCATTCCTCATATGACCAGGCTTATAGCAGTTATAACATAAATTTACAGGGCTGGTACACTGTGGTGCGGTATGCCCCGGTTTCCCATATTTATAACAAATCGGGTTTTTGTAAGGACACTCCCCAAGATGCCTCTTTCCATAAAATTGACAATTACTATACTCCTTGATTGAACCTAAACTCTTTACAGGCTTTATAAATTTTACTTTCTTCGTAGGTACTACAGGAACCATAGCATCAGCCTTTCTCTTTCCATCTCTATCTTTCTGTCTCTTTAGTTCCATTTCTCGTTCACGAGCCCAATTAAGAAACTCCTCAAGACTTCCATATTTTGAAGGAGAAATAAATTCTCTGATTTCCGTCTTAAGGATCAGATGGAACCGAGTCATCCACATTTCTTCAGAAGTAAAGAGTGAAGGACAAAACTTTGCTTTATCATGGAAAATTCCAAAAGATTTCATCCACAGTCTCGTTGCCTTGACGCATATGAAGAAGTTCTTCAGTGATACGATCAATTGCAACACGAGGACTGAAATGTTTTAGGAAGATTGGTTTGAATTCTTTCCAAGACATACTTCTGATTCTTTCTCTCCCTTTCTCCTTCTTTACCATATCCCACCAGTCTTTAGCTCTTTCACAGATTTGGTTCGTTACGAACATCACTTCATCACACGGCTCGCAATGACACGTATCAAAAATAGTCTCCATGGCTGTTATCCAACTTTGGCTCACCAAAGGATAATTTCACCTTTAAATTGTAACGGTTTACAGGCCATGAAGTCTATATACATACAGTGACGTTTTTCGACTTCAACTGTTGGTGCTGCTATCATATTATTTGTAGGTTTTTCTACGGTCGCTTCATTCTTTTTCAAATTTTCTTCTAGCATAATTCCTATAGAATTTTGCATTTCAGCTAGAAGAAATGGGACGTTGGCTTCAAATGCCTTTCCCACTTCAATGACAATTTGTCTCTGGATTTCTTTAGGTACAAACGTTGTATTATTATTAAGACAGGATGAATACACTGATCTTTCTGAAGCATTATCTATGTGCTTTTCAGTGTTACGACTTCCCTCGCCTTGTATTGCATTCTCTCCTCTTTCATCCGCCATATCTATACATATTTATTTATTTCACGTTATTTTTATTCTATCGAATTCTCCACTACAAGTACTATTTTAAGGCCTTAATGCTCCAAACGTTATTGCCAAATAATATATCTAAGGCCACAAAGTATCATATATGTATTTATAACATACTACACATACACATATCATTTTATGCATATATAATCCCCATCCCCACACTTACTCTTTGATGTTTTCAATACAATATGATCATTGAAAACTCATAATGATATGATATATTACTCTCATACTGGCCAGGTATGAAAACAATATATTACGCTCACTATGATTTTCCAACTATCAAATGATATTTCAAACATACAAATTTCAGTGTATACATATTTTCTCATATGTTTTCATGAAGCACCAATACAAACTCCCTATTTATCTACTTTCTTGGACCGCTTCTGGACTAAACCCTCTCGTTTTCATATCAGTAGCACTTATGGTTCGAGTCTAAGTATTTCTTTTATATACTTAAATCTCTCGATCCGTGCTCTGATACCAACTTGAAATACACCATATATTTTTTTTTTAATAAAACACTTTAACAATTTATATAAGAGTTAGGTCCCAGTTTATATCAAAACTTGTCACTCGCAGTAACATATCATTTTCTTAATAAATATAGAGTATTACAAAGGAACGTAAACGTTTTACAAACTTTTAATACAATATATATTGTGTTAAATATTATATGAGAGTAGGGTTCCTTCATCAGTCCAGTCATGTTCGCGAAGCTTTAACCATCTATAGGTGTTTTTCCTGAAAACATTTAAAACATATTTTTATTAGCTTTCGCTAAGTAAGTACACCTCTTTATTTCAAAACATATTTTATTTCATCGGGATTTAATACCCAAAATCTTTTAATTTTAATCCTCATTACTCCTTGGGAATTCAACACCCGAATTTCTTGTGGGTTTATTTCTAACCCTTGAGTATTATTGACTTCTCTCTTTATATATGTGGAGTTCAACACCCGAACCCCTTGAGATTTCAACACCAAAATCCTTACATATATTTACTCCCCTTTTTATATATATGTGGAGTTCAACACCCGAATCTCTTGGGATTTCAACATCCGAAATCCTTACTAATATTTTACTCCATTTCAAACTATCAATACACATACTTGGACCCGTAATCTTATACATGATTTCCCCCATAATCATGTTCATCATAATAAATAAACATATATTACATGTGATTGAAAATGTTTTATCTCCACAAAATTCATACAAACTCATAATAATTAAAACATATGACATGTAATTAAACATGCAACGTAAATTAGATACGGGTCAGTGTACTTACCTCTTGATGTCACTAAATTAAGCACAGAGTATAACCCACTAATTGTTGTGATCAAAATCATCCAATCACCTTTGTGTTCTTTCGATCAAAATCTCATACCCAAACTCACTAATATATATTTGTTTTATCTTTTGAGGCTCTCAATTTTGCTTCTCACCGTGAGTGAAGTTGTCAAATTTCTTAATATATATAAGAACATAGTCGACTTGAATGTCTTCATCATGAAGACTTGAATTTAATTGTTTATTATTATAATTTTACTTGGTCATTAAGTATACTTAATATAATATTATTTTCATATAGATATCTTTCTTCAAATACGAAGCCTAAGGTTTATTAATATTATTATTATATTATTATTATTATTATTTATTATTATTATTATTATATTATTATTATTATTATTATTATTATTATTATACAACAATACTCAAATAAACGTCACATAATTCAATAGTAATTTGACTCAAGATTTACTCGTTATATAAAATATGAAATATACATTTCAACTATTTTATGTTCATTCATAAAACGGGATGTTACAGTTTGTGAAAAAATAATAGGTTTGTACTAAGGGCTTGAAGTAAAGGGTTAGGATTTGTGATTTCACTTTGTAACGAACTTGGGTATCAAAGAAAACTCTTGTTAGTTTTCTATTATCATTTCTAAACTACACACACAAAATGTAAGTGTATCTGTCGTGTGGTAATATAGTGTTGGTAAGAACCGAGTATTAATCCATGGATACACTGAGCCTACTCAACAATCTTTATAATTGACTATCAGATTTAATTTTGTTTTTGGAAAATGATAAGTTGCATTGATTTAACCAAATTTTTCGGGTTTTAAAAACAATAATTAAAGTAAAAGTAAGAGTAAAATTGAGCCATTTGGGTTTTATAACAGCGAATAAGGCTATCATCCTAATTAGATTACACTTATGAACTGTGATGAATATCGTGATGTGATTAAGGATATAAGTTTAATTAGTTATGTTAATGTTTATAAACGTCAACCAACGCCGATTTCTCATCTGCCAGCTCCGTAGTGACAAGGACACCAACATTGAGTAACTTACAATGTTGATCCATCCAAGCCACTAGTAATGTAGGTAGATATCATGTAACCTTTCAATATACGAATTTCGAAAAACATAACTTAATATTAGAAAGAGAGTTGATGAAGTTCTTTTTTAACATACCATTAATTTGAGAAAATCATAACAATTACTGTAGATTTCTCAGACTAATAAAGTGAACCCGTAAATGATCAGAAAACTAAAGTTATATGATTTCTAATAACCATTTCTAGTTCATTAGCTATGGATATGTTATGAATATCGGTTTCACGAAAAAATCTAGTTCATGCGTTTTTCAACCTTGTATGACATTCACAATTACAAACCATAAGTTTATAACTTCCTGTTCAAATGTAGATGCTACCCATCAAAAGTTTACTCAAGATTACCATACGATTAACATAACATAAGTCACACCATTAGTTCATAATAGATTACATAAGTTTCATCCAATTAGGATGATAATGAAAATTTAGCTTATAATAAGCTTGAACATAACAACAACCAACATAGAAGATAGATATGAAATCATCGGTGAAATGAAATAGTCAAACCGATGATCCATAATGGATGATATTTAGACAATCCTGAGCTTCTTCCAAGTGTTGTATGCACCTCCCGAGCCTCCCGAGGGTCTTTAAGACTTGATTCCCAAGAGAAATCAGCAAGGCAACCCCCTATCAAAAGCTCCCCTCAAAGTTGCTAATGAGCTCCTATTTATAGGCTTTCTGTAGTATTTAAACACGACCCTGTGCTAGTACAATGCTTACAAAAGTTGGTCAGTTCGTACGTGCAGAGTATGTCAGGCATGGCCCCGTGATAGGGGTGGTCATGGCCCCGTGACTGCTTTTGGGGGAGAGTATTTTTGTTCTGTCAGATGTCCAATCATAGGGGTGTGCCAATTTAAGCATGTGGGCATGTTTCAGGCAAGTTATGGGGGCGCGCTTATTGAGACACGACCCCATATTTCGACTTCAAAGCTCAGTTTTCTTTAAATTCTTGTTAAGTATGCTTCTTTTATCCATCTTGACCTTTTTAAGACCGGAAAATAGAGAACACTTTTAAGTTCTTTTTCATCATTTTAAGGAAGACGTTTAGGAATAATTGATGTGTTTTTTAATAGGTTTTCTATGTATAACTTAGAGCACATCAAGGGTGTATAGCCTTTTCACATTAAGGTACGAATTATGTAAGTTAGGTGAGAGTAAGAGATTAATTTTATGACATACCATAGGTCACATCCTTTTATATTATAAAAAGGATAACATGTACAAAGTAGAAAATTGCAAACCCAAGACCATAATCTACAGTTTACAAAAGCATGGACCTTTTAACCAACTTGTATAAGTTGGTGAGTCTTCAGAGTTGTAGCGGAAAGTAAGTCAACTTTATGAAAAAGTAGATCAGAGAAAGAATGTCCTCTCTGTCTTCGAAAGAAATCAGTCTTCACACCATTTGGCTTCGGAAGACTTTGTCTCTAAAGCTTCGGAAGACCTCATCTTTGGCTTCGGAAGATTTGGAATTTGGCTCCGGAAGAGTTTACACTTGGAATATTTTATGTGGAGAGTGTAAAACTTCCAAAGCAACTTCTACCTTGTACATCAGTGCATGCATACAGGAAGCTCCTTGGTTGTTTTGGCTTCTTTGGTTGCATCAGCCTTCTAATATAACCTTACAAACTCCACCTAGGCTGATGCTACCAAAATGAAGAAGTTATACAGATGTTGACAGTCCTCACTAGGATTAAGACCATACCTTTCTTTATCATCTGTCAGGATCCTTCAGACTCTCATCATATCTTCTCATGTCATGGAGATCATGTAGAGGAAGATCAAGCATGTCTTGCCAGAAATAGACATCTTGACCTCCTTGATCTCTGATGACATACCACCAGTTTGGATTAGCAGCAAAAGTCCAGGACAGGGTGAGTATTCCAGTTACAAAAGGCTCTACTTGAATTGGAATTAGTTGAGCAGCCTCTTCTTGCACTACCTCAGGATGCTCTGACTAATCCTGAGGTGTAGAGGTGGATGCCTTGGTCTTATTCTTGGAAACACTCTTCATGATCATTCTTTTCCTCTTCTTTGAAGTCTTTAACTGAAAGGACTAATCTTCAGCACCAGGTTGTTCTACTGTGTCTCTTTTAGTTGGGTTCTCTTCTCTCACAGGTTCAGAAGGAAAGTGAAGAGGACCTTGCTGTGGATCAAAAGATGAAGTTATGTTGTCTCAAGGGGTTTAACCTTGACAACCTCAGGTTGAGCTGGACTTGGTGGAGAATGCAAGTCAACAAGCTCTCCCTTTTTAATCTTCTGTTTGATCACTCTAATATGCTCATGCATAGTGAATAGAGACATTGAACCAAGACTTCTTCCAGAGAATCCATACAGCTTCAAGAAGCTCATCATCCTTTGTCTGTCAGCAGACTTCTTTTGACTATTTTAGATGATGGCTCTTGACTTTCTTGAACTGGGGAGAGGGTAGGAGCATGCTTGTAGAGCCTTTTCTGTCTTTTTTCTTCCTTGTTCTTGAGGAGTAATGCTACATCCTCTGCTTCCTTCCTCTCCTTGGACAATTCCTTATCAGTCAGTTCATTCAGGTCATCCAAGAGGAGAGAGAGTAGTTCATCTACATTGTAGTTTCTGGTCCCCAAATAGTTTTCTTGGCTGCCCCCAACTTATCATCCTGAGTATTTGGCCTGGGGGCAGACCTGATGGTAGCTTCCATGAAGCCTGGAGACTCTCTTGAACTTTCTCCCCTTAGCTTCCTCTTCCTCTCCCTTTCCTCCTTCTCAATCTCCTCAGAAGTCAGTTTCCTTTTCTCTTTGTCACTCACAGGCCTTGGTGACTATGGGTGGAGAGAGCTTTGGCCTTCATTGCTTGACTCAGCAGTGAAGCTCTGACCAGAGAGAGGTTGTGAAGCACCTTCACCAGCTGGTGCCTCACTGAGGGTAATGGGTGCTGAAGAAATTTCTATCTCAAGGTTCACAGTTCAACTTCTAGGCCTTCAGTCAAGGCTTCCCCTTTGAAGCTAATCTTAGGGTCCACCTCAACATCCAGTTGACCAAAAGCCTTACCTGCTAGCCTCTGTCTGTATAGTCTTGACCTCAGCTTGTATTCTTCAAACACCCTTTCTTGAATCCTATCTGCTAATCTTGCAGCTTGTCTGTTTTGACTTGGGTTGACAAGTGGAAGATCAATCAGATGGATGCTCTTATGGAAGCTCAGGTTGAAAAAGTTGAAAATTTCCTGTTGACCCTGAGAACTAGAGATGACTAGAGCTCTTTTATCAATGTCATACCTCCATCCCATGATTGGATTCTCAGAGTGATGAGATGGGGTATGCATAGATCTGGGAATAGCTTCCTCAAACAAACTTTGTATGAGTGAGTCCACATCCATGTAGACTTGGGTAAGTAAGTCTACATCCATGTAGACTTTGAGGAGGTTGCTGAGTATGGACCATTACAAGTAAGGGTGGTGAATCCTCCAAGTTCATACTCTGTGAAGAACTCCCAGGTTCTGTGATTGTTTGGACTTTCTCCCCCTTTTTGGTAGCATCACCTTCTTGCATAAGTGAGCTTGGGGTTGGGTCTATCACATTCACAGGTTCTTGTAGCCCTGGTTGAGTTCTCAGAGTGGTCTCTTAGCTAACTTGCTTTTAAGATCGGTGATCTCAAGTTGCTAATCATTGACCCTCCTTTGTAAGACAGACACCTGAGATTCCAAGTGACTTATCTTTGAGACTAAATAGGTGCATGTCTTTGTCAGTTTTTGCACCTTTAGTTTCAGACTCCCCTCATCTTCATCAGAAGAATCACAGGGGGATGAGAGAATAGGTCCAAGGTCTTCTTCCTCATCACCAACACTTTGTTCTTGGCTGCTGGATTTCCCCTGCATCATGACAACTTCAAGAGAAGTGTCAAGAGGCTGGGTTGCCATGGTTGAGGTCTGACTGATGTAATCACTTGCTGAAGTGAGTGCCTCTTCCATATGGACCTCCTAAACAAGTTCAAGGAGATCCACCTTAGTAGTAGGTGGATGATATGGGCTAGACTTGTAAGAAACATGAGTACTCATCTCTCCTTGAGTAGGGGTGGAGAAGAGAGACTCATGTTACTCACTGAAGCCATGTCTTTATCATCATAGAATTCTAGGTTTGGGATTGATTGGTTTAGATCAAAAGGCTGGGGATGGTAGCTGTCCCCTGAAGGTTATTCATTAGAGTTTTGAGACTTTGAGTGAAGGCTTGAGGTTGTGGGGGTTGTGAGCTCATCAGGCTGAGTATGAGGAACCTCAGCACTGATCATTAGTGAGATGGGAGTGGTTTGCTCCTCAAGAGAAGTGGGAACTCCAGTGTCCACTTCCTCCTGTATGGGTGATGATACATGGACCTGCACAAACTAAGTAGCATTTGCAGGGGTTCGTTTGGACTTTCTTTGGTAGGTGATAGTTATTTTTGGTTGTACTGGTGGTTGGGAAGTAGAAGGTGTGGGTTCAACACTAGCTGGTGTTGCTAGTTTGTCACCTTGAGCAATGAGCTCTAACGTTTTTGGGACAAGGGCTGTTTCTACCCTTAAGAAGCTAGCAGTTGGCTTCCTCATAGTCTTGAAGATTCCGGGCTTTATCTATCCCAAGTGGAAAACCCAAGCCTTGGTCTTGGACTTTTGAAAGTGATTTGAAGACAATGTAAAAGTAACTGATCCTATGTTCAAGCTTTGAGGATCATTTAGCTATTGTTGATGAAGAACTTTCAGGCACTTGGCCTTTCTTCATCTTCCACACCATCTTTGAAAGATTGGACTTGACCTTCAACACCTCGAAAGTTTTGACAAACTTTGGAAGTTTTGGAGATTGGACCTTCAAAAGATCTTGCTTTCACTGCAGCTGGCTTCAGTACTTCGGAAGTATTGCTTTCTTTCGAGACCAAATTTCTTCCGAAGGCAAGTTTTCACTTGTCTTCTTTTTCACCTTGGAGCTTCCGAAGGAAAAGATTTTCCTTCCAAAGCTAGTTCTTCTCAGAAGTTTTTTCTTTGATCATGTGAATAGTAGTTTTAGGATTGTAGATGCAATCCTTAGCAAGATGAGAAGTACTACCACACATGATGCAATCCATTTGCTTCCTTCTGAGAGTCTTCTGTTGAGAGAAAGACTGAACTTGATCATTTTTCACCTCCATCTTCATCTTCATAGATGATGCAGCAAGCTTCTTAGGGTGAGGCTTGCTTTTGAAACTAGATGGTTCAGGCTGTGTAGCAGTGATACACAGCTGATCAGCCTTCTTCTCTTTGCTGGGATGAGTTGGACATGAACTAGAACTCCTGGTACTAGAGTTCATAGTTGAGTCTTCAGCCTTCACCACTTCAAATCTGTAGAGATAAACATTTATTTCTGCTTAGAGTTGAAAGTGGCCTTGATTGATCAGGTTCTTCCTTTTAGGCTTGGTCATCCCAGATTCTTTACTCTCCTCAGGAGAATAATGACCCTTTTTAGGATGATCTTCTTCATTCATCTCAAAATCATCCTTCACTATATCCTCTTCAACTATGGGGTCTATGAGTGGAAGCTCATCTTCACAAGTTCCACACCATGAAGGTCTTACAGACAATAGAGTGTATGGAGAAGCTATCTTAGTAGAACCCAGTCCCTGCTTATTCTGATAATAAACTTTTGCATGCAATGGTGAGGATATCATGTTCTTGAAGGTCTCTTCTTCAAGAACACGTCTGCCCTGGCTTTGCTGATCACAAGCTCAACCTGGCATTTAGTTAACTTAGGGATGAGATCTTTTTTGAGTCCTGTAGTTGGTATGTTCATGCTTAAGAGTTGAAATGGTTTTCTCAAAATCTTCCTAGACTTAATTTCTTTCAGAAGAAAATTGTCCTTCAAATACATGTAAGTACTTAGAAGCATATTTAAGCTTCGAAAGATATCTCAGAATTTCTTCCGAAGGTAAATTTGTTATAAGTAGTTATTTGATTTTGAAGACATAATTTTCTTCCGAAGACAACTTGAAGTCTTCTATTTTAAGTTTGTCATTATGTTCAGCTCTTTTGAAATCAGCTTTTAAATTTTTTTTAAGGACTCAAGATCAGTTCTCATCTCTAAGTTATAGGACCTATATCAGTTAACTTTAGTAATAAATTCAGGTGAACAAGGATGTTCCAATACCTTGGCTTTTTCATTATCTGCCATCAGTGCTTAGTTTAGAGATGCATCCTCAACCTGAAAGCTCCAGTCAAAGCCTCCCTCTTCGACAGCAACTGCAGCTTGCTGCTTGGTTTCTCATTCTGGGGAGCTCCATCAGTGTAGTTTGGTCTGGTTTGTGCTTGGCCACCATTTGTCTTTGGTGCCTTGAACTCTCTAGCAAAGTGTCCCATTTGATTACAGCTGTAACACTTCACTTTGCTTTTATCCAGCCCAAACTTTCCAATGGTTGCATTGCTAGGAAACTTCCTCCCTGTCCTCTTGTAAAACTTCGTGGCTCTGTGAGTGAGAAGAGCCATCTGCTGGACTATTTCCATATACTATAGATCACCTGAATGGATACAGTCTAGGTCTTCAAGGGAAAAAAGAAAGTTGCCTGTGTTTTCATCAGTAGACACAAAGGCTTATGAAGAGCTTGTCTCTTAGAATGGGCTTCCTAGGATGTAGCTCTCTCTTGGTGTCTCTAGGAAGGTGATGAAAGGACCCTTTTGTGAGTTGTCAGGGTAGCAGATGAGATGATGTTGTGGTTCTCTGCAATCCTTTTCAACCATTTGAAGGGCTGAACTCTGCTGATTGTTGGAGTTACCAGATGGATTTTGCATGTTCATCTCCATCTGGTAGCCATTGAGGATACCATACAACTCAGTGAGAGTAAGGGTCTTGAGGTTCTCAGTCCTCTTAATGATCACACAATAGTGTGTCCATTGTCTGGGAAGAGAGGACATGAACTTCCTCAAAATGTCCCTGTTCTCAAGAGTTACTCCAACATCCATTAGAGTATCCACAATCTCAACATACCTAAAGTATTGTTGAGTCATGGTTTCACTTGTTTTGAAGGTGAAGTTCTCAAACTACTGCATCAAGAGGTCCTTCTTGTTTTCTTTTACATCATTTGACCCCTCATAAATTAGCTTCAGTGCATCCCATAGTTGCTTGGAAGTCTTGTACTTCTTGAAGCCTCTGTAGATAGAGTTTGGAAGAGCAATTTGGAGGGCGGTCATGGCATTCTGATCTATGTCAAACTTCATCTAGTCTTCATCAGAATAATCAGCCACTTCCTTTTGTATCATACCACCACCAGTAGCAGCTGAAGAGGTGGATGATACATGAGGTCCATGGACAACAGATCCCCACATATTGAAGTCTTGAGACTTGATGAAGCCTTCCATTCTTTAGCACCAAGTATCAAAGTCATAAGGAGTGATTAGTGGAGACTTTGTCATAGTATTGGTTTCTATATCAGCCTTTGTGATAGCTGTCATTTGAGATGTTAAGTGTTTTGTGAAACTGAAGGGATTTAAGATGGTGAGATCTTACAATCAAGAGCCTAAAATGCTCTGATACCAATTACAGGACCGATTAAAGGGATGGTCAATACAATCAGTCTCAAAATGAGGAGAGTTTTATAACACTTAACAAATCAAATGAGGAACCGGGTTTGTGTAAATGATACTAAGAACACAAGTAACTGAGACAGAACCAAGAACAGGAACAGATGAATATGGTTTTCAAGGATGATGTATATTGCTCTCAAGTTCTATTACAAGTGTTACAAAGCATAAAAAGAAATACAAGGACCTGAGATACTTTATACTATATCCTACAGCCATTAATACTTTAAAAGCCAGCTAGAAACACTAATCTAGACAACAAGATCAATGTATTTGACTAGTGACTATGACATACCATAGGTCACATCCTTTTATATTATAAAAAGGATAACATGTACAAAGTAGAAAAATGCAAACCCAAGACCATAATCTACAGTTTACAAAAGCATGGACCTTTTAACCAACTTGTATAAGTTGGTGAGTCTTCAGAGTTGCAGCGGAAAGTAAGTCAGCTTTATGAAAAAGTAGATCAGAGAAAGCATGTCCTCTCTGTCTTCGGAAGAAATCAGTCTTCACACCATTTGGCTTCAGAAGACTTTGTCTCTAAAGCTTCGGAAGACCTCATCTTTGGCTTCGGAAGATTTGGAATTTGGCTCCAGAAGAGTTTACACTTGGAATATTTTATGTGGAGAGTGTAAAACTTCCAAAGCAACTTCTACCTTGTACATCAGTGCATGCATGCAGGAAGCTCCTTGGTTGTTTTGGCTTCTTTGGTTGCATCAGCCTTCTAATATAACCTTACAAACTCCACCTAGGCTGATGCTACCAAAACAAAGAAGTTATACAGATGTTGACAGTCCTCATTAGGATCAAGACCATACCTTTCTTCATCATCTGGTCAGGATCCTTTAGACTCTCATCATATCTTCTCATGTCATGGAGATCATGTAGAGGAAGATCAAGCATGTCTTGCTAGAAATAGACATCTTGACCTTGTTGATCTCTAATGACATACCACCAGTCTGGATTAGCAGCAAAAGTCCAAGACAAGGTGAGTATTCTAGTTGCAAGAGGCTCTACTTGAATTGGAGTTGGTTGAGCAGCCTCTTCTTGCACTACCTCAGGATGCTCTGACTAATCCTGAGGTGTAGAGGTGGATGCCTTCGTCTTCTTCTTGGAAACACTCTTCATGGTTATCTTTTTCCTCTTCTTTGAAGTCTTTAACTGAGAGGACTAGTCTTCAGCACCAGGTTGTTCTATTGTGTCTCTCTCAGTTGGGTTCTCTTCTCTCACAGGTTCAGAAGGAAAGTGAAGAGGACCCTGTTGTGGATCAGAAGATGAAGTTATGTTGTCTCAAAGGGTTCAACCTTGATAACCTCAGGTTGAGCTGGACTTGGTGGAGAATGCAAGTCAACAAGCTCTCCCTTTTTAATCTTCTGTTTGATCACTCTAATGTGCTCATGCATAGTGAATAAAGACATTGAACCAAGCCTACTTCTAGAGAATCCATACAGCTTCAAGAGCTCATCATCCTTTGTCTGTCAGCAGACTTCTTTTGACTGTTTTGGATGATGGCTCTTGACTTTCTTGAACTGGGGAGAGGGTAGGAGAATGCTTGTAGAGCCTTTTCTGTCTTTTTTCTTCCTTGTTATTGAGGAGCAATGCTATATCCTCTGCTTCCTTCCTCTCTTTGGACAATTCCTTATCAGTCAGTTCATCTAAGGGGAGAGAGAGTAGTTCATCTACATTGTAGTTTCTGGTCCCCAAATAGTTTTCCTAGCTGCCCCCAACTCATCATCCTAAGTATTTGGCTTGGGGCAGCCCTGATGGCAGCTTCCATGAAGCTTGGAGACTCTCTTGAACTTTCTCCCCTTAGCTTCCTCTTCCTCTCCCTTTCCTCCTTCTCAATCTCCTCAGAAGTCAGTTTCCTTTTCTCTTTGTCACTCACAGGCCTTGGTGACTCAGGGTGGAGACAGCTTTGGCCTTCATTGCTTGACTCAGCAGTGAAGCTCTGACCAGAGAGAGGTTGTGAAGCACTTTCACCGGCTGGTGCCTCACTGAGGGTAATAGGTGCTGAAGAAATTCCTGTCTCAAGGTTCACAGTTCAACTTCTGAGCCTTCAGTCAAGGCTTCCCCTTTGAAGCTAATCTTAGGGTCCACCTCAACATCCAGTTGACCAAAAGCCTTACCTGCTAGCCTCTGTCTGTATAGTCTTGACCTCAGCTTGTATTCTTCAAACTCCCTTTCTTGGATCCTATCTGCTAATCTTGCAGCTTGTCTGTTTTGACTTGGGTTGACAAGTGGAAGATCAATCAGATGGATGCTCTCATAGAAGCTCACGTTGAAAAAGTTGAAAATTTCCTGTTGACCCTAAGAACTAGAGATGACTAGAGCTCTTTTATCAATGTCATACATCCATCCCATGATTGGATTCTCAGAGTGATGAGATGGGGTATGCATAGCTCTGGGAATAGCTTCCTCAAATAAACTTTGTATGAGTGAGTCCACATCCATGTAGACTTGGGCAAGTAAGTCCACATCCATGTAGACTTGAGGAGGTTGCTGAGTATGGACCATTACAAGTGAGGGTGGTGAATCCTTCAAGTTCATACTCTGTGAAGAACTCCCAGGTTCTGTGATTGTTTGGACTTTCTCCCCTTTTTTGGTAGCATCACCTTCTTGCATAAGCGAGCTTGGGTTGGGTCTGTCATATCCATAGGTTCTTGTGGCCCTGGTTTAGTTCTCCGGAGTGGTCTCTCAGCTAACTTGCCCTTGAGATCGGTGATCTCAAGTTGCTAATCATTGACCCTCCTTTGTAAGACAGTCACCTGAGATTCCAAGTGACTTATCTTTGAGACTAAATAGGTGCATGTCTTTGTCAGTTTTTGCACCTTTAGTTTCAGACTCCCTTCATCTTAATCAGAAGAATCATAAGGGGATGAGAGAATAGGACCAAGGTCTTCTTCCTCATCACCAACACTTTGTTCTTGGCTGCTGGATTTCCCCTGCATCATGACAACTTCAAGAGAAGTGTCAAGAGGCTGGGTTGCCATGGTTGAGATCTGAATGATGTAATCACTTGCTGAAGTGAGAGCCTCTTCCATATTGACCTCCTAAACAAGTTCAGGGAGATCCACCTCAGTAGTAGGTGGATGATGTGGGCTAGACATGTGAGAAACAGGAGTACTCATCTTTCCTTGGGTAGGGGTGGAGAAGAGAGACTCATGATACTCACTGAAGCCCATGTCTTCATCATCATAGAATTCAATGTTTGGGATTGATTGGTTTAGATCAAAAGGCTGGGGATGGTAACTGTCCCCTGAAATTTATTCACTAGTGTTTTGAGACTCTGAATAAAGGCTTGAGGTTGGGGGGGGGGGGGTTGTGAGCTCATCAGGCTGATCATGAGGAACCTCAGCACTGATCATTAGTGAGATGGGAGTGGTTTGCTCCTCAGGAGAAGTGGGAACTCCAGTGTCCACTTCCTCCTGTATGGGTGATGATACAGGGACCTGCACAAACTAAGTAGCATTTGTAGGTGTTCGTTTGGATTTTCTTTGGTAGGTGATGGTTAGTTTTGGTTGTATTGGTGGTTGGGAAGTAGAAGGTGTGGGTTCAACACTAGCTGGTGTTGCTAGGTTGTCACCTTGAGCAATAAGCTCTAACATTTTTGGGACAAGGGCTGTTTCTACCCTTGAGAAGCCAGCAGTTGGTGTGACCTCTCGTATATTTGTTAAGTAGTCATTATTAATACCGTTATTTCTTGTAAGGATTCGTTTTGTTATTAATACAATTCCAAGGTTTCGTTTGTAAATTCTTGATGTAATTTAATGCGTGGATAATTAATATTGTCAATAATAATAATAATAAACATAAAAGAAAATATCAATATTAGTAATAATGAAAATAATAATAAAATGATAAATAATACTAAAAAGGTGTTTAATCTTGAAAATAAATGAAAACAAACAAGTATAAAATTTGTAATTAAATTTCTGGCATAAAATAATAATATGTAAACTACAGGGACTAAAACAGTAATTTAGTTTAAACTAGAAATAAAACTTTGGATTAAAAGGTGTAATATTAAAACCTCAGGGACCAAATGTGTAAATTGTAAAACCCAACCCCAAACACCCCGATTTTCCGGTGGGAGCTCCGGCCGAGCTCCGGCCACCCCCAATCGGTCGATATACCCGAATTTAACTCAATTAAACCACCCCATTACAATCGCGCAACCGTTTCGAACTCTATCCCAACCTCTATTCAAATTAAAGTGCGGTTATGATGGTTTTCAAACATGAAACCGAACCACAATCAACCCAAGATCGGTTTCATCACTTAATCGAGTTAATAATGAAATTAAACTGGCACAAACGTCCCTATAATCATATCAAACTTAATGATATGATCTATCTCACCTGAAACAGCTGTAAACCCATTCAATTCAACCTGAAACCACCCGACGTTAACCTTGTAGCCGTTGGACAATTAATTGATCAATTGAACCTATTTAACAGAGGGGAAATGTTTACCCTCTTCCTTTCCAACTCTCTGTAAGTCCAATTTCAACAATAACACACGCTCATATCGAAATCCCTAGCCGAAACCGTCGCAAGTTTGTTCGAGCTTCTAATCGTCAGAACAACATCAAACAGGTAATTGAAGGGGGCTTTACACTCGATTTGAGGTGACAAACAAAAGCCCTATGGTTAATCGGAGTGAAATCATCAATTGGATGTTCAATTCGATTGATTTCAAATCTAGGGTTCTTGCGAATTTGGGGAGATTTGGTGAGTTATATTTTTAAATTAATTTTTCCAGTCTAAAACACAAATAGGGCCTTGGCCCGACGGTTTGTGAGGAGGATTGTTTGGGCAGAGGTCCCGGGTTCGAACCGGGCCCCTGCCATATATTTTTTTAAAATGGTTTTTACTAGTTTTTAATTTACAGAAAAAAATTTAAATATTGTTTTGATTCGTATAAAAATCATTTAATCAGAAAATAAATAAAATTAATTTCTTTTAATTTTTTTTAGAAATTCAATTAATAAATCTTATCTTTTATTTTAAATTGTTACAAAATACAAATTATTATTAATTTTAAATTATAATTTCCCCCTTATTTTCCAAGAGTCTAAATTTAATAAATATTCATTTTTTATATAAATATATTTACAAAACTAATTATATATTTAAAAGAAGATAAATATATATATGTACATATTTAAAAATGTACATCTTTTGGGTTTAAAAGAATTATTTTGAACATTTAAATCTACAAATTTACTATTTTAAATAGTAAATAATAATTCTTTGATAAAGAAAGTTTAACTTTTATAAATGGTTTACTCACTAAAATTCTTATTTAAATCATTTAAATATTAAATCAATTATAAATGACATCTACCTTATAATTTAAAACCATGGTTAAATGATTTATAACCAATATCACCACAATTGTCATCCAAATGCACCATTTTAAACCGTGAATTCCCATGAACCGTTAACATTAGAATATCGTTATTAATATGATACGTTGTCTTTAGGTTGAATTAGAGCATATCGTCGGCGTGTAAAACTAGACTTCTTATTTGTTCACCTTTATAATCCATGTGAGTTTTTTTCCATACCCCTTTTATATATATTTTCACACTTTGGGGTGAAACATGTTAACCTTATGATAAATGCACTTGTAAACTCGTTTGAATCTTGTAAACATTTGGGCAGTTCTTCTTATTTGTCGTGGTTAGTTGAACTCTTGTAATTACCATGTGATGACTATAATATGTACAATCATTAACTATTGCTAGCCTGGCGACGTCATAGATCTATGGGCCTGACAAGCCTATTTGGTGGCCCTAGTGTCGTATTCTTGAGCACTATGGGAACCAAGTACACTTAGCTAATCGTTTAATCTTGTAATCTTGTAATCTGTCAAGGTTTGATTGTTACATTTGTTCATCTATCCCTAGTTACTTTATTCAATAACCTATGATATGAATTGCCAACTTTGATATACATATATGTATGAAAACCTATGGAAACTCACCAACATTATGTTGACATTTATTTTTAACATGTTTCAAGACTTGTTACCGCTTAAGTGCTCCTGAAGACTTGATCACATCTAGGATTGGACCTAGAATAATAAAATGACTTATATTGTCACATGACGCTATGGAATGTTTTGTATTTATGATTGCGTGCATCTTATGTTTTATTCTCAATGCATGTTATGAACCTTGGTAATTAATAATATTGACACTTTGAAATAGCGTTGTGTGGCATGAACAATCTTAACCCTCACATCTCGATGTTTCTGCCGTTAAGGTTGGGGTGTGACAGATTGGTATCAGAGCCCATAACTATAGGGATTTAGGTTATTAGAAATGATGGCCTAGACTATGGTTAAACTAGGGACCCTTTACTTGACTTTTGCTATGATCTTGTAAGTATGCTTTTATGCCTATTACATATTGTTACATGTTACGTGATCATTCCCTTATGTGCTATTTGATTATATGTAGAAAATAGTGCCTTAGGAATATGCCTTAGACCTTGTTTACCCCAACTTCCTAAACCTCTTCTTATGCCTCTACGTTCTATCACGTCTAATTTTTTTTCTAAATCTTATCCTCGACTACGTGTGGAAATCTACGTATCTTATCGAATGAAAAAAAAATTCCTTAGACGATAGGTCTAAATCTTGAAAATCTCATCGAGGTTTTAATTCTAATAGCCTTTAGGGAAGTGTGTGACTTATAAACACCTGTATCCTGGATTTCCTGGCAAAAGGCCCTCGGGCTAAGGCAAGCATTTCGTATAAATCTCATTACGAGACCTGTTATGCTTACCTGGGGGTTTCCGGGATGAGTGCAAAAATTATGGTCAACACACACATCTTCCTCAAGGTAATTGGGATTAAGTCACCTTGACGTGTCATGTTCCTATTGGCTATGTGGTACCAAATGGAACCATCTGGTTTATATTTAAAAAAAAATCTTGATTTCTTGAACTAGTTTATTACTGAATTCCAAAATTTTCTTAATTTCTATCTTATAGAATGTTCTCGTTATTGCCGAACTCGTTTTACTCCTCAATTCCTATGTTCAAACGTTATTATACGTTATGTGCCTCATGTATCTATCTCTATACCTTGATCAGCGCGTACATAAATCTTAATGCATATTTAAAGGTATTGTGTGCCTAAATCGAAGGGTTTTCAATATTTTAAATTGTTACTTATGGTTTTCAAATCTCCTTAAAGTGTGTCTCATAACTGAATACTACAAAAGTGGGATACCTGTATCTCGAGATATTTTGTCTAGGACATGTATACATATTAATCCGATTCAACTGTTGGATCCGTTTACCTGACTTGGAACCCATGAGATGAGTATCCGATTATAAGTACGTATGTCTTTAGTAAAGTTGTGGTTGACATAGCACTTTGAGAAGTCAACGTATTCCTTTGGATTGCGAACCGAACGTTTACATCTCATTGTTGTATTGAATCATTTTTGTCATTGATTTTGTTTTCCTGATTTAAACCATTCAAGATTTGAAAACCTATCACAAATGATTCGGTTATCCCGAACCGTAACCTTAATCCTAACGAGCATGATTTTCTTTTCTTATTAATGTTACATTGAAGTAATTTGAAGTTTTCTGAGTTTCTAGCCGATTTTTTTTTCTTTCTTTTCGTTTGCTAAGTCGAGTTCTGTGATAATATTGTGTGATAAAATCTTTTAACCGTTTTGCACCGTAGGAAATGCAATAGTTGACAGGTCAACTTATGACTAAGGACACTCGTGTCTCCTAAATGAAACTATCTCATCAAAACAGGGGTGACTCCCTTACTTTGTTGATGACTTTCCATTCGCTATTATTGTTCTTATGAAATTTCATCATCAAGACAGGGGTGAATCCCTTACCTTGATGACCATTTCTTTCTTTTTGTTCTTATGAATTCGTATTTTACCAATAGAATTACCTCCTTAAAATAGGAGTAAATTTTGTACCTCGATGATGGTTTTAAATTTTTCTATTGTGTGTTTTATGAAATTTCATCATTTGGATAGGGGTGATTTCCTTACCTTGAGAACAAATTTCACTCATTTTTCTCATGGACTCGTATTCCACGAATGAAATGACCTCTTCAAAGTAGGAGTGAAATTATGTACTTTGATGAAGATTTTCAATTGGTTATATTTTGTTTACAAAATTTCACCGTTAAGATGGGAGTGATTTTCTTTACCTTAATGGTAAGTTACCTCATCTTATTCTTATGGATCCTTAACAATGAGTTAGGATCAAGCTCTTACTTTAGTAGCTAAGAGTCATGTTTTGAGAACTACATCACCAAGTTAGGAGTGATATCCACACCTTGGTGACCATTCTCATTCTTTGATTTCTATTTTACCAAGGTCTTAAGACTCCTATTGACAAGAAACATGTAGTAACTTGAAGGGTGAACACCGTTACCTGATTTATTGGCGATAGAGTTCCAACCTACCAAGCTAAAGCATGATTCTTGAACTCAAAAGAGGTCTTTGTCACTTTAGGTTAATCGTAGTTTCCAAGACTGAAACATTTAAATCAATTTTTTTTCTCTCACGCCTTTATGTTTCAATTTGTCGTTTGATCTAGCTTTATGGAACCTATTATTTCTTACTTAACGATCTTCATTTTGGGTTATCATCAAAACTTAATTGTACGATGATAACACTCCTAAAACAAATCTTCCTTACAAAATAAAGTCATTATAAATTTAGGTTTATGCTTTTCTGGTTATACCAATATTTCGGCTATGTTCATGGGTTTGATGAACCATGTGTGATTGTCTTTATCGAATATATCCAGAATTATTTAAATTTTAATCCGATCATGAGCGACATCCTTGTTCCATCCTTTAACCATAATTAAAAAAAAAATGCAATTCCTATTGTGGGTGTCATTTCTTGGGCTATATTTGAATTCTTAATCTTGAAAATCTCTACATCTCTACCGTGATTGAGACTTACAAGACTCGTTATTACATTCATTCTTGATGCGAATAAAAAGGTTCACGAATTTTCGGTTTAGCATAAAAAAAGGGCATAACTTGGTATATGTTCAAGTGCCTCTCATGTTCAAAAGTCAAAGCCAAACATCTGTATTCCCTTGAATCCTTTGTTTAACTTGAAGTTTCTGTGTGTAAAAAGAAACATCCATCGATGAAGTTTACCACCAATTTGCCTCATATTTCTAGACATTATAATAATACTTGGTTCATAGTTGATCGAATGACTGAACCAGTGCAATTTATATCGATTCTTGAGGAATATCGAGTCGAGAAATTGACTCGTATATACATCGACGAAATAGTCAACCACCGTGGTGCGTCTTAAAAAATCTTTGATCGTGATGGTATACTTATCTTTCGTTCTAGCCAAACCTTTAAATCGTCTTCGAAAACACAAGACAATCTTAGTACAATTCATCATTCACTGACCGAAGCGGAAAGAACAATACAATCTCTCAAGATATGCGTTGAACTTGTGTCATTTTATTTAGTAGCTCTTGGGATTCCTAAATTCTTCCGTTGATCAAGCTTTCTTACAATACAGGTCTTTCCTTTAGCATCAAGATGTCATCTCATTTTGTAAGTTCATTCAAAATGCTTGAGCGTATTGAGAAAGTGGTTTATAAGCTTAAACCGCCCTAAGAACTCAGCATAGTTTATCCAACATTTCATGTGTCAAAACTCAAAGATTTATCTTGTCAATGATAACTTTCGTATTCAACTGGAGGAGTTCAAATTCGTATGTTCCTTTGTAGGAAATTCAAATCTGTCGAGTCGCTGCATTTAGTTGAGAAATCTGTCGAGATTATGGATCGAACGCTAAAGAAGACCCGTACATCTACCACACCGATCGTCAAAATTCGTTGGGAAAAACAAACGTGGAGCTGAGTTCACTTGGGAACACGAGGATTACATGAACAAGAAATATCCCTATTTATTTTTTATATATATATATATTTTTTGTTGTTGTTTAGCATTGTCTTTAATTTCGGGACGAAATTTCTTAAAGTTGGGGAGACTGTGACCTCTCGTGTATTTGTTAAGTAGTCATTATTAATCCCGTTATTTCTTGTAAGGATTCGTTTTGTTATTAATACAATTTCAAGGTTTCGTTTGTAAATTCTTGATGTAATTTAATGCGTGGATAATTAGTATTGTCAATAATAATAATAATAAACATAAAAGAAAATATCAATATTAGTAATAATGAAAATAATAATAAAATGATAAATAATACTAAAAAGGTGTTTAATCTTGAAAATAAATGAAAACAAACAAGTTTAAAATTTGTAATTAAATTTCTGGCATAAAATAATAATATGTAAACTACAGGGACCAAAACAGTAATTTAGTTTAAACTTGAAATAAAACTTTGGATTAAAAGGTGTAATATTAAAACCTCAGGGACCAAATGTGTAAATTGTAAAACCCAACCCCAAACACCCCGATTTTCCGGTGGGAGCTCCGGCCACCCCCAATCGGTCGATATACCCGAATTTAACTCAATTAAACCACCCCATTACAATCGCGCAACCGTTTCGAACTCTATCCCAACCTCTATTCAAATTAAAGTGCGGTTATGATGGTTTTCAAACATGAAACCGAACCACAATCAACCCAAGATCGGTTTCATCACTTAATCGAGTTAATAATGAAATTAAACTGGCACAAACGTCCCTATAATCATATCGAACTTAATGATATGATCTATCTCACCTGAAACAGCTGTAAACCCATTCAATTCAACCTGAAACCACCCGACGTTAACCTTGTAGCCGTTGGACAATTAATTGATCAATCAACCTATTTAACAGAGGGGAAATGTTTACCCTCTTCCTTTCCAACTCTCTGTAAGTCCAATTTCAACAAAAACACACGCTCATATCGAAATCCCTAGCCGAAACCGTCGCGAGTTTGTTCGAGCTTCTAATCGTCAGAACAACATCAAACAGGTAATTGAAGGGGACTTTACACTCGATTTGAGGTGACAAACAAAAGCCCTATGGTTAATCGGAGTGAAATCATCGATTGGATGTTCAATTCGATTGATTTCAAATCTAGGGTTCTTACGAATTTGGGGAGATTTGGTGAGTTATATTTTTAAATTAATTTTTCCAGTCTAAAACACAAACAGGGCCTTGGCCCGACGGTTTGTGAGGAGGATTGTTTGGGCAGAGGTCCCGGGTTCGAACCGGGCCCCTGCCATATATTTTTTTTAAATGGTTTTTACTAGTTTTTAATTTACAGAAAAAAATTTAAACATTGTTTTGATTCGTATAAAAATCATTTTAATCAGAAAATAAATAAAATTAATTTTTTTTAATTTTTTTTTAGAAATTCAATTAATAAATCTTTAATCTTTTATTTTAAATTGTTACAAAATACAAATTATTATTAATTTTAAATTATAATTTCCCCCTTATTTTCCAAGAGTCTAAATTTAATAAATATTCATTTTTTATATAAATATATTTACAAAACTAATTATATATTTAAAAGAAGGTAAATATATATATGTACATATTTAAAAATGTACATCTTTTGGGTTTAAAAGAATTATTTTGAACATTTAAATCTACAAATTTACTATTTTAAATAGTAAATAATAATTTTTTGATAAAGAAAGTTTAACTTTTATAAATGGTTTACTCACTAAAATTCTTATTTAAATCATTTAAATATTAAATCAATTATAAATGTCACACCCTCAAAAATCAGCGTGTGGGGTTTTACCGCGAGGCGCGTGACATACCAGGATCTCAGTCATTAGTTACCAAGAACGACTCTATATGATTAATAAACAAAACCAGAGTTAATGTTTAAAATACTGCGGAAGCGTTTTTAAAACAGGAAACCCAAAACAAGTAGTATGTAAAGAGAATGCGCAAAACATACGCGCCCCAAACACAAATGTTTAATATGAAAATAATCCCAAATTTGTAAACAAACAAATGTAGACAACTCAACGATGCTGGTGTGCGTGCTCCTAGGCAACTGGCAACCTTAACCTGAGAATAGCATACTAAACAAGTCAACATCGTTGGTGAGTTCAAGAGTTTGCGTTAAAATATAAACCAATCAACAGTTTCCAGAGCATAAGTAGTGTACTGCAATAGATAGCTAGTCTATTAACATAAAAATATTAACCATAGTGATTTCGCGATCGAAGCTGACTGTGTTACGTTTGTTGCCTCCCGTCACGACTTACCAGGTCGTGACGAATATATGTTAGGACAAAATTGCACCCGTTTGACCTCGAGTCGCACTGGTGGGGCTCGTCAGACCCAGTAGTACTACCCAAAATTTCCCCGCTATTCAATATTAACAATCCGAAAGTGTGAGGACTTTCCATGGTAAACAGCACTATATCAATATTATACACACTCATATATAAAAGCGTTTGTGATCAACAGTATGCTATCTCCCCCAAAAGAGATTATGTAAAATGAGTGGGGCAAGAACTCACCTGATACGCGCAAGAATTAACTTAGAGCTTAACTTGAAAGAAAGAGGGAAAGACAACCTTCAAAGGTCACCTAGAATACAAGAGTACATAAGCACGTATACACAGAATCAACATGAAACCCTAAGTGTTCTACAAACCAAGAGACTCAAGGTTTTAGAAAGACAAGACACATTTGACCCAGTTGACCCGTTTGACCCGTAGGTGACATTATAGGTGATAACTCGTTAATACTAACACAACAACATATCATACATGTTCACATACAACTTGATTACATATAGCACTTCATTAACCACATGTACCAACTAGATCATCGTACAACTAGATATCATACAAGTCATGCGAAACTCAACTATTATCATGCTCATAACATCTAAAATGTTCATTCTTAATCAATCATCAATCCACAAAAGTCCTAGCTTACCTATATAACTCATACCATGATTTTTCCACTAACAGGCCAAAACAGATAACAACCCAAATCAACATTCATACAACATAAACAACACATTTAGTCACCTTAGAAACCATCCATGAACACACTAGCATGATCCTAATATCCCAAACATGCTCAAATCATCCAATTCAAGGATTTGCACAATTAAAGTTTCCCTTTTGGGAAAGTTCATCCCAAATTCATCAAACTCACACTACATTCATGAATTCATCAATTATATACCAATTCAAGTCCATGACAACATCTAAACATGATCAACAACACCTAATCATCATGATTCATCAACATTCAACACCACAAGTTACTATTTTTAGCAATGTATGAACTATAACACATCTTCTTGATTTTCAATTGTTCATAACATCAACTTAGCATCTAATCATCATCACAAACACATCCATAACATTCATACATCATCCAATCATCAATTCAAGCAAAATAAAGTTACTATTATTAGTAACCTATGAACAACGTATCAAAATCATAGCTTTCTTGCAAAATCGACGTTAACCAATATGCATACAACCTAACTAGCATCATTACAACATCAAACAACCAACATTCAACATCCAATTTGATCCAAAATCGCCTCAAACTCTCGGCCAAAGATGATCATATGAACAAACAACCAAAATCCAAACTTTCTTGCATAATCAACGTTAACTAGCATCAATACAACCTAACTAACATCATAACATCACCAAACAACCAAGAATTTAACATTCAATTGCAGATTTTCGAACTAGGGTTCGGCCACCATGAAAAACCATCAAAAACATGTAAAAATCTAACCTTTAAACGTGTAATGGCTTGCAATTGATGATTCTAACTTGTTGTGATGCTTGAAATCGGTCCAAAATCGAATGGAATTGCTTGTTCTTGATGAAAACCGAAGTGTGTGTGTGTGTGTGTTTGAAGGTGTCGCGGCCGAAAGAGTGATTAGGGTTCGAGTTTTGATTTTATTTTATTTAATAATCCATAATTACCCTTTTAACCCTTATAATTTGTATTTTATAAAAATTAAGCTTTTACACACTCCTTTAAAATGTTTTTAACTAGAATAGTAAACATATAAACTAGTAGTAGCAATTATATGTATTATCTTTACAAGCTACAAAATTTACAAAGTAAATACACACGTTTCCACGTTACGCGATAAAATTACAGTTAACATTTAAATCACATAAGCATAACTTAATAATCACATTGTTAACTTAATTATCATCAATTTAACATTACTGATTATTGTTAAGTCACCAACGTTCAACGACAACTAGTGTGTGTGCACGACACGTGTATGCAAGACTTAACGGAACAAACGGAGTTTGGTAACGGAAAATTACCGGATGTCACATTATCCCCATGTTGAAAGAATTTTCGTCCCGAAAATTGCGTTACATGGTGAGTGTTCCATCACTGGTCTACTGCATTGGCACAAGGAAATCGACATCGTGTGAGTTTTGGATGAGTTGTCACATCATCCCCATGTTGAAAGAAATTTCGTCCCGAAATTTAATTAGTACCTTCGCCGGCTGGCATCGTCCTTTCGAATAGTTGAGGGTACTTAAGCTTCATTTGATCTTCACGTTCCCACGTGAATTCTGGTCCACGTCTTGAGTCCCAATGAACTTTGACGATGGGTATCTTGCTTTGCTTAAGTGTTTTCACCTCACGATCCATCACTTCGACCGGTTCCTCAATGAAGCGTAATTGTTCATCTACTTGAACTTCTTCCAGTGGTACGACCATCGTTTCATCCGTTAAACATTTCTTTAGATTTGAAACATGGAATACATCATGGATTCCACTCAATGAATCAGGTAAGGCTAGTCAATAAGCCACTGGACCAATTCTTTCCACTATCTCAAATGGTCCAACGTATCTCGGATTTAGCTTTCCTCGCTTACCAAACCGAACTACGCCTTTCCACGGTGAGACTTTTAATAAAACCTTGTCACCTGTCTGAAATTCCAAAGGTTTTCGTCGTTTGTCAGCATAGCTTTTCTGTCTGTCTCGCGCTGCGGCCATGCGGTTTCTTATCTGAACAATCTTCTCAGTTGTCTCGTGTACTAACTCGGGACCCGTTAATTGACTATCACCAATTTCAGCCCAGCAAACTGGCGATCTACACTTTCTCCCATATAAAGCTTCAAAAGGTGCTGCCTTTATGCTAGTGTGATAACTGTTGTTGTAAGAAAATTCCACCAATGGTAGGTGAACTTCCCAGTTATTCCCGAAGTCAATCACACAAGCACGTAACATGTCCTCCAAAGTCTGTATAGTACGCTCGCTTTGACCATCAGTCTGTGGATGATAAGCAGTACTCATATCCAATCGCGTACCTAAAGCTTTCTGCAACGACTGCCAAAGTGTGATGTGAAACGAGAATCGCGATCAGAAATGATTGAGATCGGTACTCCATGCCTCGAAACGATCTCCTTCAGATAAAGTCGGGTTAACTTCTCCATCTTATCTGTTTCCTTTATCGCTAGGAAATGAGCAGATTTTGTCAATCGGTCCACGATAACCCATATTGTATCACAACCCGTAGAAGTGCGAGGTAACTTAGTAATAAAATCCATTGATATTTGATCCCACTTCCACATAGGGATCTCGGGTTGTTGTAGTAGACCAGATGGTTTCTGATACTCCACTTTCACCTTTGAGCAGGTCAGACACTTACTCACATAAGTAGCTACATCTGCTTTCATGTTAGGCCACCAATAGTGCGCCTTCAAATCGTGGTACATCTTGTCAGATCCAGGATGTATAGAATACTTGGACTTGTGAGCCTCACTCATCACCAAGTCTCTCAGATTTCCGTGTAGAGGTACCCATAGTCTATCCATGAAGTAACGAATTCCATCCGCTTTTACTTCCAATTGTTTTTCCATACCCCTTAACGTTCAGACCCAATGTTTTCTGTTTTCAGAGCTTCCGTCTGAGCCTCTCGGATTTGTTCAGGTAATTGCGTACTAATCGTTAGTTGCAGAGCTCGCACACGTCGAGGTTTAGCAGTCTCTTTTCTACTCAACGCATCAGCAACTACATTTGCTTTCCCCGGGTGGTACTTAATAGCACAATCATAGTCGTTTAACAATTCCACCCAGCGTCTTTGCCTCATGTTCAACTCCTTTTGCTCAAAGATGTGCTGAAGACTCTTGTGATCGGTGTAGATGGTGCATTTGGTACCGTACAAGTAATGTCTCCAGATCTTCAAGGCAAACACTACCGCACCCAGTTCCAAGTCATGGGTGGTATAGTTCTTCTCATGAATCTTCAATTGTCTAGAGGCGTAAGCTATCACTTTATCCCGCTGCATCAGGACGCATCCAAGTCCTTGAATAGAAGCATCGCAGTAGACTACGAAGTCATCACTACCATCCGGTAACGCTAATATTGGTGCGCTACACAATTTATGTTTCAGCAACTGAAAAGCAGATTCCTGACTCTCACCCCATTTGTACGTCGTTCCCTTGTGAGTCAAGGCTGTGAGAGGTTGTGCAATCTTAGAGAATCCTTCAATGAATCATCGATAATATCCCGCTAATCCAAGGAATTGTCGTATCTCACTTGGTGTCTTAGGAACAGACCAATTCTTTATCGCTTCAATCTTAGCAGGATCAACATGTATTCCCTTCTCGTTGACAATATGACCCAAGAATTGTACCTCACGTATCCAGAAATCACACTTAGAAAACTTTGCATACAGTTGTTCCTCTCTAAGTAATTCCAAGATTAAACGTAAGTGCTCTCCATGTTCTTCCTCGGTCCTTGAGTATATCAGTATATCATCAATAAAGACGATAACAAACTGATCAAGATAGGGTTTGCACACGCGATTCATGAGGTCCATGAATACTGCTGGTGCATTCGTCAACCCAAATGGCATGACCAAAAATTCATAGTGACCATATCGTGTACGGAAAGCAGTCTTCGAGATGTCCTCTTCTCGAACTCTCAGCTGATGATACCCAGACCTCAGATCAATCTTAGAGTAATAGCTTGATCCTTGCAGTTGATCAAACAAATCATCGATACGAGGTAACGGATATCTATTCTTGATAGTAACCTTGTTCAGTTCCCTATAGTCAATGCACATTCGAAATGTACCATCCTTCTTCTTCACAAATAGAACTGGCGCTCCCCAGGGCGACGAACTCGGTCGGATGAACCCTTTATCCAACAACTCTTGTAGTTGGGCAGATAATTCCTGCAGTTCGTTCGGAGCTAACCGGTACGGTGCTCTCGCAATTGGAGCGGCTCCTGGAGTCAACTCAATCTGGAATTCAACTTGACGATGAGGCGGTAATCCAGGAAGGTCTTCCGGAAACACCTCAGGAAACTCACGAACTACGGGGATATCCTCTATCTTCTTTTCCTCGATCTGTTTATCTGTGACGAGTGCTAATATGGCCAGTCGACCCTTTCGTAACAACTTCTGTGCTTTCATAAACGAGATGATGCCTATCACCGCACCACTCCTATCACCTCTGACCGTAAGGACTTCTTCACCAAGGGGAATCCGTATGATCTTCTCGTGGCATATGACTTCTGCTTGTTTATCGGAAAGCCAATCCATGCCTACTACCACATCAAAGCTTCCTAACGTAACAGGCATGAGATCTATGGTGAATGTATGACCAGCAAGCTCTATCTTGCAGTCTCTAAGAATATGCGTTACGTGAATCTGTGTACCGTCAGCTAACTCTACGGTGTATTTAGATTCTAAGGCTGAGGGCATATCACTTAAAAGACTACAGAACCTAGTGGACACGAAACTTCTATCGGCTCCGGTATCGAATAATACGGTAGCAAAACAACCATTAACCGAAAATTTACCAGTTACTGTTGTAGGATCGTTTAGAGCCTCACCTGAGCCAATGACGAAGGCTCTTCCTTTGGCTCCATTGTTGTTTCCACCATTGTTGTTGCCATTACCATTGTTGTTGTTATTGTTGTTGCCATTGTTATTGTTGCTGTTGTTCCCATTGTTGTTGTTGCCATTACCATTCCTCTTAAGCTGGGGACAGTTGCGTCTGTAATGGCCTTCTTTTCCGCACTCAAAACAACCTTTCGGAGTTTCTTGTGATTGTTGAGGCTTCTTCATCAGTTCACCCCGACAGTCTTTGGCTGCGTGACCAATCTTCCCACAACGTTGGCACTTGAAGTTATCACATCGACCCACATGGTGGTAGTTACACCGGTTGCACTTCGGCAGTCTTCCACCATACCCACCGGGTCCTTGATTTGAGGGAGTCGCCTGGTTGAAGCTTCGGTTGTTATCGAACTTCCGTTGCTGTTGCTGACTTTGCTGCTGTTGTTGAGGTTGAGATTGGCTGCTGGATGACGATCCCTTGTTGCTTGAACCATCCCACTTGCGTTTCTGGTCGGGCACGCTTGCCACCGCACCTCGTTTGGGTAACCGTCCTTGCTCAACTGCCTGGTCAGTCAGCCTGTGGGCTGTTCGGATAGCTTGTTGTATGGTAGTGGGGTTAGAGGCAGTTACCATACTTTGAATTTCGGGCACCAATCCCCGTATATAATGCTCCACCCTCTTGTGCATTTCATTCACCATCCCTGGGCATAAAGTGGCTAACTCATGAGTTCGAGTCGTGTAAGCTTCAATTTCTGAGCCTTGCATTTTGAGTTGCCAGAACTCAATCTCCAGTTTCTACACTTCATTTCGGGGGCAGTATTCTTCAGTCATAATTCCTTAAACTCATCCCAAGGTAGTTCATTGGCCATGGCTTGACCCAGCATTTGTACCTGGGCATTCCACCAGGAAAGTGCTGCGCCTTCCAATGTCCCGGTGGCATACTTCACCTGATCAGCAGGCGGGCAGTTGCATTTCGCGAAGACAGACTCTGTCTTCTCAAACCACCTTACAAGCCCTACAGCTCCTTCCGTCCCGCTGTAGGTATGGGGTTTACAGTCCATGAAGGACTTGTAGGTACATGGTGGTGGTCCTGTTTTGACAACCCAAACATTAGTCAGATATCCTAGACAAATAACTAGGATAATCAGTTTAACCTCTTGTCATCATTTACCTGCTGGTTGTCCCGGTTGGGCAGCAGCCACTGCCGCCTGAACATGTTCGTTAATTAATGCCGCCAATTCCGCAGGCGTCATGTTTATGGCTCCGGCTCCACGGCCTCCGGCGCCACGTCCACGACCACGCCCACGTCCTCTTCCACGTGCGTCCATATTTCACTTTAAAATTCACAATTACAATAATGAGTAACATCCAACACATTAATCTCATCAAGGTATAGTAAACAATAAGAAATAATGCATTCACCACAACCACAACATTTATAACAGAAATAATAATCAAAGATAAATAAATTGCAATTGAGTCACAAAATATTCCATCAATGTCAAAATTTAAGTTTGTCAGTTGGGTGGGAAACAACCCTTCCCACATAGGTTTCAAAGAAAAGAAACACTACATAGTCTAAGTCATTTAAAAGGTAGGATCAGTCCAGTACATCAGATCCGTCACTGTCCTCATCCATCTCTACTGGTTCTTCTTCGGGGGCTTCCTCGGGTTCTTCTTCTGGGTCTTCCTCATCAGGGTCCACCAAAGGTGCAGGGGCTTCAGCAACCTGAAGTGCTGCTAGTTGTGCCTCTAAATCAGCAAACCTATCATCGATCACAACGTTATGGTGATCCTGTGCGTCCATGCGCTCACTAAGTGCTACCACGTTGCCTGCCAGCGTATGATGTCCACCAATGGCCATCGAAAGTCGCTCCTGAAGCGTCTCTACCTGGAAACGCAGCTGACGCATCTCAGATCGTAATGCAGAGTTCTCATCAGTGAGTCCTCTAATCCGCTGTCGCTCTGTGTCCAGTGTGGCTACTAGGGCTGCAAATGCCTGCTCCAGAGGAATGCTCAAAGTAGGAAGTGTAGGCAAAGTAGAGGCGGTTGATGACCTAGTCCTAGGTCGTGTAGGTGCTACTGGTGGTACGCGTTCTCTATAAGCCATACGGTTTATGTAAGTGGGGTAGAAATCCCAGTTACGCGGAGGATCGAGCTCAGGAGGTATGAAAGGCTGATCCCAGTCTATCTCGCCAGGAGGATAAGGATGTCGAGGCCAGTTAAATCCCCTATCCGGTACGGGAGAAGTAGGAGGTGAATCAGATCGTGCAGGTCTCTTGCCTAAATTTCTGGACGACGATGCCATGCTGCGAAGTACGTGTTGCGTATGCCAATGAGTATACAGTAAGGAGAGTAAGCGATGAGTAACTAACAACTGTGCGGTTATAGTCTAGTGTGTGTATGCAACCTAGTTCCCTATAACCAATGGCTCTGATACCAATCTGTCACACCCTCAAAATCCGCGTGCGGGGTTTTACCGCGAGGCGCGTGACATACCAGGATCTCAGTCATTAGTTACCAAGAACGACTCTATATGATTAATAAACAAAACCAGAGTTAACGTTTAAAATACTGCGGAAGCGTTTTTAAAACAGAAACCCAAAACAAGTAGTATGTAAAGAGAATGCGCAAAACATACGCGCCCCAAACACAAATGTTTAATATGAAAATAATCCCAAATTTGTAAACCAACAAATGTAGACAACTCAACGATGCTGGTGTGCGTGCTCCTAGGAAACTGGCAACCTTAACCTGAGAATAGCATACTAAACAAGTCAACACATGGTTGGTGAGTTCAAGAGTTTGCGTTAAAATAAAAACCAATCAACAGTTTCCAGAGCATAAGTAGTGTATTGCAATAGATAGCTAGTCTATTAACATAAAAATATTAATCATAGTGATTTCGCGATCGAAGCTGACTGTGTTACGTTTGTTGCCTCCCGTCACGACTTACCAGGTCGTGACGAATATATGTTAGGACAAAATTGCACCCGTTTGACCTCGAGTCGCACAGGTGGGGCTCGTCAGACCCAGTAGTACTACCCAAAATTTCCCCGCTATTCAATATTAACAATCCGAAAGTGTGAGGACTTTCCATGGTAAACAGCACTATATCAATATTATACACACTCATATATAAAAGCGTTTGTGATCAACAGTATGCTATCTCCCCCAAAAGAGATTATGTAAAATGAGTGGGGCAAGAACTCACCTGATACGCGCAAGAATTAACTTAGAGCTTAACTTGAAAGAAAGAGGGAAAGACAACCTTCAAAGGTCACCTAGAATACAAGAGTACATAAGCACGTGTACACAGAATCAACATGAAACCCTAAGTGTTCTACAAACCAAGAGACTCAAGGTTTTAGAAAGACAAGACACATTTGACCCAGTTGACCCGTTTGACCCGTTGGTGACATTATAGGTGATAACTCGTTAATACTAACACAACAACATATCATACATGTTCACATACAACTTGATTACATATAGCACTTCATTAACCACATGTACCAACTAGATCATCATACAACTAGATATCATACAAGTCATGCGAAACTCAACTATTATCATGCTCATAACATCTAAAATGTTCATTCTTAATCAATCATCAATCCACAAAAGTCCTAGCTTACCTATATAACTCATACCATGATTTTTCCACTAACAGGCCAAAACAGATAACAACCCAAATCAACATTCATACAACATAAACAACACATTTAGTCACCTTAGAAACCATCCATGAACACACTAGCATGATCCTAATATCCCAAACATGCTCAAATCATCCAATTTAAGGATTTGCACAATTAAAGTTTCCCTTTTGGGAAAGTTCATCCCAAATTCATCAAACTCACACTACATTCATGAATTCATCAATTATATACCAATTCAAGTCCATGACAACATCTAAACATGATCAACAACACCTAATCATCATGATTCATCAACATTCAACACCAAAAGTTACTATTTTTAGCAATGTATGAACTATAACACATCTTCTTGATTTTCAATTGTTCATAACATCAACTTAGCATCTAATCATCATCACAAACACATCCATAACATTCATACATCATCCAATCATCAATTCATGCAAAATAAAGTTACTATTATTAGTAACCTATGAACAACGTATCAAAATCATAGCTTTCTTGCAAAATCGACGTTAACCAATATGCATACAACCTAACTAGCATCATTACAACATCAAACAACCAACATTCAACATCCAATTTGATCCAAAATCGCCTCAAACTCTCGGGCAAAGATGATCATATGAACAAACAACCAAAATCCAAACTTTCTTGCATAATCAACTTTAACTAGCATCAATACAACCTAACTAACATCATAACATCACCAAATAACCAAGAATTTAACATTCAATTGCAGATTTTCGAACTAGGGTTCGGCCACCATGAAAAACCATCAAAAACATGTAAAAATCTAACCTTTAAACGTGTAATGGCTTGCAATTGATGATTCTAACTTGTTGTGATGCTTGAAATCGGTCCAAAATCGAATGGAATTGCTTGTTCTTGATGAAAACCGAAGTGTGTGTGTGTGTTTGAAGGTGTCGCGGCCGAAAGAGTGATTAGGGTTAGAGTTTTGATTTTATTTTATTTAATAATCCATAATTACCCTTTTAACCCTTATAATTTGTATTTTATAAAAATTAAGCTTTTACACACTCCTTTAAAATGTTTTTAACTAGAATAGTAAACATATAAACTAGTAGTAGCAATTATATGTATTATCTTTACAAGCTACAAAATTTACAAAGTAAATACACACGTTTCCACGTTACGCGATAAAATTACAGTTAACATTTAAATCACATAAGCATAACTTAATAATCACATTGTTAACTTAATTATCATCAATTTAACATTACTGATTATTGTTAAGTCACCAACGTTCAACGACAACTAGTGTGTGTGCACGACACGTGTATGCAAGACTTAACGGAACAAACGGAGTTTGGTAACGGAAAATTACCGGATGTCACAATAAATGACATCTACCTTATAATTTAAAACCATGGTTAAATGATTTATAACCAATATCACCACATTTGTCATCCAAATGCACCAATTTAAACCGTGAATTCCCATGAACCGTTAACATTAGAATATCGTTATTAATATGATACGTTGTCTTTAGGTTGAATTAGAGCATATCGTCGGCGTGTAAAACTAGACTTCTTATTTGTTCACCTTTATAATCCATGTGAGTTTTTTTCCATACCCCTTTTATATATATTTTCACACTTTAGGGTGAAACATGTTAACCTTATGATAAATGCACTTGTAAACTCGTTTGAATCTTGTAAACATTTGGGCAGTTCTTCTTATTTGTCGTGGTTAGTTGAACTCTTATAATTACCATGTGATGACTATAATATGTACAATCATTAACTATTGCTAGCCTGGCGACGTCATAGATCTATGGGCCTGACAAGCCTATTTGGTGGCCCTAGTGTCGTATTCTTGAGCACTATGGGAACCAAGTACACTTAGCTAATCGTTTAATCTTGTAATCTTGTAATCTTGTAATCTTGTAATCTGTCAAGGTTTAATTGTTACATTTGTTTATCTATCCCTAGTTACTTTATTCAATAACCTATGACATGAATTGCCAACTTTGATATACATATATGTATGAAAACCTATGGAAACTCACCAACATTATGTTGACATTTATTTTTAACATGTTTCAGGACTTGTTACCGCTTAAGTGCTCCTGAAGACTTGATCACATCTAGGATTGGACCTAGAATAATAAAATGACTTATATTGTCACATGACGCTATGAAATGTTTTGTATTTATGATTGCGTGCATCTTATGTTTTATTCTCAATGCATGTTATGAACCTTGGTAATTAATAATATTGACACTTTGAAATAGCGTTGTGTGGCATGAACAATCTTAACCCTCACATCTCGACGTTTCCGCCGTTAAGGTTGGGGTGTGACAGTTGGCTTCCTCATAGTCTTGAAGATTCCGGGCTTTATCTGTCCTAAGTGGAAAACCCAAGCCTTGGTCTTGGGCTTATCAAAGTCATTTGACCCCTCATACATTAGTTTCAGTGCATCCCATAGTTGCTTGGAAGTCTTGTACTTCTTGAAGCCTCAGTAGATAGAGTTTGGAAGAACAGTTTGGAGGGCGGTCATGGCCTTCTGATCTATGTCAATCTTTATCCAGTCTTCATCAGAATAATCAACCACTTCTTTTTGTATCATACCACCACCAGCAGCAACTGAAGAGGTGGATGATACATGAGGTCCATGGACAACAGATCCCCACATCTTGAAGTCTTGAGACTTGATGAAGCCTTCCATTCTTTAGCACCAAGTATCAAAGTCATCAGGAGTGATCAGTGGAGACTTTGTCATAGTACCGGTTTCCATATCAGCCTTTGTGATAGCTGCCATTTGAGATGTTAAGTGTTTTGTGAAACTGAAGGGATTCAAGATGGTGAGATCTTACAATCAAAAGCCTAAAATGCTCTGATACCAATTGCAGGACCGATTAAAGGGATGGTCAATACAATCAGTCTCACAATGATGAGAGTTTTAGAACACTTAACAGATCAAATGGGGAACCAGGTTTGTGTAAATGATACTATGAACACAAGTAACTGAGACAGAACCAAGAACAAGAACAAACGAATATGGTTTTCAAGGATGTTGTATATTGCTCTCAAGTTCTATTACAAGTGTTACAAAGCATAAAAAGAAATACAAGGACCTGAGATACTTTATACTACATCCTACAGCCATCAATACTTTGAAAGCCAACTAGAAACACTAATCTAGACAACAAGATCAATGTAGAGTCAAAAGGCAGATTGCCTTCTGACTAGTGACTATGACATACCATAGCTTACATCCTTTTATATTATAAAAAGGATAACATGTACAAAGTAGAAAGTTACAGACCCAAGACCATAATCTACAATTTACAAAAGCATGGACCTTTTCACCAACTTGTATAAGTTGGTGAGTCTTCAGAGTTGCAACGGAAAGTAAGTCAGCTTTATGAAAAAGTAGATCAGAGAAAGCATGTCCTCTCTGTCTTCGGAAGAAATCAGTCTTCACACCATTTGGCTTCGGAAGTCTGTCTCTAAAGCTTCGGAAGACTTCATCTTTTGCTTCGGAAGATTTGGAATTTGGCTCCGGAAGAGTTTACACTTGGAATATTTTATGTGGAGAGTGTAAAACTTTCAAAACAACTTCTACCTTGTACATCAGTGCATGCATGCAGGAAGCTCCTTGGTTATTTTGGCTTCTTTGGTTGCATCAGCCTTCAAATATAACCTTATAATTTGTATTTTTAATCTGTACCAATTTAGTTGCCAATATTTTAATTTGGTCAAATCAAGTCACTAAAGTTTTAGGAGTGTTGCAATTGTGTCATTAAAGATCATTAATTGCTGTAGTAAACGCTTGAATGTAAGAGAATCAAGAACAGTAGTAAATGTTGTAAAATATTATGGATATTACTACTGAAGTCAACAACATGCAAAGTTAGGGTATGTGACCCTATTTATAGGCGTATACATTGCCTATACAAAAGACTAAACTAACCCTGATCTATACAAGTGAATCTAGTCTAAGTACAAAATAAATATAAAACAGTGTAAGTTGTTCATCCGCATTAGTTCGTGCGAATGAACAAGTCTTCATCATTATTTGTTGTTTGTAGTCAGCATGTGTTTGCTCACCCGCATTAGTTCATGCTGATGAATTAGTCTTGTCAGCCTTTAGTGTTGTTCATCCACATGGACTAATGCGGGTGAACAATCTTTGTCTGCATTTACTGTTGTTCATTCGCATGGACTAATCCGGGTGAACAATCTTTGTTAGCATTTCTTTAGTTCATCCTCATGAACAAATGCGGATGAACACTTCTATTCAGCATTAGTTGTCTTGATCCGCATTTGTTAATGCGGGTGAACAAACACTTGTCCGCATTTGTTCACTAGTCACCCGCAAAGCTTTTGAACTCTTCCCATCTCATCCGGTTCACCGCATTTCTCCCTCGGGTTTGCAATAGTGTGTTTCGATAGTTCAAAGCTCCATTCTTGAGAGAGTGTGTGGCAAACCTTACCTTTTTCATCTCCAGACAGTCACTTATATCTAGTACTATCTCCATCTCCTCTAGCCATCTAATTGTTCCCCTCGGTTTTCAGGCCATGAACGCCTTGTAGTTACAACCAATACGCACATGTGCTTCTTCTAGTTCCTCCTCATTATTGTTTCCATGGGTTTCATTGTTTCCATCTTCATTCTCCTCCCCCTCGTGAGTTATGGCTTCTGCAATTAGTTGTTGTAGTCTAGTTTCTTGGTCGGTGTTGCGGTTTGACTGGGTTGATGTGACTCAACCTAGGATCGAATATGTGGACTGAGTCAATAAAACAATTTGTGTATTATTAATTTTTTTAGATATTTCAAAATTTTAAAAATATTTTATAATTTATGAATGACCTAATTAATATAATCTTGAAACTTTAGTTATTCGATTATGACAAAAAAGTTTATGAGTGATTAAACTTGAATAAACCTGAAACTTTAGTGATCTGATTGAGACAATATATTTTATAAGTGACAAAATTAGAAGTCTGAAACTTAATTAATATTTTATAATATTATCCATTTAAGACATCTACAAACTCTTTTTTTTTTTAATTACCGGGGATACTATAATGATTTTAACCTAACATAACAGTATTTTGAATGTCCATCAGGATTAACACCCAACCATGTTAAAAAAGTAAACTATGATTATTTAATTTGTTACTTGAAACCTTTAATACCCAAAAATGTTATTTTCGATAAATCACAAGAACCAAAGATCGAGAACCATTCGTATAATTAACTCTAATTCGTATATAATGTCAACCTAAGGGGCAATTACGTCACACCACATATTTATTTATTTCCACAGAACGCTCAAAAATCCCTTTTTCTGGCGGGAATTCCATTTTCACACACACACACACACTTCATCTATCTCTCACAGTCTCACACACACCACCACCATCGTTCTTCAAGAAATGCCTCCGAGGAAGAAGTCCGTCAAACCCACCGTCACCGGCGGTGGATCGAAGAAATCCAATCAAACCCAACAACAATCCTCCCAAAAGCCCTCAAAGTTCGGCATCCAACACTTCTTCGAACGCCACACACAAAACTCACAGAAACACCAACCCACCAGCCCAAAAGGACCCGACAACGATCACCGGTCGGACCCACGAAAACCAACCGACCCGGGTCCCAATTGCAATCAATATAATTGTAGTTCCGATTTGGGGATAAACCCTAGAAGTGATTTGGGTTCTGGGGATTTGAAGAATGGTGTTGATAACGGTGGTGTGAAAAGTGGTTCTCAGAGTACGCCTGTTGGGGATTTGATGCCGGTTGTTGGGGATGATGGTAATGGGAATCGGTTGGAGGTTTCGCCTGAGTTTTGCAAATCTGTACCTCGTAAACGAATGAAGTTTTCCCCTGGGATGGTAAGATACTACTAAACCCACTTATAATGTTACAAGTTTATATGTAAGTTAAAAGTTCAAGATTTACTAAAATGTCTTTTAGCTTCAGATTATATCTATGCATATATGCAATGTTCTTGATGCTGCTGCATTCGGATTTTACTTATGATGAACCAATGTTGATGTAATTTTAAGTTAAAGAAGTAACTAATTGAAATAAAAAACAATGATTGTTTCTTTTGTATTTGATTTTGGGGTTGGGCATGTTGATGTGAAGGAGGGGAGCTAAGATGATAAACAAATGAAGCTATGTAAATAGTTGATTATGTGAAATTATAGTATTTGATTGTTTTATAAGATTTTAGTATAGCTTGTGGCATGACATATTTTCTTTGTGTCAATCATATCATGGTAGTTGATAGAACAAAGCCAGGATGATGGAGGTGATGAAGTCACATGGAGGATTTCACCAGTAAATGAGCGATTACATGCACTAACAAAGAATTTAGCGGGCGGGCGAAAAGTTCTTAAAGAATGTTCACGGTTCAACATTATGAAATTCAAACAAAGTTCTGATAACAAGGCATGCAGTATATTTTTTTGGTGGCAGTATTTGATTTCACCTAATTTTAAACAAAACTTTTGAGGTAATGTCGATGCTCCTGATGCAGCTTTCTCCTTGTTCAGCAGTCAAGCTAGAAAGTCTTCTCTCTGCTCCTCATGCGAAAACTGTTGAAAATTCATTGAAGCTTTTAAAGGCGATCAATTTGGAAAGCCATAATCTTCATCAAGATATGATTTCATACAATAGTAATGAGAAAGCAACTGATAAGAATAATACTAGTTTTAGGAGTCCTTTTACAACTCCACCGTCATGCCATGATAAGGTTTTCTATCTCTTCTTTTTCCCCGATCACCTTGTTTTCTAAAGTTCTGTCTTTTGGCTAATTTGCATGGACTAAATACAGACTTCTGATACCATTGGTACTAATGGAGAGTCAAGTCATCTGGGTTCAAGGCAACACAAAAAGGTTTCTACTTTTAAGCCAATGTTTCTCTTAAAACCTTTGTATAGGGATGGGATATTAACATTGCCTTTTGGGTTCACATTTAGGGGTGTTTCACTGTGCACTTTGAAAATGATTATGTCATAATGTGATGTTGGAATTTAAAATCATATAATCATTTGTAATAATTAGCATGCCAGTGATGGTTTTTGGATCCACTTCTGCTCTTTGAAATTCTAATAACCTGATAATCACAACCAAAGTATCAAATTACAAAAAAGGACATTTCTGTGAAATAATTAGAGCAAACTGGGAGTGACAATATTACATATTAGGTTAAAAGAAAGATAAATAAGTACCTTCACATTTGTTTACCAGTTCTTTTGTTGCTGTTATGAAATTTATTATCCAAAACCAACTATTTGACCAGTAAATAATCAGAAACAAAGTCTGTTTATCCAAACATTTATGTTGTAGCAAACAGATAATCAGTTTCAAACTCAAATCCAAACACCCCCTTAACATCGTGACACAACCTTTTATAAATTTATACTTTAAGCAATATTGTAGCACTCATCTGTGCTTTTTCATAGGCATTGCTTGAACTGCTAGATCAAGTAGAAGATGTAATCTGTGTTGAAGATCAAGTATGTACAGATACCACAACATCATCAACTAAGAATGAAAATAAGCAAAATAATGAATTTCACTGTGCACTTTGAAAATGATTATGTCATAATGTGATATTGGAATTTAAAATCATATAATCATTTGTAATAATTAGCATGCCAGTGATGGTTTTTGGATCCACTTCTGCTCTTTGAAATTCTAATAACCTGATAATCACAACCAAAGTATCAAATTACAAAAAAGGACATTTCTGTGAAATAATTAGAGCAAACTGGGAGTGACAATATTACATATTAGGTTAAAAGAAAGATAAATAAGTAACTTCACATTTGTTTACCAGTTCTTTTGTTGCTGTTATGAAATTTATAATCCAAAACCAACTATTTGACCAGTAAATAATCAGAAACAAAGTCTGTTTATCCAAACATTTATGTTGTAGCAAACAGATAATCAGTTTCAAACTCAAATCCAAACACCCCCTTAACATCGTGACACAACCTTTTATAAATTTATACTTTAAGCAATATTGTAGCACTCATCTGTGCTTTTTCATAGGCATTGCTTGAACTGCTAGATCAAGTAGAAGATGTAATCTGTGTTGAAGATCAAGTATGTACAGATACCACAACATCATCAACTAAGAATGAAAATAAGCACAATAATGAATTACGCTTTAAGTCTGATGTTGTGGAGGGACCAACAGTAGGTTCAACCAAAAAGGTCAAGACAGAACCGTCTAATGTCTATTTTCTTGTGTTTGAGGTATGCTACAGAACTCTATTAATTTGTTACATTTGGTTTAATACTTGAAGCCATATGTGAACCGTCATCTCTACATTAGGTATCAGAGAAGCAGTTTGTTGGTTCAAACGGATCTCAGTGTACTGCAAAGGTTTGCTTCTGAAATATTTTTTTCATCAATTTTACTCTAATGTATCTTAAGATTTGTTATAATATGATATCATGTCCAGGTTTTAAGGTTACTGGATGAAGAATGTGGAGAAGAGCGGTCTGTGTATTTGTTAGATGATTGGTATGTAGTTGAACTTCTCTTTTCAGTGACATCCTTTATAATGATTCTGTTCAAGTTTATATTTATTAAATCTATAAGTATAGGTAATCACTTCTGCTGTTTTGCTAGAAACAGTAGCATAGAAGTGGCTGTTTTAAACAATTTGTAATTAGATGGCTCAGTTTGGGTTGTATTTTCTTGGTAAGTGGTTAAAAAGGTAACATTTTAGTTAAGAATGAAACTGATCGAGTTGGTCAGAAGTCTTTTTAAAGTGCGGTTCAGATGTTACAGTGTTCCAAACTGTTTATTTAAAAGGAATTTTGTGTTTTTTTCAATATTGTTTTGAAATATGAAATCATATTTAGTACATCATAATTTTCAAAAGTTCAAAGAAATGAACAGAAAAGTGTTGGTGGGATGGCCTAAACTGACCTTCTTTGTCTTCTAAATAAAGTAACCGGTTTTCAACATGACATGTTTTGACCCGTTACTCAACCCTCCCCTTTTGCAACCTGTACAGTGATGTAATCATAAAAGGATTTTTCTTATCTTTTGGAACTAATTTCCACTTCCGTGTTGAAATGGGACATCCATTGTTTAAATGGTCTGAGGATAAATGTTTCATATATATTTTCCAGGTTTTATAGTGTCATAGCACCTGGAGATACTGTACATGTTATTGGTGAATTCAGTGAGGAGGGAATATGTGAAGTGAATCGTGATAATAATTTTATAATTGTTCACCCTGATATATTGGTGTCTGGAACTCGGGTAATTTTTATCAATCTCATTTTCTCTTTTTTAACTGTCATATGTAATTGAATGCACAATTGATCAATCATATATTTCTTTTCTGAGTTCTGAGCTATAAAGTTAAATTGCTGACAGGTGGCTGCTAGTTTCAGCTGCCCACGCCGCACTGTCCTCGATGAGAGGTTAAAGAGCAATGAACAATCATCTTCAGCACTAGTTGGCACCTTATTGCACCAACTATTTCAGGTCATTGGCTTAAGAATACTAATAATCTTTCCTCGGTTTAAACTAGATGTGGCTAAATGGGCGGGTTGGGCAACGGGTCGAAGCAGGTCTGGATTAAAGCATGTAAATTTTGGTACATGCCACAGCAGGTTGGGCTGGGTAGGTTAACCCAAGACATTTATTTCTTTAAATTTATTTTTTCTTTATAATAAGTTGTCAGGTATGATTACAGTTTCTTTTTCATATCAATAATATCTAATTTGTTTAATAAAGTGATTTAGGAGGTTTTATTTATTAAAATTGCACTTTGGGATACTTCCCAGTATGATCTGTTACTTTTTAAGCTATATTTTTACTTGTTAGGGATAACACATAACCCAAATAGACCCACTTATAAGGGAATGAGGCTTAATTGACACTTCTTTTTTTAAAATTTATCATTTTGTCCCTTATCAGAGCAGTATGCATTGCATTTATATTATAAGCTGAATGAATTTCATTTCTTTCTTAGGCTGGACTTGTTAGGGAAAGTCCAACCAAAGAGTTTCTTGAGGAGTATGCACGAGTCTTGCTTCAGAAGAATTATGAGAGCCTATATGCTTGTGGAGGTGAATAGAAGTTACTTTTTTTTTCATCAAAAAGACAGAAACTAGCAAAAAAATTGAAAAGGATAGTTAGGCTACATATTTTTGGAAATGAAAAAAACATATAGTGATAAACTGATAATAACAGAGAAAAATAATGGAAATAAGCCTTTTACTGCTGCTATGAATGAATAGAACAGCTATCACATACTATCTGTTCTCAAGTTCCTGTGACAATCTACAAAGTGTTTGTTGATCTATTATGTGGGTGACTACTCGTCAGGTCTTTCATTGTGTTGGACATCTGAATACATCAATGCATAGTGCAGAACATGGGATTAATTTATTTATTCTAGGCTACTCTTATGATTTAAAATTCTCAAACAACATGAAATCAATCTCTTCTTTTGTTTGTCATTGCAGTATACGAAGGTGATATTCATAAGACTATGATCGAGGCAATCCCGCGGTTATTGAGTTGGATCTTGCTCTTTAGAGATTCAAAGGTGCCAGACTTGTTAACCTCAATAGGACTGTTTGAAGGCTTCAAAATCCTGTTGTTATCTTTGCATTTATGTTAACTGATAATTTTTCTTGTACATTTTGTGCCGACCGCATATTTTGACTATTGTCAATTTGTGTAGGCCCCTTCTTCTAGTGTTGATTTTGGCTCTAATGATGGAGTAAAGAAGGTGAAAATATCTGAGGTAGGCATCCCATGTGGTCTAATTTGTTTTGTGAATATGCACATATTTATGTTTGTTCATATATAAGAAATATGCACCAATTTCCTAAGCGTAGCTGTACCAAGTGGGTTAATAGGTTCTTGTTTCTGTTGGGGATTTTCTCTTCAAATTAGGTGATTGATATTGAGGAGATGGCGTGGGCTCCAAAATATGGGTTGAAAGGAATTATAGATGCGTCTATGCATGTAAAAGTTGCTTCTAAAGCTAATCAAATCACTGATTTTATAATGCCTTTAGAGTTCAAAACTGGAAAAGCAACTAATGGGCAGGTATATTTACGTTCTGTTGACCTCATTCATTGAATTTTTCATACCATTTCAGTTAGATCAGTTCTACTCTGTATAAATGCAGGCAGCCGTTGAACATAGTGCCCAAGTGATGTTGTATACTCTTCTTATGTCTGAAAGGTGTCGTGTTTTTTTTACCACATATAAAATTTCCACGAGCTTCTAATTTGTTCTTCTTGTTTACATCTTATTTCTCTTTCTTACTTTTGTTTTTAGGTACAAAAAGAATATCGATTATGGTCTACTATATTATCTCCATACAGATCAGACCCAGGTAAAACTTCACTCAGAAAGCTTCTTTCATGGGTGTACTTAGCACAATTTCTTAATTATTATTTACTCATCTAAAGGGAATTGCTGTTCGGCGATCTGATTTGGTGGGGCTAATTATGCGGCGTAATGAACTTGCAAGAGATATTTTGAAGGCGTCGATGAGTCAGCAACTTCCTCCAATGTTGCAGGTTTTTAATTATACATTATTCTATCGATCTATAGATCTATAGAGGTGGCAATTTTGACCTATCTGCTCATGAACTGGTCGGTTCAGATTATGTTTATCTCTAACGGGTCAAATGGGTAATATAAAAAATTCACCTTAGAAGGATAAGGATCGAAAGTCGCCTAAAGTGTATTTCCAGTGCACAAAACCTTCTATATCACTTTATCTAAATCCAGATTATTATTGAAATAATATAGTATATGTATTCATATTTGACGTACTAATTACTCATAATTTTAGAAAAACAACACTAGAAATTATCTGTATTGATCAGTTACCCAACCCACCAATTTTTGCCACCGTTAATATTCTTGACTTAATATTCTTTGATGCCATTACTTTTCAAGTGAATACATGGTTTTGATTGTTCCAGGCCCCAAATACGTGCAAAGGTTGCAGGCATCTTAATGCTTGTACAGTCTACCACAAGGTAACGTTTTTGTATTATGGAACGATGTGCCAGCATATAACCTGGTATTTCAACATTAGTTCAAAACATTTAGAAATCAGGACACTTGGTTTATAAAAAAGCAGTTCTAATTACACATGGTAAGTTTTTTCTTTCATAGGTTGTTTCTCTAGAATGATCGTAAGCTCACTTGTACTTTCGTTTGTTATACTTAGTTGTTGCTTGATATTATCTAACCATGTTATACTTATTGTGAATACAAAACCGTAGTTTATACAGAAGTGTAAGCATATTTATTGCTTTTTCTTGACTGGTTTGTTGTGTTTTGAAGGCTCATGGCGGAAGCATTGAGGGTAGTGGATTAGGTGATGTTTACAGTTCACTTGTGAACCATTTAACGACTACTCATTGTAATTTCCTTAAGAAATGGGAAAGGTTGATCGACTTAGAAGCAAATGAATTGGAGGTATAAATACAAACTATACCCATAATTAACTCCATATTAATCTTTTTCCTTCAAACTTTTTGTCCCTTTTTTATGATGTTATAATTCCAGGTTGTGAGGAAAGAAATGTGGGGCTCGCGCAGTGTGAATGGTGCACATTTAAGTACTTGTCTATCCTCCATTGTTCTTGATGCTTCAGATCAAGTTCCACATAAAAACTTCATTCAGGGCAATCGGTTTGTTTATCGCTTTGTGCGCCAAGATTTAAATCCTTCATCTTCAGGGAAGGACGTGGAATGCTCGCTTAGAATCGGAGACTATGTGGTAATTTTATGACGAAATTTTTATTAATTGATAAACTTTATACAATCAGACATTAGTTGTTTCTTTCCTTTCGAAATTCACAGCTTAATAATTTCATAATTGCTTTTTCTTAGATCTTGAGCACTGATCCTGACCGTCTTGTGGTAGGAAGAGGTGTAATAATGGACATAACTCGCATCAATGTCATGGTATGGCTATTTGCTTTAATAGTTTCAGGAGGTTGAGAAACATGTCAGAATAACTCTTTGGGATGAGTGTTTGACTCAAAATACTTTTGTACAAGATTTTAGATTTTTTTAATAACTAGTTAAGGTTTTAGAATATGTATTTAATAATAATGTCATTTCAATAATAATCTAGTACAGGAGGTTTTATGGATTAAAATTCCACACCGGCGACCCATTTGACATGTTTCCTCATGCTTGACCTGTCAGAGTAAAACACATTTTTAATCAACCCATTCATAAGTAAATGGATTGAAATAACCACTTATTTAAACAAAGTATTTCCCTTTTGTTGTCATACAAACTTTAATTCAGTGTTTTTTGTACAGGTTTCTTTTTCAAAGCGCTTAAGGCTTCCAGGGAGCAGCCCCTCTAAAATCATCCATGATCTTTGTCAAGAGGTTTGGAGGATTGATAAAGACGAGTTTACTGCATCATTTGCCACGATGAGGTGGTTAGAGGTTCTCAATATTATTGAACTATCTATGTTATCTCGTGGATCATTTATTCTGTAATTTGTCTTATTTTGTCTAGGTTTAATCTCATTCAAATGTTTCTACAAGACGATAGGAGTTCCCACCTTCGAAGTATGATTGTTGATCTTCATGTGAGTGTTCACTTATTATGCAAAATTCTTCACATGGATGGCAACATGGGTGGGTTGTGTAATAGGTCAAAACGTGTATTTTGTACAGGTCGATACAGGTTAGGTTGACACAACATTTCTTTGTTTGAATTTTCTATATGCAAGCAGTGTGTCAGATATGATTAAAAAACTATATTATATCAATAATAATATGATATTTAAAACAAAATGATTTAGGAGATTGTAAGCATTAACGAACACTTTAAGCGGCTTTTAACCCTTTTTCTAGTAAGCGTATTCTTTATTTTATCCTTCTGGCGAGTTAGAGATATAACTAACCTGAATCAGTCTATTCACAAGTAAAGTGGTAGAAACGGTCACCTCATGATCTTGTAGTGCCACTATTTCTATTCTCATGTGCATTTTCTTCTAGGCTCCTAGATTTGATGGTGGTTGTATATTCAGTCAAGATCCTGCTGTATCGTACATCTGGTCAGAGAAAACTTTAAATGATGATCAACGCAAAGCAATACTTAAGGTTAGTTTAGTAATTTCCTTTCCAACTTCATCACAGGAGCTAATCCTAGTTGTCATATATGATTGTTTTAATTTACCTATGGAGCTAATTCTGCTAATGTTCAGATACTTACTGCTAAGGATTATACACTTATCCTAGGAATGCCTGGTACAGGCAAGACTTCCACCATGGTGCATGCTGTGAAGGCATTATTGATGAGAGGTGCCTCCATCTTGCTAACATCCTACACAAACTCTGCTGTTGATAATTTGCTTATCAAATTAAAATCTCAGGTACTTTCTGACTTTAATAAATTCTGCTATACTAAATTACTATTGAGTTTTTATAAACTGAACTGAATAAATAACAACTTCAGGGTATTGATTTCATACGTATTGGTAGAGAGGAAGCTGTGCATGAGGAAATTCGTGGGCATTGTATTAATGGTTAGATTTAATTAGTTCATGATTTTATATAACAGTATGCATCCTATAATCATTTGAATCATAAATATTTAATAATATTTAAACTCTCCACAGGGGCTGATATACAAAGCACCAAAGATATCAAGCTGAGACTAGATCAGACCAAAGTTGTTGCAGTGACATGCTTAGGGATAACCAGCCCTCTGCTTTCTGACAAGAAATTTGATGTATGCATAATGGATGAAGCTGGACAGATCACACTTCCTGTAAGTAATTCTGAGATTGATAATTGTAATGGGTCACATATTTTTCTGCACATTTCTAATGATTTGTTCAAACTAGAAGTACCTGAACTGGGGTTTTCTTTCTAGGTCTCATTGGGACCTTTGATGTTTGCATCAATGTTTGTACTTGTGGGAGATCATTATCAACTGCCTCCACTTGTGCAGGTACTTGTATTTGTATATGTAATTTTTTTTTGTTATGGTCATAGTTTTGTGGCTGGCTATGATACACACCTAACTTATTTTATATACTTTGTTAACCCAGAGTACTGAAGCCAGGGAAAATGGAATGGCCGTGAGTCTCTTTTGCAGACTTTCAGAAGCTCATCCCCAAGCGATTTCAGCTTTACAAAGCCAGGTGTATATTTACTACATTTCATATCCCAAAGTATTTTATTCTTATGTTATTTGATAAACATGTTAAAATTTCATATTGTAAATTGCAGTACCGTATGTGTGCACCCATCATGGAGCTATCCAATGCATTGATATATGGTAATAGATTAAGTTGTGGTTCTCCTGATGTAGCAAACGCAAAACTCGAGTATACAAGTTCAACCTCTACTTCATTATGGCTAATGAAGGTATTTCTAGGACTATTTCAATATATACATATACGTACACACACATATACAGGCACACACACACATATACGTATGTATATAAATCTATGTATATGTGTGTCTGTCTATATAATGCCCTATGGGCAAGTGCTTATATGGTCCTTGCAGTTATCTACTTTACATTAGTTTCATAAGGAATAATTTAAATCAGAATCAATACTAGGTAGAGAACTGCGAGAACCACGTAAGTACTTGTACATAGTGCATGCAAGATATTAACATGTAGTTGGAGACAGAAAGAGAGGCAGTTAAAACACAATCTCATGTATCACAGTTAAGCAACATGTATAAGTATTTATGCGATTCTCATAGTTCTCTACTTATGATTGGTTCTTTATTGAACTTCCCTACCCACATATATCACTCTTGGTTAATTTGTCAAATTAAGATTTCTGCAGTGTTTAATATTTCAGTATTTATTTCAAAAATTACCATATAACCTTGAAATTCATAATTAATCTTCAGGTTTTAGATCCACACAGACAAGTAATATTCATTAATACAGGTTCGTATATCCTCTTATCATTCTTCAGTTGTTAAGTTCTACAAGTGCTTAAAAAGTTTTACTTGTTCACAGATCTTTTGCCTGGTTTAGAGGTTAAAGATTGCAAGACGGTTAATAATCCACTTGAAGCATACATAATCACAGAGGTATGCAATGCTTCTTAAATACTTCATTCACATGAAAATTACAACTTAATGCGCTCCAGTAATAGAAAAGTAAATAATTCCTGCAGAATAAAGCACATTCACCCTTCCTTAAATCTCTTTTGTCTGCTGCTTGATCTGATTTTCTTTACCATATGTCCGCAGATAACTGATAAATTGATTTATCAAGGCATCCGGGGAGAAGATATTGGTGTTATAACTCCTTATAACTCTCAGGCCAATCTGATTAAACAATATGCTTCAAGTTCAGTGGAGATACACACCATTGACAAATATCAGGTAATGCTTTATACAAGATTATTCATTTCTTCATTGCTAAAACCTTCACATACAAAGCTATGTACGCCTCCAATTGCTTGGGGTGCATGTGGTATACTGGTCTTGCGTTAATGGAAATTGATTTAGTTTTTGTCTCTTCAAGAGTTTTGAGGACCTTCATATTTGAATTTTGTGTTCAAAATTGCTGAGTATAATGCCTATCTCACCAAACAAATGAAAAAAGAAATAAAAATGGATGATGAACAATGTTAGCAAAGTCTCATGAGTGTGTTACTACCATGTAGGGAAGGGACAAAGATTGCATATTGGTATCTTTTGTAAGGTCAAGCAATAATCCAAAGAACTGTAAATCTTCACTGCTTGGAGATTGGCATAGGATCAATGTGGCCCTCACCCGTGCCAAGGTTTGTTTTTATGAGTAGCTATGGCTAAAAGATTCTAATTTTGCAACAAGTTTCTAATTTTGACTCTGCATCTTGCTTAATGAAAATGTAAAACAAAATCCTAGCTAAATGTCTAAAATTATTTCCTACAACACAAATAGAGTTATCTAGACTAAATCAACCTAATAATGAGAACGGGCAAATAGATGATTTTCTTAGAAAATTCCACAAAAAAATTGAATTTTGTGATTTTAGAAAATTTTTCAATGTTGTTGAGAGGGAGCTAGTACAAGACAATATCACATTTCAAAATGTCACATCAAGTATTTGGCACTAGGCTGATAGCTGCTAGGTTTACATTTTCTAGAAAAATATGAAAATAGGTCCATGATTGTGATTTTGTACTTTAAATACCGGGATCTTGTTGAAATGTCTATGATTTTGTTACACATGATGTGTGTGTAGCGAAGACCCTTCATTTGTATTAGCATGTTTGCCACTTCGTTTAGCGAACAAATTGGTTAAGAAAGCAATTTGAATCGAATAGGATTCAAAACTGTGATCCCCTTCTCATTGATAATGATGTATTTATAATACATTAAAGATCCTACTTTCTAGGATTACAAGTATATCACAATGATAATATTATCAACGACTAACTAATATATCGAATGTCTATCAACTAATATATCGATGGTTATCCAATATACCCCTGCAGTCTAAGGTGGAGGACTCCGCAAGCTTAGACTGGACCTAAAATCATCAAACAACACTTGTGGCAAGCCTTTCGTAAAGATGTCAGCTATTTGATAGCGTGAAGGGACGTGGAGAACACGAATTTGACCTTGACGAACCTTGTCACGAACGAAATGAATGTCGATCTCTATATGTTTTGTTCGTTGGTGTTGAATGGGATTGTTAGTCATGTAGGTTGCACTCACATTATCACAGTAAACCAGTGAAGTACGTTGAGGAGGACGGCCCAAGTCGAGAAGAAGGTTTCATAGCCAACATATTTTAGCGACCACATTGGCCACCCCGTGGTATTCAGCCTTTGCACTGGAGTGGGAGATAGTGGGTTGATGTTTAGAGGACCAAGAAAGAAGATTGTCACTTAAATTAATGCAGTAGCCAGATGTGGATCGACGAGTGTCCGGGCAGCCCGCCTAATCTGCATCTGTGTAGGAAAGGAGGAAAGGAGTGTGGATAGCTAGCCCGGACGCATAGTTAGACCCATGGAAATAGTGCTTTTAATATATTGGACGACATAAGAGATGTTGGGTTTAGTGAATGTCAAGTATTGAAGTGCCCTGACGAGACTGTGAAAGGTGGTTGGATCATCTATGGGACTGCCGTCAGTAGAGCTTGATTTTCCTGTTGTATCTACGGGAGTATGAGCGGGATTGCAATTTTCCGTGTGCTCGTTTTAGAATGTCGATGGAATATTGTTGTTGAGATAGAAAGAGACCGTGAGTGGTATGCTTGACAGAGATGCCCAAGAAATAACTTAACGGGCCTAGGTCTTTCATGGCAAACTCGGCGGAGAGGCGAGTCATGAGATGTTGCTTGAGGGACGGAGATAAAGTGGTGAGTATTATGTCGTCCACATATAACAAAAGATAAGCAATTTCCAGCCCATGTTTGTAGATGAACAGGGGATGATCACAAGAACTGTGATGAAACCCCAACGTAGAAACATAATCTGTAAAACGTTGATACAAGGCCCGCGGGGCTTGTTTGAGGTTGTATAGTGATTTCTTGGGAAGGCACACATGATTTGGAAATTATGGGTGCCGAAATCCTACTGGTTGATGCATGTAAACTGTCTCGGATAGGTGCCCATGGAGGAATGCCTTCTTGACATGAAGCTGATTTATTTCCCAAGAATGAGATATAACAATGGAGAGAACTGTCCGGATGGTAGCCGGTATGACAACCGGACTAAAAGTGTCCCCACAATCGACTCCCACTTGTTGCGACTTGCCATCACAAACTGATCGAGCTTTGTAACGCTCGAGTGAGCCGTCAGAATTAAGTTTATGTTTAAAAATCCACATGCAGCGAATGAGATTCATCCGTGGGTGACGAGGTACCAACCATAGTCACCTAATTCGCGGTTCGCTCCGGTTTAAAAACGAGGAACGGGTGGTTCGCGATTCGCTAGAGGCCACGAATCCGGTTTGTAGGGGGGGCAGGTTCATTCTGGTTCGATCGGGTTCGGTGTACTAATCAATTCGGTTCACTCCACATAATTAAAAACAAGGCATGTTTAAAAGCAACATAATTATATATCTAAAAAACATATATTCTCATTAAACAAACTGATAGTTCCAAAAATTCAGAATTATAAAAAAACCCAAATCCAAAATAAATAAAAACACAAAACAAATAAAAACACTTCCAATTCTTAGAACCTCTAGGATTCTTTGAGTTTGCTGCACCAATTAAAGTTATTTCATCAAAAAGGGCTTAGAAGGATCCTTCTCCTCATTTGTTGATGTTTGAGTGTTGCTACCACTTGCTCCTCCCGTTGATGGCTCCCACTTGATGCTCTTGTGTGCTGCTCGCCTGCTCTACCTCATCAGCATCAAGATCAACAAAACCTGGTGTCCCACTTATATGTGTTACACTATCAGTTTCATCTTGTAGATTTGGTCGTTTCTTCCCAAAAACCATTTTTGAGATAGATAGAAAGTAGGGATAAAAGGGTATAGAAGAAAGAATAAGAATGAAATAAGTGAGTTGTGATGAGAATAGGGTGAACTCATAACTATTTATAAGTGTTTGGAGACTTAATTTGACTCAATGTGGATGGAAGAGCAGAAGGTAGTTGCCAATTTTCCCTCCAAAGAAAACAACCCGGAACATTGAACACCGCTGGGATTCGATTGGTCTAGGCTGAGCGGCTGGGTCGCTATCGAATGCGAATGGGGTCGATTCGAACCAATTCGAAAATCGCTAGACTTCCAGCGAATCCTGTGACTATGGTACCAACTCCCAAGTCTTATTTTCGATAAGAGCATTAAACTCGTGTGTCATGGCACGATTCCATACGGGTTTAGATAAGGCGTCGATGGGGTTAAGAGGGATGGGTTCAAGGGAGGTGGTGGTGTGAAGATTGAATGCGGGTTTGGGTTTTGAAATACCAACCATGTTGCGGGTGGTCATTGGACGTGTGGGTTGGGTTGTAGTTGCGGGTTGGGGATTGGGTGTGGGTTGGGCAGTGGGTAAAGGGGTGGACGTGGTAGCAACAGTGGGTTGGGAAGGTGGGTTGGGTGAGGTTGGTGACCTTAGGGTGGAGGTAGTGTGGTCAAGGGGTTGTGGGTTAAGAATGGTAGAGTGCGAACTAGGTGGACGGTTGTGACGTTGGTAGGTGTAAGTATACGGTGTTATGGCTGGATTAAGTTGGTGGGAGGTGCGGGTGTGTGGGAAACAGGTGAGGTGGGTGGGGTGGTGGTATTACGGGTGGTTGGATGGGGTTTGATAGGAGTAATGGTGTGGGTGAGATCCCACAAAGCGGGATGCGGATCGGAGGATGAGGGGGAAGGTTATGGTGAAGAAAATCATAGGATTGGGGGGGGGGGGAGTGATGTTTAGAGAATGGAAATATGGTCTTATCAAATATCACATGGCGAGAAATAATAAGCTTTTTGTTTGAAAGGTCATAACACTTGTATCCCTAATGATTGGAAGGGTATCCGAGAAAGACATAGGGAGTAGAGTGATTTTAAAGTTTGTTGATGGATGTGGAGGGTAGAAGAGGGTTGCATAAGCAGCCGAATGTGCGAAGGTGGGAATAAGAGGGATGCCGGTTGTAGAGATGATAGGTGGGGGTGTGGTTTTGCTTGGTTTTACTAGGTAGGATGTTGAGAATGTAGGTAGCCATTTGGAGGGCATGATGCCAAAAGTTGGCCGGGATGGAAGAATGGGTAAGGATGGTGCAAATGATATTATTTATCGAGCGTATTTTTCGTTCGGCTTTGCCTTTTTGTGAGGTGTATGGACAGGAGAACCGAAAGACCATGCCGTGTTGGGAACAAAAATTGCGAAACGAAGCATTGTTGTATTTCGTGCCGTTATCAAATTGAAAGCATATAATATCTCGGTTAAATTGTGTTTGAATTAGTTTGTGATAGGCATGAAAAACGGAGAAAACATTAGATTTATGTGTGAGGGGGTATGTCCACAAAAAATTGGTGTTGTCATCCAGAAATAAGATGTAATATCGATGGCCCCCTGTGCTAATGACCGGAGAGATCCATAAATCGTTATGTATAATATCAAACGGTAATAGAGTGGAAGAAGTTGAATCAATAAACGGAAGTTTAATTTGTTTCCCAAAAACATAAGATTGACAAATACGAGAAGTAGGACAATAGTACAAGAAATAACATTTTGAGAATGTAAATAACGTAAAAAACTGGAGCCGGGATGTCCAAGGCGATGGTGCCAAAGGTCTTGAGATAAGGCTGCAAACTCAGAAGGACTTGTAAGTTGAGTGGAGGTAGGGGAGCATAGAGGATAGAGGTCTCCGGTATTGTTACATCGGATGATAGGAATCCGCGTCTGGTAGTCCTTCACAAGAAAACCGAATTTATCAAATTCAATAGAAATATTATTATCATTGGTGAGGTGGCGGACAGAGAAGGTTTTTGATAATGTTAGGTGTAAAAAGAACATTGTTTAGTTTCAGAGAGGGGTAAGGTTTGGTGAGTGTTGCATGGCCGGTTTCGTACGTGGGTATATGAGAACCGTTGCCAACGATAATAGAGTTCGAACTACTATTATTGAAATAAGATGAGAGTTTACCTGTCGAGTTAGCCATGTGAGATGTCACGTCGGAGTTAAGGTCCCAATGCTGATCCGGGTTGAGTGTCATGGTATGCATGGCTTCCTCAATGTTGGTAGGGGTGTAGTAGTGGTCGGTGTGGAATGCATGAGATGGGCGGGGGCCAAGCAACCCGGGTGTAGTGGATGGTGGGGGGCGGGGTGTGGGGTTGAAGTTGGTGGTCGGATATGGGCAAGGTGGGGTGTTCCAAGGAGCAGGGGCCCAATATGGTGAGTTATTCCAGGAAGGTGAGTGACCAGGGTGTGGCAGATAGGAGTAGTTGCTGCCACGACCACGACCCCGACCACGACCCTCATGACCACTTCCACGAGTGGGCTGTTGATCATGGAACCCACGACCAAGAGGCTGGGGTGGAAGCATGGCAGGTTGTTGGACGGGTGGAGTCACAGGGTCAGCTGGTGTCGAAGATGCAGTAGCATGGAGGGCAGAACCGGCGGAGGCAGCAGCATGTGCAGCTTGATTATTCTTGTGGGACTCTTCCAAAAGGAGTTTGGAGCGTGCCTCATGAAAATCAGGGAGGGGTGTGGATTTTTGAAGGAGCATACCCCGCCGAACTGTTCATTGAGACATGCAATGAGTTGTTACACTAGCCGTTGATTAGTGACTGGAGCATCGACATTAGCAAGTTGATCAGCCAGAACCTTGAGTGCTTGACAGTAGGAGGAGACGTGGGGAAAGGTCTCAAGCTTGGTATTACAGAATTCATTTTGTAAATAGAGGGCTCGGGAGTTTCGATTGTCACGGTAAATATTGGCGAGTGCGTTCAAGGCTTGTGCTGCAGTAGAATCGGGTTTCAAGATTGTGTGCAACTAGTCGTTTAAGATCGTGCCATAGATCCATTGAAGAACGATGGCATTGATCCGTGACTAGAGATCTGGATCTGTGTCAGTGTTGGGTTTTTCTTTATCGGTGGAAGTGGAGGAAGAAGAGGGGTGTAGGGGGAATGATGTGGTCAAGCACTTGGAAGGCGCGGCTGTGGGTCTTAAACATCTCTACCCAGGATGTGTATTGGCCATTCTCCAACTCCAAAGTGATGGGGATGAAGTTGTGGATGTTGGTGACGGTAACCACAGTATGGTGTTTGGTGTCAGCCATGGATGAAGATTTTCGGCGACTTAAGAATGAGAAGGGGGAGAAGTTAATCGGTAATCAGAGGATGCTCTGATACCATAATAGGATTAAAAACTGTGATCCCCTTCTCATTGATTATGATGTATTTATAATACATTGAAGATCCTACTTTCTAGGATTACAAGTATATCACAATGATAATATTATCAACAACTAACAAATATATCAAATGTCTATCAACTAATATATTGATGGTTATCCAATAGAATCTTTGCTCACTAAAATACTATCTACAAATAAAAACACATCTACTAGCCACTAGGACATGTAGAACGCACCAATACATACACATGAACAATCATGAAGATGGAGTGATCTGTTAGACTGTTAAAGTCGCAGATTGGTTGAAAATCCACTTCACTAACTTGCAAACCGGCTATGCGCAAACCTGTGGACATTTGGCACAACCTTTGTTTTTAAGTAAAAAATCACAATCATTAACCCTTTCAGTTCTTTGAGTAATTATCCCTTTAGTACTTCCTGTTGGATCTAGGATGTATACTTAAACATTAAATTATTTAGAAAAGGTTTTACATTGAAGGCTAGATAAACTCTTTATAGATTACGAAATGACCCAGGGCGTCTTTATTCCATTCTACAAAATTCCACGGCAATATACAACAATCCATATGTTTGATTTTTCGCTTCCTGCAGCTATTGTTTTGTGTTTATCGATTGTGACACAAGCAGATTGTAATCGAATGACCCCCCTCCGGTTCTAGTGATCGTCATTGTGTTTATAAATACAATATGAATTGTGTATGTTTTGTTTGTTTCATGCGTGCAGAAAAAGCTGATTATGGTTGGGTCACAGAGGACATTGTCATTTGTTCCAATACTGAAGCTTTTAATGGAGAAAGTAGAAGGATGCTCAATATTGAATGTAAATACAGAGGATATTGATATTAACAAACACAAAGGAGAGCTCAAGAGATGCTCCCAGTTGATGTGACTCTAGTTTTTTGTCTTGTATTCCACAGTTGAAATTGGTTAATATGAAATAAGTTATATTTCAAGTGATATTTGGTTTAATTGTGGAAATATGTTATAATACTTGAACAAACTATTCTCATTTATATATCCTTAAAAGCATTGATATCAGAATCATATGTTTCACAATCAACTTCGACTTTCAAGACCTCAGTACAACTATAGTTTCCGTGTAGTGATAAGTGGAATTATGTGTATAAACATAACTCCTACTTAAGGTACTCATTGGGCAATGTGTCTTATTTCAGAAGTTAGAATGGACTTATAGTTTGATAGTAAACTTACAATCTTTATTGTTGTAATTTCTTGTGAGATTTTTGATGAACTTTGAGGATTTATATACAATCTTTATTTTATTCAATCATCTAAAGGTCACACATCATCTCATTTTTTGGTGGCATGTAACAATTATTGTATCAGATCTTAGCGTCCGAGTAAAAATGATCTTCAAACATTTGGTCCGTTCTATACTCATCATCCATGCATGCATTCCTCAAGCCTCACCGCTCATCCGTATCTGTGACAACGTCCTGTAATATTGGCTTTACTTTCACTTCATGGCTTAAGGAAACTCATAATTTGATCCTGACATGGAATGACCATATTTATCTCAAAGGATTTGTCCCTTATGTTCAAGTCGACCACGACCCCTCCCTTTGGGTGGTTGATTAATCATTGCCTTTTTGTGGCGATGTAACGGTGTGTTGCGACCACTCATCCCTTAGATTTGGTCCATAGAATTAGTTCGAGTATTAAAACCCTCCTAGACTAGTTCACATTCTCATATGATTTTTCTTTTGGGTTGACCTATTATTTTTTCCTGGTAAACAAATAAGCCGAGCACACGACTTCTCGTGGTTTCATGTCACCACGACATTAGCAACATAAGAAGTTTGCCCAACCTTCTGACTCGTAGTCAAAGGCCTCAATTGATTATCATCACTATTGCTCAACCATCATTTTTGAACTTAACTTGTTAAACTCTTAAAGACTCAAACTTGATCTTATACCACGTGTTACACATCCATCCTGTGAACACTATCCTCTCAATAGACATGGTGTCTCGCTTATGATCGTGGATCACTAATTTGTCTTGTCATGGATTCAAAGAGAGTGGCCCCGTACAAGCACTCTTGGCACACACTTTTAACTACTTGTTGAGGGAATCACGAAAAATGCGCTCAAGTGACTAGCAACCCACACAATTCGACGCATTTTCAAGTAGATACTACCTTCAAAAACAGCTACATTAGGCTCTTTTGTGTAGAAACAATTATTCACTACTTGTAAATGTAGCCATAATTGCTTGTGAATATGACTTTGTTGCTATAAAAATGAAGAGACAACAGAAAATAAGTTTCTTTCAAATCATAGCTATCTTTCCCTCTTTGCTCGTTCATGTCATGATACAGATTACAAGCCCTAACAACCGAATTAACGACCTTGTTTAAGTTCATCAAGTATTATTATTCTAACCCCTTAACTATACAAGTTTACACTATCAGCCCTTGAACTATACTAAATTAAAGACAATTACAACTTAACCATTATTATATGCAACAGACTTGTTTCTTAATATGGAACAAATTAAATACAAACACATCAAGATTTAAGCCCATTTGGCTAGGAGAGACATAAGACCAACACCAAGAAATAGAGAAATATTGGAAGCAAGTAGAAGCATCTTATTATTTTGCATCCTAGGACTCTTGAAATCATGTGAAAGGAGGTCCACAAGTGCCATATAAATCAATATCCCAGCTGCTGCAGCATCTAACGCACCTTGTATGATCAGAGCTTTCGAACTGTTTTCATTGTATGTGTTGCTCACCAATATTCCAACAACAATCGCGCTAGGAGTCGTGAGGGCGAAACAAGCTCCCATCACCACAGTAGCCAGTGACTTGATTTTCGCCTACGATATACCATTCATTAGGGTTTTGTCACTATCATTGCATGACAACAATTAGAATCCATATGTAACTAATGTAAATGGTTTTGTTTGTGTTTAACTTTAACCAAACAAACAAACTAGTACTGACACTTGGACACATGGATTTTTTTTGTTCATATTGTTCATTTAGAAATGAACATGGTTTGTGTTTATTCGTTAATATATTAAATGAACACTATCGAAATGAACACGAATGGACAACAATAAAAATAAACAACAATATTCAAATTAAATTATAAATACCATCAATAACATTGTAAAAGTAAACAACAATATGCTTGGACTTTACCAATGGTTTTAAAATGAGTTGGACTTGACTTATCTTAGACATACATAAACGAATATAACTGAACTTTAATACTATTAGACTATATTATTATTAAGGTTATTATTATAAGTCCACAGGTCCAGTTAAATTTTACGGTTTGCATTATGTTCTTTATATATTATGATAAAACCTATCAATAATATTCATTTAAGCTTTTACAATTTGACATGGTATCAGAGGCCCCTAGGCTCTCTACCACCCCCGCCGCGCCACCACAAAAACAGAACCCTAGCCATCACCGCTTGAGAAAAACCCTAGACAGGGCGGCGTGCCGTCACTGCCGCCGTTGCCCTGTCCGGCCATCATTCGTTCCTTTTAAAGATTCTCCGTTCAGTTTTCCTAATATTCTTTTATGTTTTCATATTTAGTTTTCACATCGAAGGTCACGACCTTCTATTCCGCGGCTTGCCGCCGGTTCTATTTTATTGACTTTGATCCTTACAAACTTACGATCTATCCTTGCAACCTTGCGATCTCATTTACTTGCAACCACTTTGTCGCAGCCTTACCATAGTCATCGGTCTTCACCTCGTCTGACCGATTTTCATTTCAATGAAGATTTCTTATCGGGTTTACGCCTCTCGTTTTAGATCTGGTATCCCATAATATTTTTTTCTTTCTTTCTTTCTAGCCGGACCACGGTCCCTGGCCAAGAAGTATGCCGCCTGGCCACGGTCACCGGCCTTCGGTATGACACACCGCCGCACGACCATAGTCGTCGGGTGTCTTTTTTATTCTTTTGTTCTAGCCGGACCACGGTCCCTTGCCATCAAAGCGCGTCGTCTGACCACAGTCACCGGCCTACGCTTGACACACCGCCGCACGACCACGGTCGTCGGGTGCCTATTTTTTCTTTTCTTTTGTTCTTGCCGGACCATAGTCCGTTGCTATCGAACCTTGCCTTGCCGCCTGACCACGGTCACCGGCCTAAACTTGACACACCGTTGCACGACCACGGTCCATGGTCACCTTGTGTCATCTAGTTCTTATTTCATTTTTTCGTTGGGATACCGATCATGTTGTCCAAAGACAATGAACCATACCTGAGGGATACCGTGAACCAAACTAAGGTCTCTAAATAGCTATATTGCCATGCCTGCTGTCGCGCGGCCCTTTGCCGCGCCTGCTCTTTGCCACACTGCCTCTTGGACTTCAGTCCTCCGCCGTGCGACCACAATGCCATTTTGGATGTCGCCTCAAGGACTACGGTATGCCAGCGCACTGCACAACCCTTTCCATCGCGCAACCCTCTTCCTTACTGCGCCATACCTCTGCAACGCCAACCCTGCCGCATTGAATGCCCTTGCCAGGGTTACATAACAAATAAAAAAAGAATTGAAGATTGCAAGATTTTGGATTGAAGATTGCAAGAGTTTGGATTGAAGAATTTAGGCGGACGTTGTGACCCAGATCGAGAATAGCTTTTATTGTTCTTTGTTTTATGTTTATTTTTTTATCGTTTTCAGTCTAAGAGTCCGATTCTTTTTCGCTCAAACTGCGGGGGATTATTAGACTATATTATTATTAGGGTTATTAGTATAAACCCACGAGCCTAGTTAGGTTTTAGAAATTGCATTATGTTCTCTATATATTGTAATTAAACTTATCAATTATATTCAATCAGCATTTTACCATTTGACAAATACGACATATATGGACAAATATAAATGAATGCAAATGAATGAACGAGACATGTGTTCATGTTTTATCGTTTACAACAACGTTTGTTCATTTATTAAATAAATGTAGATCTCGCCAAACACTTTGGTGTTCGTTTAGAGGCCTATTTGCAAATTAACAAATGAGACGTGTTAATATACACTGAATTTTTTTCACGTTTATTCATTGACTAAATAAATGAACCTCTCATTGAACGGTTCAATATTCACGAATAGGCCCATTTGCATTGTATAACTCAACTTTCAATTTATTGTCATGGGATAATAACAATTAGAATCCTTATATACCTGAAAGATGTTTCCACCCAGACCTAATCCTTCGAACATCTGGTGGAAAGACAATGCTGCAATAAGTGGTTTTATGGTTTTTGGGCTTTTGGAAGCACCCAAAGATAATCCTATGATCACTGAATGAACGATGATTCCCAGTTCCAACACCTAAATGTTAAAAACATGATCAAAACATTATATATTTCAGTATATAGTCGTTTGAATCGTAGCAAGTTAGCCGGTTTGACTCGGAGAGATTGTCACATGACTTGCCGGTTCAAAAACTATGATCAAACCATAAACTGGTAGTGGTGTTTATGTGTTATAATTACGATTCTATAATTAAAATTGATTGTGTATTAACGTTTCCATAGGAGATGTCCAAACTCGTTTCAACATTAAAATTAGATATATGGCATGAAGAGCTAAGAAGTTATAATGTATATAGTTCATTAAATGGAATATGTATGTGGTCCTCTTGAGAACCGATTTAAATCGAATCCGATCGAGGCATGCCGGTACGATTGAATATGCATAAGAAAGGTCAAACTAGGGAACTCTTTTATTTTTTAAAATAAACATCTATAACTTTTTCATATGTTATTGTTTTTTTAAAAGAAATTGCACTAATCAATCATAAATTCTTTTATTTTTAATTTTAATTCTTATTGCTATATCAAAAATATAAAAAAATTTAATGCGGGGTAATTTTTGGGGTAATTTTTTAATACTACCTATATCTAATATTATGATACACCATGCATTATAATATGATGTAATGCATATAAAGATGAAAATCAAACCCGAATCTCATAGAAGTACCCGATATCCGAGACACTTAGGGCGAGTATGAGATCAGGTTAGAGGATATGAGACCGGGAATTAATTTTTATTTCTTTGGCGGGTATGAGACAAGTATGAGATTACATCGTATACCTGTTTACTCTACCGGATTATCCTATTACGCATACCCAGTTACCCGATTATATACCGTGATTATTTTATGTTTATTTATTTTACTTAAATATTATATTATATATATATTTATATCTTTTTATTCTCTTTACTTAATAAATATATGTTAAAATAGGAGATCAAGCTTTCTATCAATTGTACTATATAGGATCTTACAAAATCATAGCATAACTTGATATTTGTCTTTAAAAATAAAGAATATATAGTAGTAGTTAACAAAAATTTATAAAGATTAATGGAAATTTCATCTACTATGTACATGCAAATACAACTTTATATAATTTCCTAATTTCAATAGATACTTGATGGGTAAATTTTATAACTTTAACGGGTATACCCAGTTACCCACGGGTATGCCTGATGGGTAAATACCTGACGGGTTTTGGGCTGGGTAGAGAATATACTATTCTAATTGGGTATAGGGTTGAGATTACCCATACCTGTCCGAAACCCGATCGATTGCCATCCCTAGCTGTATATATGTAGTATAATATATTGCATATTCATACGACATATAACTATATAAGTAGTACTAATATATCCGGAATAAAAAATAAATATCAAATCTAGTGAAATCATTCAGGTAAACAACTAAACTACTTCAGAATACTACAATATATACACTTTCAGTTTTTGACATTGATAAAAATGGATAGGTTACAGTGCATGAGTTGCGGAAGATTTTGAGTTGTTTGGTAGAAAAGCGCACCTTCAGAGATTACCGTAACGTGATTGATTTGATAAATTCAAGGTGATGATAAGAATGGATTAGAATTCAATAGATTGATTATTGTGATTTTAATTTAATTTGTAATTGCATATGATATGATGTTAATGTTATTTACTACATATACGTAGCATCAGTTCAACTCATTAATTTTTTATTTTTTTAATATAGAAATATTATAATCATATACAGGTAAATTTTTTTTTTGATTTTATGATACAAATTTCTTTAAAAAATAATAAGGTCTAAAAAAGTTATAAACATTTAAAATAATATAAAGAGTCCTCTAGTTCTCAAAATAAATTATATGGGTCTTAATGGATCATCTCCCTATGTTACTAATATTATAAACATGTAAAAATATATTGTTATTTTATATAATTATATATGTAAAATGTAAAAATACATTGTTAATTTATTTAATATGTAAAAAGAATGAAAATAAACATATATAAATGATTGAGTAAATTACACGTGCAATCCGTGGGGTATGCACGTATTACAACTTTAGTCCTCACTTTGAATAAATTACAGATGCGGACCTAAACTGTGGATGATATGCACATTGGTAGTCAATATGCACAAACAAGTATAAACCAAGCATAGTTTAGGTTTGCATCTGTAATTTATTCAAAGTGAGGATTACCGATATGCATATCATGCAACGTTTATACGCGCATCTGTATTTATTAAAAATAGAGACTAAAGTTGTAATACGTGCGTACTTGAAAGACTGCCCGTGTAATTTACTCTAATGATTTATAATTTAATCTAAGAGATGGCAGTCGAGCTTTTTGTGAGGCAAATGGTGAGTTTGGTTTTTCATTGATTTCGGGTAAAAAGATTGTCCAGAATCATTTAATAAATAATAATCATCATGAAATAATCAAAGTCGCTTGGCATATGCATTATTCTTTGTTAATCAATCTTATAAATTTCAAGAATATCACGAAATTTATGTTCGCGTAAATATATATTTTTTAAGGACTTCATATGAAACAACACACATTTGGTGCGTCTCTTGTTCATGTGTAAACAAGCGAGTTTTGTTTAAAATATAACTCCATTCTTCCTTCGCATAACACACACGTGTTAGCTACCTACGAACCATTCACTACATATTGTTCCCTACTTGCATTTTAGTCAATATGCACAAACAAGTATAAACCTTCCTACATGGTTTTTTGTTTTCACTTGTGGACTTATATACCACCATAAATATATTTTAAGTGTAATATAGTATCTGATATTTTTTTATAAAATATTAAATAATTATTAATAAAAATTTATGCATTATAAAATCATGCTTGAATATAAAATATGATTATAATTACATATAAATAGCTAAGTAAATAAACAATAATGTATTTTTATTAAACTTTTTTTTATAAAAAATTGTGATTTTTAAATATATTGTTTTAAGAAAAATGATTTTTTTTAAAAATTTCGTTGTATTCTATATTTTATAAAATTTTGTTTTAAAGGTGTGTTTTAATAAAAAATAGGTTTTTAATTTATTAAATTATGTTTAATTTAAAAATAGTATGAGTAATATTATTAGTATTCAATATTATTATTAATAATATATAGAAATGAGAAAGTAAGTATAATGAGGTTTACAATTGTTTCACGCTTATTTTAATTTTTTTTATAGATAGATGATAGGCTAAAAACCCATTAAATAAACAGATTAAATTTAATGTAAAATATATATATGTAAAATAAACACTAATAATTACAGTATAATATTTTAATGTAAAATATAATTAAAATTATATACGTAATAGTTCAAGAAATAAAATAATTATACCATTTTTTAACTCTCTTATCTAAATAGTTTTATTTTTAAACATTTGTTTTAAGATTTTTTATATAAAGATATTTTTATAAAAATCTTGTTTTTTAAAAATTTTGGTTTGTAATTATTCTGGTTGTTTTAATAAGATTATTTTAAAATATTTCACCTGTTTATAATTTTTATTTCAAAAACAAAACGATTTAAAATATTTTGTTTAAAAATGGTTTAGTGTTTTGGAAATTTTCATATTATATAAAACTTTAGCTTTTTGTTATTTAGATTTTAGTTAAAAGATGAAAAAATAGTTTGATTTTAAAAAAAATTAAATAAGAGAGATAAATATAACAATTAATAAAATTTATTGTTAATAGGAGAGAGAAATTTATATAAGTATTTAAATTATTATAATACCAGTTTAAAGAGAAAATTGATGTGTGCATGTCTAGAAAAATAACAAATGATAAAAAAAAATAGCTTAAAAAAAGGATAAGTTACAAAAGAAACATAGTTTATCAGATGTTATAGATATCCGACCCTCAAATGATTACCAATTCAATGCATATGTTCAAGTAGTGACACATGAAAAGTTATTAAGACTCGTAACTGTTCTCTATTTATATAACTGTTGGACATGAAGTGTATAACTTAGAAGAATCATGACCATTCGTTTGATCGAAGGGGACCTCACCATAATTTGAATAAGACAATGCTATGTATGAAGTATAGTATTTAGAATATGGTATCTTTACACAAATAGGAGACCATAAAAGTCATCTGACCTATTATAAATATTCGAATAATAAAATAGTAATTAATATACAGCCATAAAGGTCGATAACTTTTACGTATTAACAACTCATAGAATCAATAATCCACAAGATTACAATAAACTAGTACTTCTTGAAAGTTAAGTTTTGTGTATATGCAAAATAGACTCCCACAAATAGAATTTTAGCCGGACTACAATATGTCCATTATTCTCGCTAAAATTTGTTTTATCAATTCTCTTTAAGGGCAATTTATAGATTTTATAGCATAAACAAATAATATATGTATTTGCTGGCTTTGAAACTTCGACCTTCGACCTTCGACCTTTTATTATGGGATACGTTATTCAACTATTCACATCACTAAACTATCAAAATGTTTTTTCTTAAACTTTTATTATATTAGTTAACAAATATTTATCAAAGGTTGATGGTAGCCGGTGAATATACATGGTTTGACAATCTTATGTAAACATTTATGTAGATTTAGTAGTAGAATCATACGAGTGAGTGTTTACCTTTTAAACAAAAGTTAACAAATATCTAAATATTCTATAATCTTAAAGTGAAATCCAAAGTTTTACCTGAGAAACAATTCGATAACGACGAACTTCAGCATCATCCACCGGCAACATGGATCCATGAACATGACCACCATGCACCATATCTTTATCATCACCATCACCACCTCCAACCACCCTCGTCGCCGCGGCTCTAGCTTGATACGCGGCGGCGTAGGTCTCAAACAACAGGGTGGCGATGGTGGCCACCATCGCCACCAACCCCGTCATTGGAAAATCTTTCCAAAGAGCACCTTCTAAACAAGGTGAAGTCAATCTTTTAAACGCCGGTGGAAGAATATGAATGAATCCGGTGGCCAAGATCACGCCAGCGGCGAATGCTTTCACCACAAAGAACCATCTTTCTCCGGCCTTATGGCCGGAAAAAACTTTCCGGCGAAGGGTAGAGAAAAGCCGATGCCGCCCCCGGTGAGAATGGAAGTGATGGCGATGAGTTTGTAGTTGAGAGCTTTGCTTGTGTCACCGGAGGTTTCTTCTGGTTCACATGTGCACTCAGCAACAACATTGGTGAGTATTAGGGTTGGTAACAAGAAGACTAAAAATATTGGCTTTTGAAGTTCCATTTGGTTATAATATTAATTTGGAATGAGTTTATGAGGGTTGTTATGTATGATATGTTTATGTTTTGAAGGGTGGAATGTTTTATAAAAAAAAGGCATATATCTAGCAAGTTGCTAGATGCACAGTAAGCGTACAACCACCAGGAATCAATAAAGGAAAAAAACTAGAAAACATCAAAAAGAAAAACATATAGTAAGATTCCATAATGAATGGACATCAATGTTGCACCATTAATTCCATTGGAGATCCTTCATTGACCTATGTTTCACTCAAAGAGAACCTAAAAGTCTTTATGTCTTCCAACACCGATGGATGGTTTTGGATCACACTTTAAACGGTTTACTATTTCTTAGTCTTTCATATGTATCAACATGATATGATAGTAATAGCATGTGTTGCTTTTCTTTTAAAATCTGAGACACTAAGGTGTTTGTGAATGTCTAATACGGCTCTATTTGAGATATAACGACGAAATGTCGTCTCTATATGTCTTGTAAATATAGTCGTTATAGGGTCTCATTGTTGTACCGACACCAATATTGGCCTACAATTTGCTACACACAGTTTGCAAGCCAACAAGAGATAAATAAATGTTCAGTTGTTTCTTCATGGTCACCGCAAGATATAAAATTGCATGATTTCCTATGTGATCTTCTCTTCATGTTTGGCTCCTATTACCTTTATTTGGTGTCCTTAATTCACTCCTTAAATGATGTATTTCCTTTTATTATATTGAGAGCTTGTCTATTTAATTTGAATCTTTGTTTTGCTCTGTATTGAAATTCATGAAATAAACAAAATATTGAAACTCTTTGTTGATGGGAGCAACTCTGGTCATGGCTTTCCTTATTATCTACACCCATCCGACTACCCTCGATCGGCAAATGCATGTTATCGATGCGTGAAATAACAACTATTTTGATTGGGTTCAAGAGATGGAGAATTTCTTGTTTGCTAAAAACAAGATAGGATTCATCGACTGTACCCTCGAGATGCTGGAGAAAGCTGATGCCAATCACATGGCATGGAAGCGGTGCGACGCAATGATCAAAGGCTGTTGTGATGGAAAAAGCAATTTGAGGAAGCGTGAAGTACGCAAACTCCGCTGCGGAAATCTGGTCCGATCTTAAGGGAGGTTCGGTAAAGAAAGCGCACCTCATGCATATGAACTCAAACAGTCCATTTCAAGCACGAGACAAGACGGCATTTCAGTCGTTTCTTCCTATCCCAAAGTGTGTGGTCTTGGAAAATCATTGAAGGAACTCCGTGAGAAGGAACAACTATACGAGTTTCTCATGGGTCTGAACGGCGAGTTCTTTGTAATCAAAACTCAGATTCTAGCAATGTAGCCTATCCTAGCTATCTCTAGGGAATGCGTATCATTTGGTTGCTGAGGATGAGCAACAAAGGCTCATAATCGACGGTGAATGAGGCTGCAGCAGCTTTTCAAGCCACAATAAAACACAACCCCGGTCCCAACAAATCATTGCAGAAGGATGAAAAGGCCTCTGGCCACTATGATTTTGTAGGAAGGATGCGCACACACGTGATGCAACTTCAAACGGATAGGCTATCCATAATCAAACGAAAGAAGGGAAAGCCAAGGGTAGCATGTGCGGAAGTTAAAAACAACCCCATTACAGGTCTAACGAAGGAACAATACAAGCAATTTTGAAGCATTTTGCACCGGTGAATAAGGCAGCACAAAACGACGGACCATGCTCGGCTAATTAACATGGCAGGTAAACTTATCGAAATGATGATGGATTGTCTATTCAGGGTGCACGATATAAAGAAATCAGAGATGGGTGAATGTATTTTTTGATTTCATTCCATGAATGGAGTTACATAAATACATAGAGATAATGAGATAATACAGGAGACTAATAAGGAGATCTAAACTATATCACAACAGATTTGACTAGGCTAACTATTCTAGAAGAAATAAAAAATACAAATAAAATAAATGGCAGATGTTTGGGCGGGATTACTTAATATGCCCCCTCAAAATGGACGGTCCAGAGATAAGTCCAATCTTGGATAAAAGAAATGCTATTCGTGGACGTTGTAAAGGCTTGGTTAATACATCGGCCAATTGATCATCACCTGCAATGTGTGTTACTCGTAAAGATTTGTCTAGAACTTTTTCCCGGACAAAGTGGAAATCAAAGGCTAAGTGTTTCATCCTCGAGTGAAAAACTAGATTGACTGAATAGGTTGTAGCACTTAGATTGTCATAGTAGATGGTTGGTGTAGTAGACATGTGAAACCCAAGTTCGGTTCGTAAGGAAGAAAGCCATATGATTTCTATTGTAGAGGTAGCAACCGCCCGAAACTCAGCTTTAGTGGTGCTTCGGGCAATAGTACTTTGACGTTTAGAACTCCAAGAGATAGGGTTAGAACCAAGATAGACAATATAACCTGTTGTGCTCCGGTAGTTGTCCTTATCCCCAGCCCAGTCAACATCTGTGAATGCATGCAAAGTAAGAGGAGAATTATAGCGTAATAGTATACCATGATGTATTGTGCCACGAAGGTATCATAGAAGTCGTTTTAATGTGGTCCAATGTGAAATGGTTGGTGCGTGCATGAACTGGGATAGGCGGTTGACGGCAAAAGATACATCATCAGGTCGAGTGAGGGAGAGGTATTGGAGAGCACCAACAAGGGTGCGGTAGTCAGTTGGGCACCATGCAATATGAGAGGGTCGGAATACGTCATTGGTGGGGACACGGGTTTACAGTTAGTCATATTGGCTCTAGTGAGGAGATTGTTTATGTATTTCCTTTGAGAGAGAATGCGACCATGAGAATATGGTAGAACTTCAATACCAAGAAAGTAAGAAAGGGGACCAAGGTCTTCAGGTGAGAATTTAGTTGCTAGAGTTTGAATGAATTGAGATAAATGAGATGGGGATAGACCAGTGATGATAATATCATCGACATAGACAAGAATGTAAATAGAGGAAGAGCCTCAGAGTAGAGTGAAAATAGAAGGGTCGGATACGGTGGATTTGAATCCTTGGGTACGAAGATAGTTTTTAAGTTCATCGTACCAAACTCGGGAAGCTTGATGAAGTCCCATAGATAGCTTTGTTGAGTTTGCATACGTGATTGGGAAAAGAAGGGTTGACAAATCCTAGAGGTTGTGCCATATAGACATCTTCGTTGAGAGTCCCTTGTAAGAAAGCGTTGTTAATGTCTACTTGGTGAACGGACCATTTGTTTGAAATAACAAGGGATAGAATGAGGCGAAGAGTGGCGGGTCTTATGACGGGATTGAAGGTTTCAACGTAATCGATGCCCGACCGTTGTTGAAACATTTGGCAACAAGGCGGGCTTTTAGTCGTTCAACAGACCCATCGGGTTTGTATTTGGTACGGAAGACCCATTGCAACAACAAGGTTTGGGTGCAGTGGAAGAGGGAACAAGAGTCCATGTATGGTTACGGGTTGGCGCCAAGAGGGGTGTTTAAGTGCATGAGTAATTATGGGAGGTTCTGGTATATTGGTAGAGCAAACATTATATAAGAAGTATTCTGAGGTGGGATATTTGGATGTTGGTTTAGGATTTTGACGAGTATTTGGTTTGGTGGGAATAGTGGTCTGGTGAGTAGCGGAAGAAGATGTGTCAGAATTTGTGGATGGTGAAGAGGAGGGTATAATAGATGGAGATTGGGTTGTAGAAGAGTTGAAGGTGGAGTTGGGAATTTGGGTCGCGGGTGGGGCCGATTGTGGGGACGAAAATGAGGAGCGATGGAGAGCAGAAGATGAGTTGGTGTGGTGTGTAGGTGATTTGGATTGGGTCAGTTCTGAAGTGTTAGGAGTAGAGGGAGAGGTAGAGGTGGGTAAGAAGATGGTGGCCCAGTCAGTAGAGGGAGAGGTGGGTGATGACTTGGGGTTGGTAAGTTTTGTATAAGGAACAATATTTTCCACAAATATAACATGTCTAGAAGTATATATTTTGGATGTGATAGGATCAAGAGCATAATAAGCACTTTGAGTGGGTGAGTATCAGACAAAAATGCAAGGAATGGATCAAGGATGTAGTTTATGGGGTGAGTATGGACGAAGCCAAGGGTAGCATAAACAACCAAAGCTGCGTAGTTTGGAATAATTTGGTTGTTTGTTGAAAAGACAATAGAAGGGACAAGAGTTGTTGAAGGTAGGAGTAGGAAGGCGGTTTATGAGATATGTGGCCATGGTAAAAACAAAGGGCCAAAACTAAATGGGTAATTGAGCATGAGAAAGTAATGCGAGTCCGGTTTCGACATATCCATTGTGTTCCGGAGTATGTGGAGGTGAAGTTAAGTGGGAAATTCCGTAAGAAGAAAAGTGAGAAGCAAGCTTGATGTATTCGCCACCATTGTAGGAGAAAAACTGTTTGATTTTTCGTTAAAAATAGTTTTCAACTAGTTTTTTTAAAGCGAATAAAGGTGGGAAGAGAATCAGATTTTTGTTTTAGAGGATATAGCCATATGTATTTAGAGTAATGATCAACAAAAATTATATAGTATTTGTAGTGATCAAGTGATTCAATGGGTGAACACCATACATCCGAGAAAATCAAATCAAGTGGAGCATTAGAGGATAAGAAAGTATTAGAAAAAGGTAAACGATGACTTTTATTCACTTGGCAAGTATTACATTGACCATGCAAATTAAAATTAAAAGAAACAAAGGAAGACAATAATTTCAAAACTTTATTATTGGGATGACCAAGCCTATGATGCCAAGTCATGATGGAAGTACGTTGCATATGAAAGATGGATGGTTGAATAGGTGGCTGAAGTTCATACATCCCTTTGATGGCCGATCCTTGGAGAAGTGAAAGTCTCGAAGTTTGGTCGTTGATAAACAGACGAGTAAAATTCTATTAGGATGGGATTATCAATACATAAACAAGAAATGGAAATGATGTTTAGGCACACATAAAACATTGTTTAGAGTAAATAATGTGTGTGGAGTATGAAAAGTAAGAGAACCAATATGAGTAATATGTAAAGACGAACCATCACCAATGACAAGTTCCTCGGTTCCATCGTATGGTGCATGTAATGAAAGGTTATTAATGTCATTTGTGACATGGTGGGATGCTCCAAAATCAAAAAGCCAATTGGTGTTAAAAGGTCTAGAGGCGGAAGTTGTGCTATTAATGTGCCCAGGAGTGTGCATCATGTTTACTTGAGCACTTTTCATCTTATTGGTGTTTTGATTAGAAACTTGCATCATGTATACTTGATTGTTTTTGACATGCTGATTTTTGTTATTGGATGGAACAGTGATATTAGGGTGTACCTGCTTGAAGACCAGACAGTTTGACAAGGAGTGGCCCTATGAGAAACACCACTGACATTTTCCAAGGAACGGATGATAGCCTGGTTGAATGGGTTGTGGACCTGGTGGCGTAGGCAAGAGTCCAGCAGAAGGATGAGAGGAACCAACAACATATTTGCTGTCGTGTCTACCATATCAGTTGTTGTATGAGGATGATTCCATGGCTTGTTGGAGTGTCCTTTATTCTGTGCATAAAAACAGAAGCGTAATGATGAATACCTGTGCTCGCGGTTTATTGGGCTAGAGAAAGTTCTTGATTGATGATTTTTTCATGTAATTCAGTAAAAGATATTGGAGTGTCTCTAGCATGGATGGCATCTATGACAGTTTGCAAGCGGTTGAATCAAGCGCGTTCAAGACTGCATCGGTCAGATCTTCTTGATCCATCTTCTTTCCAAGGATATCCAGTTCATCAAACATAGTTTTGATTGATTGCATGTATTCGGTAATGGACATGGTTGGTGTTTTTGTAATGGTTTTCAAACGATGTTGAAGCTATTTTATATGACCTCGGGATGGGGACGCGTAGGTATCGGCTAATATTTTCCATGCTTCATAGGATGATGAAGCATGGTAACTAGGGAGACAATGGATGGCGATAGGCTACCAATAAGGGCTCCATACAACAAACGATCCTACCGAAACCACTGCTGAAAATCCTTATGCGGCGTGACAGTTCCATCAGCAGCAACAGTTGGTGATGGAGATTTGCAGGCACCATCGATGTATTTGTGTAGATCCAATCCATGAAGGATTGCTTCAACTTGTGTTTTCTAGCCAAGATAGTTTATGGCTGTGAGTTTGAGGGTTCCTGGGAAGGATACAATTATGAGATCTTTTATCGAGTTGTTAATGACGAGGGAATCGTTTGATGAAGACATGGTTGTTTTAGGTGAAGAAGATTGAGAATTGTTTGTTGTTTATGGAAAGGGACAGCCGAGCTCTGATACCATATAAGAAATTAGAGATGGATGAATGTGTTTTATGATTTCATTTCATGAATGGAGTTACATAAATACATAAAGATAATGAGATAATACAGGAGACTAATAAGGAGATCTAAACTATATCACAACAGATTTGACTAGGCTAACTATTCTAAAAGAAATAAAATACAAATAAAATAAATGGTAGATGTTTGGGCGGGATTACTTAATACACGAAACACATAACATTTCGAACCGACATCCTTGATGAAAGAACCGTCTCAACTAATGAGACACCTGTTACCATATCAAAAGAAGAAACCATACCTGTTTAATTATGAAGGTAGAGGCAGTCAAGTACGGCAAAATGGAACAAGAGTGCAAGGAGTTTTTCATGTTCCAAAGTTTGATTATAATCTTTTTTCTGTTAGCAAGTTTTCAAAGGATTTAAACTGTGCTATAACATTTTTTTCTCCGAATTCTTCATTATGCACGAATTGGGTTCGAGGAGGTTGATTGAAGCTCGTAAGTGCAAAGACGGTTTATACCAAATGGGAATGTTGGAAGGTTGAAGAAGAGCTATGATGGTGGATGTGTGGCATAAAGACTTGGACATGCCGGTGATGAAAATGTATCCAAGATTAACTATCATAATCATTTTTTGATCTTTTAAAAACAATGGTTATATTTCTGATTCTTATATAAAGTAAAAAATGACAAGAAAACCCTTTCCTATTAGCACTTCTAAAACAAGTGCTTGTTTTGAGTTGTTACATTGTGATATATGGGGAAAAGATCGAACACCCACCTTTTCAGGGGCAAACTATTTTTTAACAATAGTTGACGATTATAGTCATGCGGTTTGGGTCTTCATCCTCAAACATAAGTATGATGCAAGCACATGTCTAATTAATTTTCACAAATAAATTAAGACCCAATTGAGAAAAATATCAGAAGATTAAGATGCGACAATGGTGGGGAGTTCACTTCGAATAAATGATGGGCTTTTATGCTGAACAAGAAATTGTCTTGGAAACCACATGCCCACATACTCCATAACAAAATGGAGTTGTGGAACGTAAACACCGACATTTACTTGAAACGGCACGAACAATCAAGTTCGAGGCAAACCTCCCTATAAGGTTTTGGGGTGAATGTATATTAACCGCTACCTATATCATCAATAGGCTACCCTCCAATGTCATTGATGATAAGAACCCATATGAATTATTATATGGGGAACAACCAAATTATGATCATATGAGGGTCTTTGGTTGCATGGCTTATTATCGTAGCACTGAAACCAAGGGTGACAAATTTGAGGTAAAGGGAGGACCGGGAGTATTCATGGACTATCCTAGTCGTACAAAGGGGTATAAAATCTACGACCCTGAAAACGAAAAAATTATCATATCCAAGGATGTAAAATTTGTAGAAAAGATATTCCCTTTTGTCATAAAATTTAAAGAAAGCAAAAGTGAGGAAGTCATTTTCAAATATCCATAAAATGATGGAGAAGGTTACAAAGCAGAAAGTGAATTTGAGGCCAACAAGCCCATTGAGATAGATGGAGAACAAGACAAAGACTTGGACCCAAGTGACTTGGCTATGCACTTGGATAATCTTGAAGAAACAGAAGGAGAAGAACTGGGCTTGGCCTATATCTGTAAACATTGAAACTCTACAGCCTACAAAAGGAAATAAGCACACTAATGTGCAAGAAGACTTGGTTTGTAATGAGAATAAGTGAAGCGATTCCCAAAGTGAAGATGTGCAACCAACTAGAGAAAAATGAACACAAATCAAGACCTGCTCAAATCAACGATTATGATGTCCAACTTCCCCCATCCATAAACCATGCACAACCCAACTCCGGTCAACGATCCTCAACGGTATGTCCACTTTCTAGTTTTGTTTCATATGATAGTTTTTCTAACTCACACAAAGCGTTTTTGGCGGCCATCACTTCCAATGATGAGTCAAAAGATTTTAAACAAGCAGTGCAAAGTTAAGAATGAAGGGATTCCATGCAAAGGGAAATAAAAGCATTAGAAGAAAATGAGACTTGGACCATAAATGACTTGCCGGAAGGAAAACGACCTATAGATTCAAAATGGGTTTATGAAATAAAATATAAAACAAATGGGGAAATAGAAAGATACAAGGCAAAGCTCGTTGCAAAGGGTTACACATAAATGGAGGTTGTCGACTATCACGAGACATTCGCACCCTTGGCGAAGTTGGTCACGGTTAGAAGTCTACTTGTTATCGCTATCAAGAAAGAATGGACTATTCACCAAATTGGAGTGAATAATGCATTCTTACATGGATATCTAAACGAGGAAGTTTACATGCGAATGGTTTGAAGGCTAAGAAAATCAATATATAGTTTGAAGCAAGCCTGGAGAAACTAGTACCAAAAGTTCACGCCAGCCTTACTTTATCTTGACTTCAAACAATCGTATGTTGATCACTCGCTTTTTATCTATAAAAAGGGAGATATTTTGTTGCTGCTCTCATATACGTCGATGATGTTATCATCATGGGAAATGATCAAGATAAGATATAAAGAACAAAGGATAACATCATGGGAAATGATCAAGATAAGATATAAAGAACAAAGGGTTATCTAAATGAAAAATTTAACATCAAAGACCCCGGGCCTCTAAAATACTTCCGTGGAATCAAAGTTGCGCAAACAAAGGAGGTTTAGTTCTAATCCAACGAAAATACACTTTTGAACTTTTGAAGGATAATAGAATGTTAGGGTGTAGGCCATGCTCTTTCCCAATGGAGCAGAATCTAAAACTCGAGTAAGATAATAGAGATACCCATATGGAAGCAAGCAAGTACAGAAGGCTTGTTGGAAGGTTGTTGTATCTTCAAGCTACTAGACCGGATCTTGCTTACTCGATGAATATCCTAAGACAATTTGTTTTTGATCCAAGACAAAGACATTGGGATGCCCTCATGAGAGTTCTTTGCTACTTAAAGGCCATACCAGGACAAGGCATTTTCCTCTCAAAAGACGGAGGAACAGAATTGGTTGCATATTACGATGCCAATTGGCTAAGATGTTCAGGTACAAGGAGGTCATGAACCAGATACCTTTTACTTTTAGAAGGAGCACCAATCTCTTGGAAGTCCAATAAACAATCTGTGGTGTCTCGATCTTTGGCCGAAGCAGAGTACCGAGCTATGGAAACTACAAAAATGAATTTCTATGGATGAGGTGGTTCTTAAAGAGTCTTGAAGCCAAACAAAATGTACCTACAACCCTCTACTGTGACAACCAGCTGGCTCGGCACATCGCAAGCAATCCTATCTTCCACAAAAGAATGAAACATGTAGAAATGGATTGTTACTTAGTCAAAGAACGAGCCGAGTCATGGGAAATTGAGCCACTTCATGTAGATACCAAAATGCAGATCACCGACCTTTTCATTAAAGCATTGGCATTAAAATAGCCCGAATTCCTAATTAGCAAGCTGGGCATGCGAAGCCTACACGCTCTACCTTGAGGGGGAGTATAAAATTGCATGATTTCCTATGTGATCTTCTCTCCATGTTTGGCTCCTAGTTACTTTTATTTGGTGTCCTTAATTCACTCTTGTAAATGATGTATTTCCTTTTATTATATTGAGAGCTTGCCTTTTTAAGTTGAAGCTCTTGTTTTTCTCTGTATTAAAACTCATGAAATAAACAAAATATTGAAAACCTTGCACGCGATCGTGTTTTTCACAAGATTTCTTATTGACAAAAAACATAGAGTAGAGTCAACAAGAACATTTATTTTTCTAAAGTAGTTAGTGTAGGGGTGTGATTTAAGACCTCATATCCAAGAGTCCTCATAGTTGAATTTATACGTCATAGCATAATTCTTCAACTAAAAGTTTCATTTAACACTGTAATGAAATCATTCAAAATTCTAATATAACATATAACATAGTCCAAAACTTGTAACTTAAACATTATCTTAACATATTAACTTTGAAACTAGGATGTTGGTCTTTATTTAGCCTCATAGTCTGCAGCTCATGCCATCTAGAATAGTTCAGATCTAAATATATTTTCTTTACATGCATATTAGAAAGTCAGTGTTGATGAGTGACTTCTAGTTTTTCTTTGAAATATTAATAGACATACTTTGATAATCATATATTACATGAGCAGCAAGGATAGTGAAACTATAATAATCTTTAACATATCATAACCATACCATAATTTAGCCTGATGAATCAATGCCTAGGCTACGTACTTATATTAGTATAACACTTCAGTTACATACTTGTAGAAGGAAAAACAATGAAGTGACGTGCTTGCACAAGGCTCAAATTATATGTTTGCATGAGGTAAGACTCTAGTGACATGCTTGCACAGGGCATGGATCTATTGGCATACTTACACGATGCAAAACAATCTCGTGACATGTTTGTATAAAGTAAAGCTATCTAGTGACTTGCTTGCACGAGGCAAGAGTCAAGTGACACATAACCATACCAGTAGCCCTTATAACATATTCTTATAACATTGAATGAACATATATTAGGCTCGTGACATTTTGCATAATTACTTTAAATAATCTTGGGCATTTTATGAGCATTAACATGCTATGACCTTTGACCTATAATAGCATTGTTTATCCTAAACTATAAGTGAGTGTAACTTTAAAGAAAAAATGACTATACATGTGTATCATTAGATGTGAATGATTTGAGGTTGGACAGTGGTAAATATTCTAAGTCATTGCACTTCGAAATTTGACTAAGTGTTGAGCAATGCTGATGAAGAAACTGGTACGAAGGTTATACCCACTTGTGGAGTAAATATTGAAATATACCAAGTGCTGGGGAATTGGTTAGATATGGAGGCTTTAAGTCAGGTACAATGGAATCATTCATTTGTAGAATGACCAAGTAGTGACAAGTATGAAAGGGGTTTAGTTGCGAATGTGGTAGGTAGTTATAGAGGTTACACCTTGTTTGTAAAATGGCTAAGCATAGCAGGTGCGAATATTATGTTGGATGTAGAGGCAATTTAAATACTTTGCGAAGGTAAATTGGTCAGATGTGAATGGTTTAAGTTAGTTATGAAGGCATAAAAATTACTTGTGGTGGGGAAAATGTGTATTTTCGACTAAAGTGACATACACAAAACCACTATTTATTCCTAACTATGAATCTTGAATCATACATTGATAATTTAAGGTCTGTTTGGTATGGGTTAATGGAATGAGATGGATGAAGGAATAGAATGAATAAGGGAATAAAGTGAATCATTACATTTCATTATCCAGTTTGATTACATGTGAGAATGAAATGAATCATTACTTTGTGTTATTTGTCAGGTAGAAAAAGATGAAAGAATAAAATACAAAAGTGGTTAGATGGTGATGACTGGCAGTGGTGGTGGCCGATAATTACCGATGATGGTGGGTGGTGGCCAGTGGTAGTTTTTGATATTGGTGGGTGGTGGCTGGTGATGGTGGCGGCTGGTGGTGACAACCTAGGATGTAAGAAGGAATAGAAATAAAAAAAAAGAAGAGGGGGGGGGGGAGGGAGGAGGGGGAGTGGATGGAATGAATTTGGTCTGTTTAGAGTGAATGAGATTACCTATATAATGATCCATTCTATTTTCTTCACCAAACAAACATCTTTTATTTCATTCACCCTCAATGGTTCATTCCATTTCGACCCTCATTCATACATACCAAACACTACTTTAGGATTTTTTCAAATAATCAATGATATGTATTCATACAAAGTTGCTATAGACATAGAACCTAATTGTATCACAAATTAAGCTTCTAACTTCAACATAAAACTTATAGATCCATGAATAAAATGAGTTATATATGCATACGATCCACTGAAACATTGAGAAAACATGAGAAAAATAAGGATCTAAAACACACCTTGCACCGACTTGAGTAAGGAGACCCTGACCGCCTATTGCATTTCCATTAAGATAAACAAGAATCAAGGTTGTCCATGGTTAGCTTCTAGTTTTTTATGGGATTGATGTTTACCCTAAATTGCACACACAAGTAATTGAAGGGAACATAACCCATTTTATAGTGAATGACTGAAGCATATTTTTCTAGTTTTATATTCTTTACACCCACCCAAGTTAGCGTACTTTTATTGAGATTAACTTTAAGACTTGAAATGAGATGAAAGCATTTAATATATGCATACCACATAGCCTTTCCTTGATTTTTTAGTAATGGTATCGAAGGTATGATCACACCATAGCTGGGTGGGTATGCTATATAGATCGATCACTGCTACCCTTTTAAAATCAACTGCTTAATAACACAATATAATAAAATTAGAGAACCATTTACCACACAATGTTTTGTTCCCTTCAAAAGAAGTTTTAATAAGAATAGAGCTTTCAAAAACCACCAAAATAGTAAAACCACTAATGTATTTGACTTTTTTATAGATACTTCCTATGATTTCATGAACACATTTAGATTACATATATATGATAGTTCTTTTGCTCTCCCCTAATACATATAATGTTGTTTATGATCTAATCTTTTATGATATTTATGTGTAGATGATTGATGTCAACGTGTTGGCTTAATCTTGAGTGGTCAACCAGGCACATACCTTGAAATTAAGTATAGAGTTGGGTCATGAAATGAAATCCAATTTGCATTTTATGTCAAAAATAATTTGTCATGTGTGTGGTTAAATGACCCCTCAGCCCAATGGACGAGTTACCATGTGAATAAACGGGCCGTGAACGCAAATGAAACAATTTAAAATGAAAAACCATAGAGGAGTTGGGATTCCTAGGCTATAGCAAACCATTATAGGTTGTAAGGGATGGCCATAGCGGACCGCCAAGGAGGGGTTTAGCATCCGGCCATAAGTTCCTGTAGTGAATTGGAAAGGGAACAAGGTGACAGTTCACTAAGGTGGCCACGGACTGCCATCGCCGAGCTTAACGGTTCGTGAGGAATATCCTGTTTCAAGATGCAAATATTCCATTTAGAATATTCGAATATGTCATTTAGGTCATTAGCGGACCGCCAAAGGTTGGTGTAGTGGTCCGGCAAGGACTCCAGTCAGACAAAAAATATATAAAAACCTCCCAAACCCTTTTTTTCTTGTTTTATACACTTCCACTCCCGGTCCACTCTCTCTACCCAAACTCAACTCCCTCTCTAAGGTTTCAAGGTTTTTGGGTGCTTGGTAAGACGATTGGGACATGTCGTTGCGTTTGTTGTGGTTGATTTGGCTTAGAACCGATGTTGGGAGCTCGATTTCATTGATAAATCACATCTGCCCTCTAGATACGAGTGTTAGTTATATATGTGCGAGAATATGATGTGTGAAATCCCTATGTAGTGTTGGATCACTCGGTGGTAAGCTATAGACGTCAAAGATTGCCAGAAAGCATAGATTTGCCGTGGTAAGGTTCTAATACCTTCACATTATGCAACATTATGGACCACTTGGGTACACTGGGGTTTTTGGAAGAAAACAAACCGGTGGATAGTGATTAGGATGCAAATGGTTGCTATGATTTAGGAATGACTATATTTAGATAAACGAATATGTCATGGAACAAGATCTGGCATAAGTATGAAATGAGTAATAAAGTTTCATTTCATAACCATGAGGATGTCACGGGGATTTACACGACAGGGATTTCATATGGTGGTTAAGTTTGGTCACTGCATCGAGAGTATGCGTAAATCCTAACTCTTTGATGTATGTCTGTCAAGAGTTGCGCACATGGAAATATGACCCAAGTCTGAGAACTCTAGCTCGAGGTCACAGTCGTGACAAGAGCAGATCAAGTTATTATATCAGGTGAGATGACCCGAGGGTCTTCACGGTCAATAAGGCTAGGTCTTGACATGAATGTTTGCATGATTAGGGTTGTGAGACGCTTGTGACGGCCACCGAATAGCGTACGGACACGCTCGGAAGCTTATCACTGTGACTATAATTGTCTCTTTTTATTAATTGTTTTCGGGACTATATTCAGGTTGGTTAAGCTTGGAAAAATGTTTAATGTTTCTGTGATGTAAGTTAAATTGTCTTTGATAGACTAGTATACCCGTTGGTCCCAATAGTCATGTCAAATCTTACCCGAGAGTGTAAGATCGTTCGGGCTGTCTTCTAGTCGGATATAGTGATGTGTCGGGATCGTTCGGCCGGGGCGTCTATAACCTACCCACTATCATGTTGTAAACTCGGAGTGGTAAATATGTTGACAGACACTTCCTTATGTGTGAGGGCATTAGTGAAATTTGATTTGATAAATAATTTGCTTAAACACATATGGTTATATTGTCTAATGGTTTTAGATTGCTGATTATGACTTACCAACAACGTTGTTATTGACGTGTTTTAGCTCGTGATGCAGGGGCTGGGAGTGCCGGGAGGCACTAGCTAGGTTAAGTAGACTTAGTGTCTGTGGATAAATAAGATCTTTAACTAGAATATAATGGTTAGATTAGAACTGCCTGGGTCATGTATTTTATATTTTGCATTTTGTACGCGTTGCATATGCAAATTATGTAAACACTGATACTTTTAATTTAGCCTAGTTTTTGTGGTCTTGTATGTTAAGACTTCCACTGTGTTTATTGTTTTGATGTTATACAACTGGTCACACATGGTGTAAGGCTGTGACAGATTAAATTTAGCACTTGCACATGTATGGTTGAATTAGAGTAAAGTTGAATTAATCTAAATCTGCATGTTTAAGGGTTTATTTAAATATGTTCTAGGTTGTCATAGAGTCTCTAGAAAGTAGTTTGGTTGATTCCTTTTATTTTGGTGTACGTTGGAGTATGAAAGCTATTTATTATTTGCCTTTTCATTAAATAAAGATCGGAGCATTCTGCAAAAAGTCTACATATAGATCTTTTCTTCTCTTTTCCATATTACCAAGTTTTTGATCAAGCAGTACACTTTATTGAATGCGCATGTCAATGTCAAGATTAAGGACGCTTTGCAAGCGAGTGTATAGAACGAAAGGACAAGGATAAATAAGCTTACTTGATTCAACTAGAAGAACCGGCTCTACTTTATTGAATGCGCAGGTCAATGTCAAGATTAAGGTGCTGTTTGTTTTTTCTGTAGCAAAATGTCTGCAGTCTGCGGACCACATCTGCAGCAGAAGAGGTGGACCAAACGTCTGCAGTCTGCAAGAAAAAGACTGTTTGTTTTTTAAATCTGCAGACTGTAAAAATAGCATTTTTCTTATTAAACACAACAAAACTTAACTTATACAAGTATTCAAACACCTAATTTCACACACGCACACATCACCATTAATCTCACAATCTGAGTGGAATCGGGAATACCAATTTCCTTAAACACCAAATTGGAAAACCTAAATGAATTGAAAGAGTAGCCAAGCATGTCAGCACCACGAGCCCAAAACGGCTTATTAGCTTTTCCAGCAGGCACACAATCTTCAATCGCCAACCCTAACCCATCTTCTCTCACAATCTCCCTTTCTCCGTCACAATACAATCCGAGCAACTCCCTCAACAAGAAGGCCGCCGCAGCAGCCGGTGATGTTGAACCTGAACTCCGGCCCCGACCAGCTGAACTTTCTAACGGATGATCGGAGTGGTGGGAGTGTGTGCCCGTTTGAGCAGGTGTTGGCGTCGGCCAACTCGTCGTCTGGGTTGCTGGGCGGCAACATTGGTGCAATGTGGGTGTTGCCGGTGACGGACCGGATCGGCGGCGACCGGCGGCACAAGCGGATGATCAAGAACCAGGAGTCGGCGGCTCGTTCAAGGGCTAGAAAGCAGGTTCGTAATGGTATACTCGTTCATTCAAATTGGGGCTGCGACGGTGGCCGACAATGGCTGCAGGGGCGACGGTGGCTGGCGGCGGGAGGTTGCGATGGGGGTTGCGACGGTGGTCGGCGGTGGTTGCAGGGGCGACGGTGGCTGGCGGTGGCGGGTGGGCCGGCGATGGCTGCTGAAATATGGTGAGAGGGAAGGAGGAGAGTAGAAGAGGTTAGAAGATTGTAGAAGTGAAAAGACCATGTTTGCACCAAGAAGACCTCACGCAGACGTTTTTAATGAAACGTCTTCGGAAAAACAAACGTACTGCAGAGCCTTATGTCTGCGCGTGGTCTGCGTGACGCAGACATAAGAGGTCACGCAGACCTTTTTGAAAAAAACAAACACCACCTAAGGGGGTGAAAGCAATCTAAGATAAAAAGTTGAAGTACCTATTGACTCAGATTAGTATGGTAAGTTTGATGTGTATTCCATGAAAAGCTAGTGGATGGTGCTTAAATCTAATTGAATTGTGTAAATAGACGTAATGTAAAAATGATAAATGATTGGTTGATTGTTAAGAAAGTTAATACTAGATGTAAAAGATAATTCAATAATAAAGACAAAGAACACAACTAAGGTAGAATTTGTTAGCACAATCTGCAATTGAATTTGTTTAACCAACATAACTTGATCTAAACTAGGTGATAAATGGATGATCAACAAAGGATCATCAATTCATATATCTAATCTTACATGATTAGGGAACCAAAATAGTCAAGCACATACGGTGACTAAATCATTACCAACACATTTACGAAATCACAAAAACACATATGATTGATCTTCAATGACGAACACCAACGAACCTAACACACATGAAGTGATTCAAAATTATAAGAAGTTGGACATGCAAAACTTAGTCTAAATACTAAAACACGTCAAATTCACAAATACAAACCAGTAAACACAATGTATTCAACTATACTACTAGTTTTAAAATTTAATTGGACTAAAAACGAACAAGTCTAACACCTGGTAGTCAACATAAATGATTTATCCACTCATCCACATGTTTAAAGATGCCAAGTTGTGATTTATGGAAGTAATTAGCAAGAAATATGATGTAGAAACACTTATGATTGAATCTTCTTCGTTCTTATTACTTCATAATCTTTACAAAGTCGATCATGGTTCTAACAACCCTAAGCCCCCTCTTCAAACTCATACAAAACACTAGAACATCTCCTAAAATCATATATGCCAATTTGATTCCAAAGTGGCATACCATATCCTAGGAAAAGAATGGTATGCCATGTATGCCCAATATCTTTAGGTTTATGCTCCATTTGAGTGTTCCTAATGTGTTTTTTGATCAGTTAATGTGTAATAACTTTGGTAAATGTTCATAATCTTTTACATGACCCTCTAAATAATATACATCTCAAATTATGATTGTTTCTATGGATGTGTTGCTAAGACATTATTTAATTCTAACTTTACATATGTCGACTAGTCACACATTAGCATGATCTTGATTTACTACTTATCTTGAATCCTTTGGACAAGATCTTTAAAAATCATGTATGGTTTTACTTGGAATCAGTTGGCGTGGTGGTCGAGTTTAGGATGGCCATTTACCCTATACTAGTTGAGGAATATAGATGGATGATAAGTGATAGGCAGGTCTTATTAAACTTTGCAAGATTTATACCAATCCTTGCGTTGTTCCATTTAACATCCTTGAGTTTGCTCATATTTTTTTAATGTTTTGAAGACTATTGATCTCACAAAACCAAAGATAATACCCATCTTGTCTTTCTTTGCAGCAACGTATGAATCTAATATTTGACTGTACGGTTGGAACAACTTCTATAGAATATCTTTGTAGAAAGATTGAAGCAAATTGGAGACATAAAAGGAGGTTGCATTTCTGAACTCAAGCCTCTTGTAGTGCTTGTGTTTGTACATTGCTTTTGTCGTATAAGCAATCTTAATCCGTCCGGTGCCTGCTTACGTCATCTTTGTTTGCTTGTTTGTGCTTAGATCTTCCATCTTTCTCATGTCTTAGTTATCCGGTGGCATTCTCTCTCTTTATCTCTCTCTTTATCTCTCTTTTGCTCCATACTATCGAGTGTTCTTATCATATAGTTTCCAAAATAATTTTCCTCCTATTGAGTCAAATCAATGTTTATAGAGACATGAATTCTTACGAAGCGTTAAAAACAGAAACAATTTCAAATAGCTATACAAGTGGAATAACTTATGTTTTTTTTTACCTTAATTGTAGTATATGAAATAGTTATACAAGTTTTTATATTATTCTTTCTCTATTCTAGCATTAAAGTATTATGTATATGTTTATTAAGATTTTTTTTAATATCATTTATATAAAATTGATTTTATAGTAAGCATGTTCATCTCTCTAATGTAATATACAACTTTAATTAAAGAACACTTATATATTAAATGGTATATTTTTTACTTAGTATTAACGTGTTAATTTTTGAATGTAAGGAATTGTGTTTTTGGTGTTTTTGAATTTTGCCACCTAAGTTTTAGTTTTTGCATGCATGCCTTGTGGGTGTGCCCCTATATAATCTCATGTACCCTAGATTTTGTGTTTAGAGAGAGGAAAATAGTTTTCTGAAGAGAGAGAGAGAGAGATAAGTTTTCTAGCCGCCGTTTCATGCTTCTCGCTGAGCATCGGCCCAGCATTGTGGATGTCTTGGACTCCGCCACTTGCCTCCGGCGAACCATCGACTATCGGTGGCTGCTCTATGTCTCCTACGTTTCTGCCACTTAACTCTGATGAAGCTTCATCAGTGTGTTGGGTTGTGGTGGGTGGTCTTTCTCTACCTCCTCTTATTGTTTACCGTCTGATTTTCTTTTTCATGCTTTTTGGGTTTGTTTGATGGTGTTGACAGACAGTTTTCTTTGGCTTATCAATGCACCCTATGGTTCTCTCTGTCATGCTTTTTGGGTTTATTTTGGTGGTGTTTCTAGAGACACGTACCCTTGAATGTGGGATGTATATGGGTTTTGTTTTATTTCACTTGTATCTGTATTATCTATGGGTGGTTGATGTAAATAGTGATATTACACTGATGATGATGAATTTATGTTTGTCTGATACCATTTTTAATGTGTATCTTCATTTTGCGGTGCTTAGAAGCCGATCTACTTAGATATCTAATTTCTGTTGTTTTTACATTAAGTGTTTCTTAGATGATGATAAGTGTACACTCATTTAAGAGCCTATTGAGTTCTTTTATTCCAAGTGACAAGTTGTGATAACTGGCTTTGGCACATATGAACTAAAAATTAAAACATTCGATGGGTATGATGAAAATCGTTTCGATCAGAGATCATTGCTATGGCGTGGTGATAGAACTATTCGCAGCCACAATGAGATATATTACGTATATTTCCTATAAACCCTTATGTATACGATTATTAGTTGTGTTATATGCTTTATTATCTATATATATTACCCTACATGCTAATATTTGAATGTAAGGACTCGTGGTTTTTTGGGGTTTCTAATCTCGGCTACCAAACTTTTGGTTTTTCATTATTGCCCCAATGGGTGTGCCTCTATATAGTCGCACTGGATCCTAGGTTTGCTGTTCCAGTTGTTGTTTCAGGTATGTCTATAAGACAAACGTGAGGTTGTGATGATGGGTATATGTGTTCATTGTTATGGTGTAGACGCCATCCTTGGTCTGCAGCCACGACGAAATACTAACATTGAGACTTAAGCGTACTAATGTATAATAAAGTTGAATAATGCAGTTGTATTCCGATCGAGTCTATAACCTAATAAAGTTTACATATTTAATTGCATTCTTATCTATAACGAATGTTATGTTTACAGTTTAGTGTGTTATTACCACTTAAGGTATTTAGACATACCTTTTAGTATTAATATTATATTTACAACCGTCAAGTCCACCAAAAAAACATGTGTTGATATAAAACTCCAAACATTGTGCAACACACGAACAAGAACACTGCTAGTTTGATTTGTGTATGTAATGGGAGTGAGGGTAGGTGGCACAGACGGATCGGGTTTGGATCCACTCGGGTCAAGTGGTTCCATTAATTTTTTGAATTTTAAAAGAGCGCATAGTAACAATTTTTTTAAGTGAACCCGGTCTTTTTCTGCACTGACTAGGTGATTTATAAAAAATTGTGGCCCTATGACTAAAAAAATTATAATATCTTTTAGCAAATAGGTGCAAATCGGTGCTAACAGGAGCACATCGGTGCAAATCAGAAGCCCGAATTTAGTGTTCATGTCTAATGAACAGGTTTCTTGCTATTTTAAGGCTGTAGAGGTGATGAAAACATAGGGGTGGGCATGGGAGGCGACGGTGGTGTAATGGCGGTTGAGTGGTGGTGGTGATGGTCATGGAGGGTGGTGGCGATGAAGATGATGCAATTGGTTAGGGTACTGGTATAATGGTCATTTAAAAAAAGAATTACTCAAAAAACTAACAACCATCTACTGTAGGGACAGATTGTACTTTAATTCGGCAAACAGTTGGAAATAATGATGTAATTTTTTAAAAGTTAAAACCAATCTGCTATATGTGTATACACAGGGGCCAAGTATATAATTTACTCCTATTCATTATCTTTCCGGTTACCTGCTTCTCCTCGATTAGTTAAAACTAATTTGTGAAAACAAGTAACCAGTTGTCAAAGAGAAGCAGAAGAGTAAGTTAGAAGGGATCATTAACAATCAAATGGAAGCATTTTAGTTCTTATCTTCAAAAAGTACTCTAATTGTCCTTTATGTATACTTTTCATAACAGATTACGTCATTTATACTAACGGGAGTTAATTTTCTCCGTTAAGTCAAGGCATTTTAGTCTTTCTACCCCTTAAAGGACTATTTTGAAACTTTATACCTAATTTAAAGGACGTTTTTCGTAATTAGCTTTTATTTCAAAATTTATTATACATATAACTTTTTAAATTATTTAGTCTAATAAAGATATACAAGTAACATATATTATACAAATTAACAAATTTTATCATAACTTTTAATAATATAAATTATATTAGTTAATAACTATTTATTAACTAATTTGAATTTATATAATTAAATTTGTATTAATATTATTATGTTAAATATAAAATTTAGACACAGTCAAACTTTTATTAATTTAAAAAATATTATGTATATTACTAATTATCAAATACATTGTGCATCATAATTTGTACCTTACCTTTAGTGATTGAATCCACTTTTGTTTTTTTTATCTATAATTTTTTTACTTTTAACCCTAATACTTTTACATCGTTTACAATTGTACCCTTATAATTTTTCACTTTCAACTTTGGTTGCTTATAATTTTCATCTTTTATGAACTTTTCGTTTTACACTTCGGAGTTAACAATCCGTAACGTGCGTATGTGATTCCACGTTTTTATGCCTATATTTGCAGTTTATCAGTCACGTCAAAACGCGCAGGTCCTAGATTGACTTAGTTATTGTTTTTAATGTTTTAGGTTTCACGTGCGTAGTTCAATGTTTTTACGTCTATTTTCCGTTTGTTTTTATTTTTTCGTTTTTACTTAAAACTATAATATATCTTTAGGTAAAAAAAACACAGAAGGAACGGTTCATGAAATTTAGTTAAAACTTAATTAAAAAAACTAATCATATGTGACCCTCTTTGTTTATCACTATTATATCTTAGATTAAAAAAAAATTAAGGTAATAATCTATAATTATATAAAAATATCATGTAAAAAATATTAAAGGTAAAATATATAGGGCTAAGGGCGTAAGTAAAAAAATAATATTACTGTTTACATAATTTATATTTATATGTAATTAAATAATGAAAATAATTAAATAATATATGTTATGTTATATATAAAAATCATATGTATATGTATAATTGCAAAAATGCATAATTAATTAAAAGGTAAAAGAGTTGCAGAAAACGTTCTTTATGTTTGATTACATTAATAATCCTTTAAAAGGTAAAAAGACCAAATTACCCTTGACTTAACAAATAACTTAACAACAGTTAGTTTAAAGGACGAAATCTGTTATAAAAATATACATAAAGGATGATTAGAATACTTTTTGAAGATTAAGGATGATACATGTAATTTTATATAAACTACAGAACGTTTTCTGTAATTTTGTCTTAAAATAAAACAATCGACAATCGAACTATCAAATTGAAGGTTGAAGTAATTGAAGTATCTAACGAATCGACGAGGTTGAGGTCAGTGCTGGTTCTTTTTCTTTTTCTACATCAATATTGTTAAACTTAAATTTAAATTAGTGAACAATAAGTTACTATGTTATGTGAAACTTGATTTTTAAATGCAACTTAAAACTTGATTAATAAACGGTAAACTTGGAACTTTGAAATTATTTATGAACTTTGTGAATCTTGAAATTTGATTGAGATCATTGATTTTAGTTAAAACATTAGCGATTATAGTTATTCTGTTGAAATTTAATTTTTATGAATTATTAAAGTTATTAGTAGATCTACCGGTTGCAATAACAAATGATAAGAAATGTTTTTCTTCAATGAAACATGTGAAGATGGAGAGGTCTATTCAGATGTCGATTATATGAAGGATTCTTTAATTTGATACTTAAAAAAGTTGTTTGAAGATGTTTTTCTTGAAAATGTAATGGAACATTTTCAAAAAATAAAAACTTGAGGAAACACCTATAGATTACAAGGTTCTTTTTTTTCTCCCTCTAATGACATTATTTTTTGTAGTGCGTTTTGTAGTGACAATATATCTTTGTCATGGCAGTGTATGAGTTACCCAATCCGACCCTACTCGAAATTTTAAACGTGGGCTTGATAGAAATAAGATTACCGGAGAAAGTAACCCCATAGGTTGGAGGGGGCTGATTTGGTTTGTTCTTTTGGATTTTCAAGTATTAATAAGTTGTTTTAGGTTAAAGAAGTAACATTAGTCTTAATAAATCATTTTGATGTTAATAGTTCTTTTAGATACACAAAGTCAAATTAGATTTTGAAATGTTATTTTGGTTTAATGACATGTATGTATGATTTATACACTAATGCTCCTCATTAGGACTTATAATGTGTTATTTGTTTTAGTTTACCAAAGTCATAGTATGTTTAAAAAGCCATTTTGATATTATTGACATTTGTTTTTATTCAAGTGGGAGACCGTTGAGGTGAGGTCCTTAGCTAGTTAATTGCTATTAGGTTTATTTAGTCTGAGAGGCTTATTCAGTTTGAATGTTTAGAAGACCCATTTGGGTACTCTTGTTCACCAAGCCAAAACCCCTATTTTGTTCTCTATATATATTCATACTATATATTGTAATCTCATGCATTGAACTAGTAAAAGATCTGTAGTTGCAACATTTGGAAGTAGGTTCCCACTGGAATCGAACCACATTAAATTCTCATGTTCATGTGCTTTATAAAGTTTAGCGTATTTGTTGTGAATCACTTGTTCCGCCGCGCCACTTGATTTCTAACAGGTTTCTTACTTTTGATTTTCAAATGCACATTATAGGAAACAAAAACATGCTAATTTGTACATCTTAAAAGTATTTTTGTATTGAGAGTAGAACCCCGTGAAAGTTATGTGATTTTCACTCATAGAAATGGAAAGATAAAGGTATTTTCTTTTCTCTTGAAGAAACATACAATTTGTTCCTTGTGTTCATTATACTCCATCTATGAAGAAAAAACATAATTAGTATAGAGTTGACAGTGAAACAATGATTTGAAGTAAGATTAGGAGACAATTAGACAAGTGCAAAATCAAAATTATGTTTGATAATTTGAAGAACAAACTGTTAAGGGTAAAAATTTAGAAACATTTACATCGCATTTCTTATCTTTATTCTTATAATTACATTAAAAATCACTATTTATTCTCTCTTCTTATAATCAAATAATATTCTTTTATAACTTTATTATTATTTTTCTCTCTCATTCACTCACAAACATTTTAGAAAATATTAAAAATATGATTGATCTAATTGGGACACTCTTGGCTAATAAATACTTTAAGCTCGGTAACCCGGGTAAACCCATTGACTAAAGATCACCCACACCCGCGAACAGATATATCGCTGGTGACCCGCCAGTCAATCTTTCCAGGAGAAAACCACAACGCAAAGACCCACTTGATAAAATCCCTGACCCACTTGATACATATTAAACTAAGTGAGAACTCCATTTTCGAAAGTCATGTATATGTAACGAGGAAGACTTTGTCCACGTTGAAGACAAAGTGATTAATAAATCCCTCTAACCTTTTGGGCTTGGCATATTTTAATTTGTCTGCTTTAGTAAATATGGGTCAAGGTAGTTTGTTTATTGGGTCTGTTTGGTTTGGGCCGTAGCCCATCAAACCCATCTGCAGTATTAGTCCAAAGTCCAAACGTTGTAGTTGGCAGCCCAACATTGGTAACTCTATATCTTCGGTTAAATAAGTCGAATAACTGCCACCTAGTGTTGTCTTTGCCAGTGGTAACATTTCTTGTTCTATATTTAAGTATCACAAAAAGTTGGAATATATAGTTGAGATTTCTTATTCAAATAAGCTTTAAATTTGAATTTGTGTAATGCTTCGATAAAATTAAACTGGATTACGTACGAATATCAACAACGAACTAAAGCTGGAATTAACTATGAAAAGAAGTTGGAATTATTGTCGGAGACAAGACTACTTGTATAGCGTATATAGAAAAAAAAAAGGACAAGTAATGTAAGGTACGTCTTCTAACAATAAACAACGGGGATGACACCTCAAAAAACTTAGAGAGGTGTCTGCAATATATAGTAAATGAAAAACAAACATAAGGTAACAACTCTAACCGATACAATAATAAAAACACAATTGTGGCGGCTAAAGCTCTAATAAAACTCATATCTAAAAAAAATAATACATATAACATGCTCAACAGAGATCAAATATACTAAGTAAAGTATATGTTTGAAAGTGTAGAGATTATAGATGTTGCTATGTAGATATTGGTGCCATCATACAAGTGACCAATGATAGATTACAAGCTGCTAAGAATGATGATCTCATGAAAACATGAAGTAATAGATTGGGACTAAACAAGATTTAACTGTGACTGACTTAAAGATCGTAAGATTGATGTGATGATTAGTCACACTAAGCATGCCAAATAATGTATAAAAACATGCTACAATGTGGAGAACAAAGACACATTTTGATATTTATATGCATCCCATGCTTTTACAAGATAACGATATTACTACAAGTGACATTGGCCGTAACTATCTCTGGTGAGATTGTAACAAATCATAACATGAGACGATGAGTGATATCCTCAAGATATTCTTAGTGAATATCATTGTAGCGACAAGCTTATCACCCAAAAGACCCCAAAGAAAGCTTCATGGTGGTTTTGGAGTGTGAATAAGTATAACAAAGCCTTAGCTCATTACTAACAAGGTTTATATCGCCTTGAAACCTTAAAGAAATTATGGATCTATATTTTCACTTTCTAGTTAAGATGTGTTTAGACTCATACCTAGTTTCATGACTAGATACCTTAATACGGTGATACAGGATCTTTTTGTCATATAATTCTTAGAGTAATTTCAGTTTTGCTCCCACAGATTTTATAAAAATAACTATTTTCCTATAAAAATTAAAAACATAAATTCACCTTTAAAAGTTTAATAAGTTGTTTCAATTTTAGCCCAAAGTTTCATTAATTGTTTAAACTTGAATTCAAAATAATAAAAATTTTGAACTGAAAATGAAACAACTTACAAAACTTTTAAAAGTAAATTGATATTTTTAATTCTTTTTGAGGAAAATGATTACTTTTGTCAAACATCTGTGAGAAAAATTAAAATTAACTCTAACTCATATTACTTTGAAAGAAATAAACATTAAAATATTAAACACAGTGTAGACATGATGTTATAAGTCACTCTCCAATTATTATCATCTAAGTGTGAATCATGCTTCCAAAGTACGAATATAAATACATAATGCTTTTAAATTAGTAGAAGACACAATAATTATGAGAGTAGGTTTATGTTCCGAGTGACATTTGAATATTGTAAACAACTCTCATCGCAACAATGAAGACATAAAGTATGAATATTGGATTTTTCTAATTAAAAAATCAAACACAACACAGTAATCTTTTAAGTCGAATATTTAGATAATACGAGCATAAAGAAATCAAACGAACTAACTAATTAGATTCTTTAGTCTCGCATGATATAAGGTACGCTAATATTTTTTAAAGTTTTGTCATGTTCGAATCGAGTAGGACTATTATAAAACATGTAATTATATTTTTTGATTGCAAGCATATATAGTGAGTTGGTGACCTTTTCTTTCAAGCGGCAAACTAATAAAGTCCGGCTACCAGGGACAACCCAATGACAATAGGTGTCCCCATGCTCCCTCGGTCGCAAATAAAGCTAGGTAGCCCAGGCCCACTAACACCAATGTCAGTAAAAACCTGCTACCCGAAGACCCACTGCGATAAGACTCGACCCACCAATAACATATTGTTGTCGGCAAGACTTGAATTCACCACCTCCCCTAAGTGAATTAGTGAGACTACCACTCAACTAACTGGTTCGGTGGTTAATAAGTTAGTGACTAGGTAATATATTGGTGATGCATTATAATTTGTATTATATTTTAAATAAATGGCAAATAGGAATGCTTCATTATTTATGTTTCTTTTGGCCAATAAATTGCAATTGTTCAATCTCATAGGGGCTATTTGATTTGCAGAATGTTTTGCGAAAAAATTAGAATTGCAAATGGAATTGGATTTGGAATGGAATCTTGTTAAAATTGATAACGTGTTTGGTTGGTCAAATTTGAGTAGAATTAGAATGTTAATTTTGAATGTTTCATTAGATTGTTGAACATTCTATGGGTAAGTAGAAAGAATATGAATTCTAATGAATATGAAAAAAATTTTCAATTTCAATTTTATCCGTTAACCAACCAAACAAAATTTTAAATGAAAAGTTTTCCGATTCTAATTTCAATTCCTGAAAATTTTGAAAACCAATCGAGGCTTTACTCATAGTTCTATATGTCATCCGTTCAATAAAAAAGTTCTTTATGTCATCCAATACATTTATTGTAGATAGTCTATAAAATAACATCAAATACAATTAATTTTAACTTCCATATTAATAGTTCTAGGTTCAACATTGGACAAGATACGTCTTAATCACTAGCTTGTAACTTGTTTAAGACTTATACATGAAGATATTAATTGAAGGAAAAATTCTAAAGATGTCGATTTGAGTATATTTTTTCTTCAAAATATCTCTTTGACCAAGTAATCTTTAAAAATATCCTCATCCAACAAAATCGTCTCCGACCATAGAATAGGGTCGTCCGAACCCAAGATGAGCAGCTCGGATAAATACTTGTGTCTAAATAGGGTCGTTATGAATGACTTTTTTCACGTTCGTCCGAACTTTTGTAAGTTGGCCATTAGAACGAACTTACGGCCGTCCGAACGAACTTACGACAGTCCGAACGAACTTACGCTCGTTTGAACAAACTTTCTTAAGTTCGTCCAAACCTTCGTAAGTTCATCGAACCTTCGTAACAACCCTATTTACAGACGTGGTTTTATCTGAACGGCTCATTGTGGGTTCAAACGAACCTGGGTTGCAGTCCGGACGCTCGTGTTGGGGTGGGGACAAGTTAGAGATGAGTTGGTCAAAGAAACATAAAAATTTATCGAAGGGATATTTCCATAATTTTCTCTTATTTAAATATCTTTTTTCTTTATAAAATATGTAAGAGAAAAAGTAACAAAAGTGTGTAACGATTGAATACCTAGCTAGGGATATGCATCAAGAATTTAAAGTTTATAAATATGGAAAACAAATATTATATGTCCATACTATTATAAAAATATATCTAGAACATGAGCTTTGATCATTCATCATATAGAGTAATATTAATTCAGTTGAAACCACAAGTATTCATCTTCAACCCCATATAAGCATAAAAGAACTAGTGAAGTCTTATAGTTCATCCTCTTATAAAAGTATTTCATCCAACAGTTGAAGAGCCAACCCAATCAAAGTTGGTTAATTTCATTGAGTTGGGATCAAAGGAAGTCAAATGAATCGTTTGAATTTGTTGGTAACTTGAGTAGCAATCAAGGGAGTGATCATGAACTGATTCAAGACGTTACACGATCACCAATATACCATTTTTTATTTTAAATAAAAGGAAAAAATGATTAGTTAGGAGGAGTTCTTAAAATTATTATAAAATAGTTCTCATTCAAAATTCTCATGCATACACACAATGGCGAAGTATAGTTGGGGGGGGGGGGGGGGGGGCTTTTTTTTTTCGTCGGTAGTGTAAACTTTTAGTCCGGTAGTGTAAATTTTTATATAAATATGAAATTCGCTCCCCCTAAAAAAATTTAACTCCGCCCCCGCCCCCTCTATGAAGGCGTTCAAGCTCCGCCACTGCATACACATACATACATATCCATACTATATACATATATATGGGCGATTGCGGAATAAACACCATACTACCTTAAAACTTTGAGAACAAATCATGTGTGTTGAGTAAATCAATTAAGTGTTAAGATTGATTGCAAGTCGTTACGCTTTAATTAGCTTAAGACTTACATAAGAATAAGGGTATTTTGGTAAATAGTGTTAAACTAGTATTAAGCCCCCCGCGTTTCGGGGCGGGACGCAAAACCGTGCCAAGTAGCACAAGTGTCACACTATCGTCAACGACCACCAACTTCGAAAAAACTCTTATTTAAAAAGAAATAAAACAAAAAAAACAATCAAACAGAAATTAGACATAAAAACGTTAAAACGCGCACGTGAAACGTAAAACATTAAAAACAATAAATAAGTCGACCTAGAACCTGCAAGTTGCAACGGAGACGTTAAACAGAAAAAAATAAGCGTAACAACGTTGAAACACACGTGTACGTTACGACATGTTAACTCTTAAATTTAGACCATAAATCAAAAGTTTCATAAAAGATTAAAAGTATTAGGGAATAACGTTGTGAATGAAAAATTGCAAGGGTTAAATAGTGAAAGATGTAAGAGTATTCGGTGTAAAACAAAAAAGTAAAAGAAAAAAAAAATAGGTACAACCATTTATGCACATAATACAACAACTAATTGCAACCATAACTTAAAAATTAGTAATTGTTAAATTAATTACATGTACACACTAAATGATGAAAATTTTCTTATGTTGACTTTTCCTACTAGTTCCACTAATTTTTGTAAAATTAAAAACTTTAATTGTATAAACCTTTTTATTTGGTTTAAAAAAATCACAACACAAAATCATGCATGTTTTATTTTTAATATGTGTTTAACATACTATGTGTTTTAAAAGAGAGTTAAGTTTTGTTTTACCTCCTAAGATTTGATAAATATAACTATTTTTTTTAAAAGTTAAAAATATCAGTTTACTTCTAAAAGTTTCTAAGTTATTTCAATTTCAGTCCAAAAGTTTTATTACTTGTTTCAATTTGATCAAATATAATGAAACTTTTAAACTGAAATTGAAACAACTTATAGAGCTTTTGGAGGTAAGTTGATGCTTTTAATCTTTTGAAGGAAAACTGTTATTTTTATCAAACCTTTGGGAAGAAAATTAAAATTAACTCTTTAAAAAATTGAACACCATAAAATTATGCATTTTAAAAGTACCAAAACTAGCACATCATAATGCTAAAACAACACTATATAAGTTAAAATTTTTTAATAAAAATAGCATTTATGAAATAGCAATTAAAAATGTCAAAACAATACATCATTAATACGAAAACATCACTTATAAATACTAAGCCATCACTTAAGGGGAGAACATATTTCCATTTAAAATAAAACATCATAGTGCTAAAAAATATTATATAAGTTCAAAAGAATACACTTAATAAATAAAAGTAACACTTAATAAAATACACTTAATAAATAAAAGTAACACTTAATAAAATAGCACTTCATAATGTAAAACAACACTGTATAAATAACAAATCATCATTTTATGAATAACAAAACAACGCTTAAGAGGAGAACATATTCCAGTCATGATTACATTAAGCAAAAGTCAAATGAAATTTGAATAAATCTTTCTTGAATAGAAACTTTGAAGCATTACATGAAATTAGGACTCGTCGTAACAAATAAAATGTAATGACAATTTTCATCTCCAATGCCTACTCAACAAACCATCTAACGCATTTATGGTGGTTCTTATGGGCTTTACAAAAGAAGTGGTTTGTGTAGGATACACATATACAAGTATTTCTCTATGTAAAGCTTGTAAAGTATTCAGAACATGACACCAGTATTTGGGGCTAGAATATATTAATGCATTCGATCATAGGAACTTTGACAATTCGTTATACATTAGGTGCAATGCGGTAATAGATTTAAATGTGCCTTTGTAAGTTTTGTTGGGTTTAGAGAGCTCATTGATGCAAAAACAAGAATAAAGAACTATAAGTAAATGGTACTCCCTTGGTTTTATTCCATAAAGAAAGTACAATATATAATACAAGATGATGAGCTAAACTAGGAGCTAGTTAAGGGAAATACTATCATTTCTAACTAACACAATTGACTAAATATTTACAAGATAATCTCCTTAAAATATATCAATAATATCGTGAGATATTAGTTGACTAACAGTTCCCCGCAATTTGAGCCGCAGATGTTCGTAGGCATAAACTGGATCGAAAACGTTGAAACAGATGTTTTGGTAGCCCTTTCGTGAAGATATCTGCATATTGGTAATCTGCTGGCACATGAAGAACTTTGACCTCGCCAAGATGCACTTTGTCTTTAACAAAATGAATGTCCAGTTCAATGTGTTTTGTTCGTTGGTGTTGTATTGGATTTTCTGGACAAGTAGACTGTAGATATGTTATCACAGTAGATGATCGAGGCATGGCGGATGGGGACAAGTAGTTCAAGTAACAGATTGCGAATCCAAGTGATTTCTGCATCTGCGTTTGCAATACCACGGTTGTCGGCTTCTACACTGGATCTCGAGATTGTGGGCTGCCGCTTGGATGACCAAGAAATGAGATTGTTGCCTATAAATACACTGTAACACCCCGAATTTTATTAAAAAAAAGAAAATAAAGGTATAAAGAAAGAAATGAGGAATAACACAAGTTGAAGGACTAAAGTTATGCAAGATGCAAACTTTAATATTATTGTGTTTAAAAGAGTGGGCATGGCCGCCCACTACACTGCCACACCCACTTTCCGGTTCTCGGTTTAGGAAGAAGAAAGAAGAAGAGCTTCCGGTTTTAGAGAGAGAGAAGAAGAAGAATCTGCAAAAGGAGCTGAATTTGCAGGTGGAAGTGTGTTGCTCGAAGGTTGCTTCAGGTGAGTTCTTGAAGCCCTCTTTTTACTGGTTTTTAAGTGTTTGGGGCTATTATGCATACCGAGCAAAATATTTTTAAAGTACCCGTGGGTTTTCAGCTTTGATGTTCGACCGTTGTTCTGTGGTTGTATGTTTTTAAGGCTGTTTTGAGGTTATGTTTGATGTTTAGCATGGTTTAGTGTTGGTAGCGTGTTAGATCTGTGTTAAGATGTGCTAGGTTGATGTTTGGGTGTTGTTTGTACCATCGGTTATATTTTCTGATTGTTGATCATGCGCCCAAATAGTTGTCCATGCGCCCAGAGTTGCCCATGCGCCTAAGTGTAGGCCATGCGCCCAAACAGTGGCCATGCGCCCAGAGTTTCCCATGCGCCTATGTGTTGACCATGCGCCCCAGCAGTGCCCATGTGCCCAGACTTGCTCATGTGCCTAAGTGTGAATGCGCCTAAGCAGGGCTGATGCGCCTGCATAATGGTCATGCGCCTAGGCTGTTTTCCTTAGAATTTTTATGCTCATGCGCCTGAGATGTCCAATTGCTCTCCATTTTGGACTTAGGTATTTCTGATGATTTTCTAGAGGTAATTGGTTAAGATAGGTTCTGTTGTGATGTGATGGCTTGTGCTTGATGTACTATGCATGATGATGTGATGATTATGAGGTGTGCGATGGGTTATCTTTCCATGTTTTATGGTTTTCAAATGTATGTATTATGTTATGTAATATGTTATGTGTGATGTGATGACTTTACGTGGTATGATGTATGAATGTGCGTAAAGTATTATGTACGAAAGTGAAAGATAACGGATGATGAGAATGGAAGTAACGTACGATGAGATCCTTTTCACGTACCCCGGTACTGTGTCAGTCTTCGGACATGAGTCGGGGGTTTGTTTACAGGCCCCGGCACAGTATCAGTCTTCGGACATGAGTCGGGGGTATTGAATGAGACAGGATGGCATGTGAAGGAGATGAGATCCTTGTCACGTACCCCGGTACTGTGCCAGTCTTCGGACATGAGTCGGGGGTTTGTTTACAGGCCCCGACACAGTATCAGTCTTTGGACATGAATCGGGGGTATTGCATGAGACAGGATGGCATGTGAAAGAGATGAGGTCATGTTGCCCGCCCTGGTACTGTGTCAGTCTTCGGACATGAGTCGGGGTTTTTTTTTACAGGCCCCGGCACAGTATCAGTCTTTGGACATGAGTCGGGGGTGTTGCATATGAGATGGGATCCTTATCGCGTACCCCCCGGTACTGTGTCAGTCTTCGGACATGAGTCGGGGGTTTGTTTACAGCCCCCGGCATAGTATCAGTCTTCGGACATGAGTCGGGGGTATTGCATGAGGCAGGATTCGGATGATAGTATGTATTGTTTGATGATAAACGATGGCGAAGATAATTAATTATTATCAATGTGTACGTATGATGTGTGATCGCGATTGAAAGTAAAAAGGTTGTTTTAACGAAAGTAAAGTATTTTATTTATAAAACTAGAACTCACTCAGTGTCACTGACTTTTTGTATGCATAAGAGTTGGCAGGTATTTTGTTGATGCTGAGGAGTTGCAGGCATGGATGCATAAGCTACTAGGGATGTTTTGAGGCTGGCATCCACATTTTGATATGATGTTGTATTTTGAAATTCATACGAATGATGTAACTTAATGATATGTTTTAAATTATTAATGAAAGTTTTAAATTCCGCTGCAAAAGTAATGTACGTTTTAAATATTTTATGCGATGACGGTCCAACTGTAAGCGTCCCAGGAACAGGGCCTTACAAGTTGGTATCAGAGCCAAAGTTTAAGAGAATTGGGTAAATATTTTCAAAACCTAAACTTAAACTGAGAATGGGACGAAAGGAAAGGTATGCCAGTTCTAGTAGCTACGTGCCTGCGGGTAAAGGTTTTACGTAAACGTTTTATGTAAGTTAATAAAAGAGGGGAATTATGTGCGCGTGTTTTGTGGTTTATGTGCTTTTGTGTAGATTTAGATACTGATGTAGTCAGGATAGGAAATGATTGGGGGATGAAGAGTAAAGTAAGTGGCTAATCATAACTGGCCACTGTAATTAGGGACTTACTATACTTGACATCAACTGAGCTACTACCTTGAATGATCGTGTTGGTGTTTGAATCTTGTAGTGTTTAGATGGCTGGCGGTAGGTCTTCTGAGGCTTCGCGAGGTGGAGGTTGGGGTGGACGTGGTGTTAGACCGCATGTCAGAGGAGCAGGGCTAAGACTGCTGAGACGGCTCCTGAAGGGCCAGAGCTCCGTCACCAGGACGGTGAGGACGAGAGTGCTAATCTGAGAGCCTCAATGAAGGAGGTGGTGGTTGAGGAGGTTCATCAGGTCATGTAGACAATTCTGCCGACTGTAGTGTCTGAGGTTATTAAAGCTGCGAAGGAGGATGAGAAGAAGGAGGCTAAGAAGAGGAAGACCGCTAGACGAGGAGGCGAGGAAGGAGGTTTAAGGGGAAGGGAGCAACCAGAGATTGATATGGTTGTCTCCAGTGATGATGAGGAAGAGGAGGAAGTTGTGCAGGAAACTGTGAAGGGATGAAGCTACGGGGCACTCTAGAGATGCAAGCCCCTTACGTTTGATGGGAATGGGAGTGCGGCTGCTGCTCATCGTTGGGTGAGGGAGATGGAGGCGGTACTAGATATTAGCAAGTGCCGAGAGGATCAGAAGGTGAAGTTCGCTACCCACTCATTTGTGGATTCTGCCTTGTGTTGGTGGGACAACATTGTTCAAGCCAAGGGTACCAGGGCAATTGGGAGGATGAGATGGAATGAGCTGAAGAGGTTGGTAATTGAGGAGTTTTGCCCTCATAGAGAGCTTGACAAAGTTGAGAGAGAGTTCCTATAGTTGGAAGTGGGAACGATGACGCACCAACAGTATACAACAAAGTTCAACGATATGGCAAGGCTGGTGGCAGATCAGGTGGCGCCTGTGTCATGAAATATCAAGAGGTACATTCAAGGTCTGCCGACAGATATCCACAGATATCTGATCGCTGCCCGGCCAGGTACGTTTAGGTCGGTGGTTAACCTAGCGGGGAGGTTGTATGACGAGTGAGAGGCGGTGGCGATAGTGGATGTAGAGGAGGAGCGGGGCTATGTTAGGAATGGGAATGAAAGGCGGGGTAACGATGGTGGATTTGTGGCTAGAGGTAAGATGTTGAGGGTCGATGATCGGAGGATGGTAACAGGGAGGGAGGAAGCATGCAAGAAGTGTGGTAGAGTCCACGAGGGGGAATACAAGTAGGGACTGAACATCTGCGTCCAGTGTGGGAAAGAGGGCCACAGGGCGAGGGAATGCCACATGGCTAAATGTTACGATTATGGCGAGACTGGACACATGAGCAGAGACTGCAAGAAGTCGAGGGCGGGAAGCTCCGGTGCAAGGAAGGGGAGTAGAGGATGAAGGTCGGCATTCGCTATGACCGGGATGAGGCTAGAGCGGACTCCGACGTGACGTCAGGTACGTTTCTAGTAAATTAAATTTGTGCATCTGTGCTTTGATTGTGGTACTAGTAGTAGTTTCATTCCTGCTGCCTTCTGTGATAAGCTGCACGTTAGGAGTAGGAAGGTTGGTGAGCCCTTTGATGTAGAAATTGCTATTGGTAAGTCCACTAGGTTGCCTGATGCCCTAGAGGATTGTGCGATAGAATTGGAAGAGCATGTGTTTTCCGCTAGACTGTTCAGGACGAACATAGGTAGATTGATACGTGCCTTGGGTAGAATTGGCTAGTAGCCTATGAGGCAAACACCGAGTGTTGAAAGTAGGTGGTTTGATCAACCGCGCCCGATAAGAGTTCAGTGCCAACCTACGGCGATGGAGTAATGATGAATGCCTCGTCTGGGAAAGGGGATCATCCGATTCCGAAAGCAAGGAAAGTTAACACTGAGGTATATAGGGCCATTCCAAATTGTCGGTCAGGTAGGAGAAGTGGCCTATCGACTGGAGTTACCTGATAAGCTAAGTGCAATTCATCCGATGTTCCATGTATCTCGTCTGAGGAAGTGCTCAATCAAGGAGGATATGGTAGTGCCACTAGAGGATACCGAGGTGGACGAACAACTCAACTACGTGGAACAACCGGTGGCCATTACTGATAGAAGAGAGAAACGGGCTAAGGAGAAGAGTGGTTTCACATATGCGAGTACAGTGGAGCCCAGGTGAGTTCTTGAACCCCTATTTTACTGGTTTTTAAGTGTTTGGGGCTATTATGCATACCGAGCAAAATATTTTTAAAGTACCCATGGGTTTTCAGTTTTGATGTTCCACCGTTGTTCTGTGGTTGTATGTTTTTAAGGCTGTTTTGAGGTTATGTTTGATGTTTAGCATGGTTTAGTGTTGGTAGCGTGTTAGATCTGTGTCAAGATCTGCTAGGTTGATGTTTGGGTGTTGTTTGTAGCATCGGTTATATTTTCTGATTGTTGATCATGCGCCCAAATAGTTGTCCATTCGCCCAGAGTTGCCCATGCGCCTAAGTGTAGGCCATGCGCCCAAACAGTTGCCATGCGCCCAGAGTTGCCCATGCGCCTAAGTGTTGACCATGCGCCCCAGTAGTGCCCATGCGCCCAGAATTACTCATGTGCCTAAGTGTTAATGTCCCTAAGCAGGGCTGATGCGCCTGCATAGTGGTCATGCGCCTAGGCTGTTTTTCTTAGAATTTTTATGCTCATGCGCCTGAGATGTCCAACTGCTCTACATTTTGGACTTAGGGATTTCTGAGGATTTTCTAGAGGTAATTGGTTAAGATAGGTTCTGTTGTGATGTGATGGCTTGTGCTTGATGTGCTATGTATGATGATGTGATGATTATGAGGTGTGTGATGGGTTATCTTTCCATGTTTTACGGTTTTCAAATGTATGTATTATGTTATGTAATACATTATGTGTGATGTGATGACTTTACGTGGTATGATGTATGAATGTGCATAAAGTATTATGTAACGAAAGTGAAAGATAACGAATGATGAGAATGGAAGTAAAGTACGATGAGATCCTTTTCACGTACCCCGGTACTGTGTCAGTCAGCACAGTATCAGTCTTCGGACATGAGTCGGGGGTATTGAATGAGACAGGATGGCATGTGAAGGAGATGAGATCCTTGTCGCGTACCCGGTACTGTGTCAGTCTTCGGACATGAGTCGGGGGTTTGTTTACAGGCCCAGGCACACTATCAGTCTTTGGACATGAATCGGGGGTATTGCATGAGACAGGATGGCATGTGAAAGAGATGAGGTCATGTTACCCGCCCCGGTACTGTGTCAGTCTTCGGACATGAGTCGGGGGTTTTTTTACAGGCCCCAGCACAGTATTAGTCTTTGGACATGAGTCGGGGGTGTTGCATATGAGATGGGATCCTTATCGCGTACCCCGGTACTGTGTCAGTCTTCAAACATGAGTCGGGGGTTTGTTTACAGGCCCCGGCATAATATCAGTCTTCGGACATGAGTCAAGGGTATTGCATGAGACAGGATGGCATGTGAAGGAGATGAGATCCTTGTCGCGTACCCCGGTACTGTGTCAGTCTTCAAACTTGAGTCGAGGGTTTGTTTACGGGCCCCGACACAGTATCAGTCTTCGGACATGAGTCGGGGGTATTGCATGAGACAGGATGGCATGTGAAGGAGATGAGATCCTTGTCGCGTACCCCGGTACTGTGTCAGTCTTTGGACTTGAGTCGAGGGTTTGTTTACAGGCCCCAGCACAGTATCAGTCTTCGGACATGAGTCGGGGGTATTGCATGGGACCGGATGGCATGTGAAAGAGATGAGGTCTTGTTGCCCGCCCCAGTACTATGTCAGTCTTCGGACATGAGTCGGGGGTTTGTTTAAAGGCCCCGGCACAGTATCAGTCTTCGGTCATGAGTCGGGGGTGTTGCATAAGAGATGGGATCCTTGTCGCGTACCCCGGTACTGTGTCAGTCTTCGAACATGAGTCGGGGGTTTGTTTACAGGCCCCGGCATAGTATCAGTCTTTGGACATGAGTCGGGGGTATTTCATGAGGCAGGATTCGAATAATAGTAAGTATGTATTGTTTGATGATAAACGATGACGAAGATAATTAATTATTATCAATGTGTACGTATGATGTGTGATCGCGATTGAAAGTAAAAAGGTTGTTTTAACAAAAGTAAAGTATTTTATTTATAAAACTAGAACTCACTCGTGTCGCTGACTTTTTGTATGCATAATAGTTGGCAGGTATTTTGTTGATGCTGAGGAGTTGCAGGCATAGATGCATAAGCTACTGGGGACGTTTTGAGGCTGGCATCCACATTTTGATATGATGTTGTATTTTGAAATTCATACGAATGATGTAATGTAGTGATATGTTTTAAATTATTAATGAAAGTTTTAAATTCCGCTGCAAAAGTAATGTACGTTTAAATATTTTATGCGATGACGGTCCAGCTGTAAGCGTTTCGGGAATGGGGCCTTACATACATAATAGCCGGAAGTTGAGCGACGAGAGTCTGAGCACCCTTCCCAGTCCGCATCAGAGTATGCACTCAAGGTGGTAGACGGGGAATGTGATATAAAGAGCCCCTGAATGAGTGTACCTTTGATGTATCAGAGGATGCGCTTTAGTAACTGGTAGTGTGGTTTGCGTGGATCACGCATGAAGAGGCAGACTTGTTGGACAACATATGAAATGCCAGGCCTTCTTATAGTAAGATACTGTAAAGCGTGGGCCAAACTTTGATAAAACAAGCTATCCCCCTGAGTGGCATTTAGTTTGGAGCCAACCTCAACGGGGGGGGGGGGGGGGTACTCATGGGTTTACAGTTTTACATGTTTGCTCAAGCTAGAATTTCGGCTGCATATTTTGACTGCGATAAGAGAAGGCCGCCTTGTTGTTTTTGAACTTTGATTTCAAGAAAATGGTGCAGTGAATCAAGGTCTGTCATGCTGAATTCAACTGATAATGTCTAAATAAAGTGACGAAGAAGTGAATCATTTGATGCCGTGAGAATTATGTCATCAACATACAAAAGCAGATAAGCCATTTGATTGCCCTGTTGATAGACAAATAGAGATGTGTCGCATGCGCTGCTTTTGAAGCCACATTTGGAAATGGACCCTTTAAATCGTTGATACCAGGCACGAAGGTGCTTGCTTTAAGCCATATAATGATTTGTTAAGTTTACATACATGCTTGGGATGTGTGGCAGATATGAACCTGGGCGGTTGGAACATATAAACTGTCTCATTTAGATGGCCGTGTAAAAAGGCGTTTTTGACATCCAATTGATGTATGGGCCATGCCTTTGAGACTGCCAGACTTAGGACTGTCCGAATGGTGGTTGGTTTAACCACGGGGCTAAAAGTTTCATTGCAATCAATGCCCACCGTTTGACTTTTGCCATTAACCACGAGTCTGGCTTTGTGCTATTCTAATGTGCTATCGGCATGATATTTTGTGACACCCCACCTGAAACCCGGGAGTACATGCACACTTGATACAACTTACAGCTAAAGAAAATTGAGTTTTCATTTCAAACTTAGAACATTTTGAGTACAATACATTATTTAATTACAACATCAAACAACTATAAACTTTTACAGCTCCAGATTTCACAGTCTCCTTATTGTTCCTAGAGTAGTCTCACTGATTACCTGTGATACATATACTCAAAAAGACGTCAGCTAATGCTGGTGTGCTCATGCTATGCAGTTTAAAAAAAAAATTAACTTTGACATGCATATAATATGGGCTGTGATATTTGGGTCCATAGGCACAGTGTCTTCCCTGGTTTTACCACAACCACCGGCAGCGGGCTTGTCAGACCCTCTCGACCGTCAAATAGGTATGAGCGTGTGCCTGATGCGTACGAGGAACCCTATCCTCTTTTCAGCCACTTTGACACACCCTATTAAATATATCAGGATCCAGTATACCCTTACCGACCTGTGCATATAGGTAAGCATTATAAATATTACCAGTACAGACAGAACGAGTATATTATCACAGTTTTGAAAACATTCATGATAACTCACCTGTTTAACAGTTGCTCAACAGTTGATAATTAATTCCTAGTACGATCTAGTGATATCTCAAAGCCCTGATACATTTTAAGTAACCCTAGGTTAGACGATGGTACAACTAACTAGTCATTGTCATGGTTGGATATTAGCTAGCGATGCCTTGTTTAAGAATGGGTGATCAGTCCATGCCTAACTAAGGCTAGGCTACCTAAAACCCAACCCTAACAATAACCCTAACACCTAAAATAATAATACTATACTAATACTAATCCTAATAATAGTACTAAAATAAATAATAATTAACTTGACATAACTTAAATGCGAACATAGCTTAAAACTATCTACGATAATTTGATGTAGAGTCTCCCTACCCATGCTCCTACTAAAGCAAAAACGACTATTAGCAACACCCAGTAGGGTATTGCATACTCGAGATTCTCTTTATAATAGAGTGTTCTCAAGAAAACTTATATTCTAAAGGAAACCTATGAGCTTCTATTTATAGCAAGCAGACAGGAAGCTAAATTCCATTCTTTTGTAATGTGGGATGAAAGTGAGCAGCTTGGCTGCTTGCTTACTTATTGACCAACCTACTTGCTTGCTTACTTATAATTAATTCAGCTGCTTCATTCGTTTTTCTCTCATAACTTTTGAAAAATAACGTTCTATAAAGTTTCGAATACGTTGTTGGGACGAGCTCATTTTTCTCTATGACTCGACCTAAGTTTCGCTAAAAATGGAATAAGGGCGAATATAATATATTTTATTATTATTTGACATTTTCTTAAAATAATAAACTTTCGACGTCACAACTCATCTTTCAAATAGTCATCTTACTCGCTACTTACTCATACGACAATATAGGAAAGAAAATTTTCATATTTCGTGTATTTATAATTATTACATTTAGGCTTGGGGTATTACATCCTCCCCCTTGCATGAAATTTTGCTTTACTTAAGGAGGTGAGAGTATTTTTCTTTTATTTCATCTTCTAATTCCGATGTGTAGTCGGGTCCATGACGTACATTCCACTTGACCTTGACGAGCGGAATCTCTTTTCTACGCAACTGTTTAATCTTTCGATCTTCGATCCGCAGTGGTTCTTCACGGAAGTTGAGATTTTCATTGATGTGCATGTCTTCCAATGGTAATTGTTGTGCTTCATCTACTAGGCATTTTCTTAAATTTAACACGTTAAAAGTATCATGTATACCTGTCAGCTGTTTGGGAAGTTTTAGTCGATACGCCACCGGTCCTACTTTGGTTGTTATATCAAACGGTCTAATTTATCGAGGTTTGAGTTTTCCTTTCTTTCCAAATCGGATCATTCCCTTCTAAGGTGATACCTTTAGCATCATTTTATCCTCTATTTGAAATTCTAGGGGTTTACGTCTCTGATCTGCATAAATCTTCTGTCTATCTTGAGCACTTTTCATCCTTTCCTTGATTTGTTGAATCTTTTCTTTGGTCTCGATAATGATTTCTGGTCCTGACAGTTGACTTTCGCCTACTTCTTTCATTTTAAGGTAGGTGAGACACCTTTCTACGTATCGAGCTATAGATCGTTTCATTCCCTGCCACCAATAGTCATTCCTTGGATCTTTGTACATCTTGTCACTACCGGGATGGATAGAATACTTAAACTTATGGGCTTCGTATAAGATTATATCCTGTAGTCCTCCAAAACTAGGAACCCATATTCTATTGTTAAATCTTAGGATATCATCGTTTCTAGCTATCAACAACTTTAGTCTCCCGGTCATTCTTTTCTTTACTTGATTCTTACTTAGGGCTTCTTGTTGTACATTCTTAATCTGATTTAAGAGACTAGTTTTAACCTCTATTCTAGATGCATGAATTGTTATTGGTTGGGGCTTCTCCTTTCTACTTAATGCACCAGCTACTACATTAGCCTTACCTGGATGGTATTGGATCTCATAGACATTGGGATAACATAAGCATCCGAAAACGTGCAAGTCATCATAAGAGGGGTGGCATACGTAAAGAAGGGATAGGGGTGTCTGGTTGTGGTGCTCTTTGGTGGGAAGCATGTTATGAAGGTAGGAAGCCGCGTGGAGCACTTCAACCCAAAAGGATGAGGAACGAGACACATGGGTGAGGAGGGTAAACATGATTTCGTTTACTCGGTGGATCATGCGCTTGGAATTCCCATTTTGTTAGGAAGTGTGTGGGCATGAGAACCGAAGTTGAATACCGTTTTGAGATGAAAAATGTTTAAAGTTGTTGTTGTCAAATTTGTCACCCATTTCACATTGAAATGACTGAATATGTAAGCGAAATTGATTTTTAATGAATTGATAAAATTGACTAAATTTTGCAAAGGTCTCGGGTTTAAATTTAAACGAGTAAACCCACGTATATTATGTGAAGTCATCCGTTAATACCATATAGTATTTGTACCCTGCATGACTCAAAATTGGAGATGTCCACAAATCGCAATGTAATATAGCAAATGGCATAAACTTACGAGTTGTAGAATCATAAAAAGGCAATCGTTTATGTTTCTACAATTTTCAAGAACGACAAACAAAAGGAAATTTAACTTTATTGCACGAAATAAAATTCTTGGATCGGAGAAATTCCATGACATGTTGACCCGGGTGTCCAAGTCGATGGTGCCAACACGAGTGGTCTTTATTTGAAACAAAACAAGCGGTGGCTGAAGCTGTGGAGTTGAGTGGGTAGAGATCACTCGTACTGTTGTGACGAGTCAAGATCATACCATCCCTGAAATCCTTCACAATAAAACCTAAATGGTCAAACTCAATAGTGGTCAAGTTATCAACATTAAATTGTCTTACGGAAATGAGATTTTTAACAAAAGGGATTGTAGAGGACATAATTAATGTCACACCTCCACTTATAGTGGAAACACAAGGATGTAACAGACGGGATCGTCATAACACATTGATTGTTAATAGAGATGCATTAATGATGATAAACCAGCGTGTCATAACATTACCCGTCACAAATGGAGACTTGTGTTGCAGTTAGTCAATTCCACGACAAACATAGTCAACAAGCATAATGAATTTGAATTCCATAACCCGGGAACAAGTAAATGTAAACATGTCTAACAATGTTATGTAAAACACAATAGTTTGATACGCTAGAGCAAGTCAAAAATGCATTCCTTAGGGTCATCACTAAGGCATCGTCTCTAGCTATCCTCTATGATTGTTACCTGAAAAGATAAGCTTAAAAATGTCAACATATTATTAGTGAGTTTGCAGGTTTAAGTAATAAATAATAATTGATGCTGTGTAAATGTTTGTAGGACATAAGTGTATATAGTCATAAGCAAGCAATATCACATGTAAACATGAGCCTCACAACTAAACCTATGACGTACACACAGATCTTGTCGGAACATATTTACCCTAGGGCCTGTCCGTGGCCACCGTCAGTCCCAACTAGTATACCAACAAACAAGGGTTACGGGGGATGTGGATTCCCGTTATGGAGACTTACGGGGGCAGATCATGGATGAAGCTCATAAGACTCGATACTCCATTCATCCCGGCACTATGTACTAAGATGAAGAAGGATTACTGGTGGCTGGGAATGAAGCGCGATGTAGTGGAGTATGTGAGTAAGTTCCTTACTTTCTTACAAGTGAAGGAAGAGCATCAAAAGCCATACGGGAAGATCCAACCATTGGATATACCCAAGTGGAAGTGGGAGCACATCACCATGGATTTCATCACGAAGTTACCATGTACGGCAAGAAGGTATGATGCAATTTGGGTAATAGTTGATCGTTTGACAAAGAGTGCTCACTTCCTACCGATCTACAAGACGTATTCATCTGAGAGGTTGGCTGATCTGTTCATCAAAGAGATTGTAGCTCGTCATGGTGTGCCGGTGTCTATCGTGTCAGACCGTGACACTCGGTTCACGTCGAAGTTTTGGAAGTGATTCCACGATGCGATGGGGACGAGGCTACACATCAGTACGGCTTACCATCCCCAGACAGATGGTCAGTCTGAGAGGACAATTCAAATGCTCGAGGATATGCTCTGAGCTTGTGTGATTGATTTTGGAGGAAGTTAGGATGATCACCTACCGCTAGCAGAGTTTTCATACAACAACAGCTATCATGCCAGTATTGGCATGCCACCGTACGAGATGCTATATGGTAGGAGGTGTAGAACGCCGTGTGTTGGGGAGACATTGGGCAGAAAGAGTTAGGAAGCGTGGAGGTAATCGAGGCTACAACTGAGAAGCTGGAAAAGATTAAAGCCTTTATGAAGGCAGCCAAGGATAGACAAAAGTTGAATGCCGATAAGAGGCGTAGACCGATCGAGTTCAAAGTGGGTGATTAAGTCATATTAAAGGTCTCGCGCTGGAAGGGGATCATCAGGTTTCGGAAGAGGGGCAAGCTGAGTCCGAGATACATAGGGTCTTTCCGAATCGTTGCATGAGTAGGGGAGGTGGCATATCAACTAGAATTGCCTGATGAGTTAAGTGGAATTCACCCGACGTTCCATGTATCTCATTTGAGAAAATGCTTAGCCGATGAAGATATGATTGTGCCACTGGAGGATACGAAGTGGATAAAAGGCTCAACTATATGGAGCAACCAGTGGCCATCATAGATAGGAAGGAGAAGAGATTGAAAATAAAGTGGTTCCACTCGTACGTGTGCAGTGGGAACACCGAAAGGGTTCTGAGTCTATGTGGGAGACTGGAGAAGAAATGAGACAACATTGCTCACAGTTATTCGAAGAGTGACAGGTTTCGGGGACGAAACCTCTTTAAGGGAGGTAGACTTGTAACACCCAAAATCTTGTCAAAATAAAAGTATCTAGAAAGAATGGAGAAGGAACCAAAGTTGAGGGGTGCTAAGTGTAAATGGTACAAAAGTCAAAACATCACTTTTTAAAAGGCATGGTCGCCCATATCTTCCTACTGCTGCTGTTGTTCGACAAAGCAAAGGAAGAAAAGAAGCTGAATTCGATTTATCTCGGTTTCAAGGAGAAGAAGAGGCTGATTCTCGCTTGTGGTGAGTGTTCTTTGTATTTTTGGTTCGGTTTGTGGGGTTTTCGACCTTAGGATCGATTTATATGTGTTTTATGTGTTCGGTTGTTTGTTTTTGCTTGTTCTAGGTGTTTGAACTCTTGTACAAGCAAGTTTGGAGGAGTTTTGCTTGTTTGCTGCACTAGGTGAGTTCTAAACCCCGGTTTTTATGTGTTTTAAACTTCTTGGGGCTGAAAATGCATGTTTAAAAGGTTTTGCAGCTGTTTTATGTTTTACCGTATGTATATGGGTGATTATGTTTGTGCTTTATGGTGGTTTATGTGCTGTTGATGCTTAGGATGTTGTGTATAAGCTTCGAACAGAAGGATAAGCATGATTGTTAGGAATTGATGGTGTTTTCGTGGTTGTATGCCTGCTCTAGATGTTAAGCATGTTAGATCTATGATAAGGATGTGTTAGATCAAGGATTGGGGACTGAATAATTGCATAAGTGCATTTGCAGGTTGGTTAGTTCATCCGTATTTAAGAGCTGAACATACATTTAAAGTACTTGCTCATGCACATTTGTTGTATGTTCATTCGCATTTGTAGTTGCTCATACGCCCAAGTGTTCTTCCGCATTTATTTTGTTCATGCGCATTTGCTACAGTGTTCATGCGCATTTGTTTTAGTCATTCGCATTTGTTCTACCAGCATTTAGTTGGACACTTGGAATAATCTCTGAATACTTTCATCCGCATTAGTTATTGTTCATCCGCATTAGTTATTGTTCATCCGCATTAGTCTCTGTTCATCTGCATTTGTCTAAGGACTTAGGATTTTTCTGAAGCTTGGGAAGTAGAATGTAACGGGTAAGTTCTGGAATGTTTTGCTGGTTCATGTCTGTTGTGGTGATGCATGTTGTGGGCTGTTGTTGATGCTTTATACTATGTATAATGTGACTTTACGTGGTGTGTCTATATTCGTAAGCGTAAAGTATTATCATAAAGAAAGTGAAAGATTAATATTAATAAGAAGAGGAACATAAGAAATGAATGAAAGTCTTGCAAGCAAATGATGAAGGAGGTTCACAACTCATTGAGAGTTGCTAGCTCAACTGTGTGTACTATAGCGTGCGATCTTGGCTAACCCATGAGGGTTCACACATAGGGGGATCAGTTTGGTTATTGATCCATACGTACGAAACGGGGTCCTTGTCACTTAACCCCGAGAATGAGGTGACATTGTGCCCAACGATGGGGGTAAAGTTATGACAGGATCTAGAAATAGTGAAAGATAATGAAAATGTACGAAACGAACGAATACGTGAGTTAATGAAAGATAATTAAGTTTATACCTTGATGTATGTATGATGCACGTGCGAAAGTAAAGGAAATATTTTATTGAAAAGGATATTTTCATATATAAATCTTACAAGGTATTTTAAACGTTTTAAAACTAGAACTCACTCAGCAACGCTGACTTGTATGCATTTTTAGTTGGCAGGTGAATGTTACTGAGGGTGGCACGCGGGGGAAGCTACTCATCGGGGAAAGACTGGCATCTATTCATCTTTAATGATATTGTTGTTTTGTAATGCAATTAAACAGGGTCTTTTGTAATCCAAGAAAACAATGATATATTGCTTAACAACAGTAATTATTAATAGAATGAATGGTTTTTATTAACTTAATTCGCTGCAATATTTTATAAAATGTGTTTTGTTTAATGTAATAATGCTATGAACGACCAACTGTGAGGCCTCCGGAATGGGGCCTTACACACACACACACCCACACACACACACACACACACACATATATATATATATATATATAATATATATATATATATATATATATTAGCTATATGATCATACACGCCACACTTTATTGTTTCGGCACGATAACATGTCTATACTATATCTTCTCATCTATGTATTTATGAACACACGCGATTATATATTTTATGTACTCGCACCCATATACACATAAAATGTATATATATACACCTTAACTTATATCCTCAACATATACTCAAAATACACTATATATACACACACGCACACACACACACATACACACACACACACACACACACACACACACACATATATATATATATATATATATATATATATATATATATATATATATAACACACCTCCCAAGTACACACTATACATGCATTACAAATATATAAACAGTATGAATACTTACATACACACATCAAACATATTTATATACACATATACAAGATTCATACTTATATTATATATAGCACACAACACCCACAACCAACACAAATAACACTCACACACCACTCACACACTAATCCACACACATACACGACACACGCTAGCCTACACACAAAATCATATTAAACACATACACACTCATATTCATATACCAAACACACACATACACCATACTCAATTCTCACACACACTGGCTTCATGCACACACACTGGTTAGTTAACGGACTTGAGAATGATGGATGTCATAGTATCCCACAGTTGAAAGAATTTCGTCCCGAAATTCTCAGCTGGAGCTAGATCCTGAAGCTCTTTTCGTAAGCATATGCGGATATTTAAGTTTCATGTGGTCTTTTTGCTACCAAGCAAACTCAAGACCTTGCTTAGAGTTCCATCGATTCCTAACGATTGAAATCTTATTGCACTTCAACTACTTAACCTTTCTATCGATAAATTCTAGCGGTTCCTCTACGAAGTGGAGTTTCTCATCAAATTGGATTTCTTCGATTGGTACATGATGGGAACTATCAGCCAAACACTTTTTAAGTTTCGATACATGGAACGTATCATGCACATCACTCAACTCTTGTGGTAAATTTCAATTTATAATCTATAGGACCAATCCTTTTAGTGGTTTTGAATGGTCCTGCGTACCTTGTAGCTGATTTGTCTTTCTTTTCGCATTACACAATGCCTTTCCAAGGAGAGACAATCAACAAGATGTGATCTCCAACATAGAGTTCTAATGGTTTCCATCATTTATCAGTGTAACTTTTCTGACGATCTCTGTCTTCTTTGAGTCTACCTTTGGTCAGGAAAACCTTATCGGTTGTTTCTAAATAATCTCAGGACATGCTAACTGACTTTCACTGACTCAGCCCAACATATCAGTGATCTACACTTCCTTTCACACCACGCCTCAACGGAGCACACCCGATGCTCAGTGAAAAATTTTATTATAGGAGAACTCAATCGATGGAAAATAAGTATCCCAACCTCCACCAAAGTCAATCACACATGCTATAAGCATGTCTTCAAAGGTTTGAATAATACGTTTGCTTTGACCATTAGTTTGTTGATAATTAGCGATACTTAGATCTAACCGAGTGCTTATTGCTTTCTGGAGAGTCTGCCAAACCGCAATGTAAATCGACTATCACGATCCGATATGATCGACACACGCACCCCATACTTAGCCACAATCTAATTCACATTTAATCTTGCTAATTTCTCCATCTTATATCCCTTGAGAATTGGTTTTCGTTCCACAATAACCTAAATCAATTCATGCCCACTACTCATCCTTGACAACTTGGTAATAAAGTCCATCATTTTATTCTCCCATTTCCATTCAAGAATTTCCGGTTGGTACAGTAATCCCAAAAGCTCCTGATCTTCTACTTTAACCTTGTAGCAGGTTAAGAGCCTGGTATAATTCCTTAAGATCCTGATACATCTTGTTTGCATAATGGACATAGTATCTCGACTTATGTGCATCATTCTTAACCAGCTCTGGCTCATTTCCCACGATGGCACCCATATACGATCAACGACGTATTACACACCATCCTCCTTACCTTCCATTTATCTATCTAGCCCACGAACTCCTCACTTGCAACATTCTCCTCCTTCAGTGCCTCACCCTGCCCGTTAAAATCTAAGCCTTTAGGTTTGATTGTATGGGAATTCCCAAAGCTCAGGCACGCAAGGGTTTACCACATTCCTTTCTACTCAACACATCAGTACCATATTCGCCTTTTCTGGGTGATATCGAATCTCACAATCATAATCGTTGGGAAGTTCAACTCATGGCCTCTGGCGCATATTCAATTCCTCCTATTCAAGGATATGCTAGAGGATTTTGTGATCCGTATAGATGAGACACTTCGTTTCATACAGATAACGTCTCCAAATCTTAAATGCGAACACTATAACACCCAATTCTAAGTCTTGCGTTGTATAATTTTTATCATGGTTTTGAGATGTAAAGAGGCTTAAGCAATCACCTTATCCCTCTGCATTAGAACGCAACCAAGCCCTTGATGTAAGGCGTCGCAGAACGCCATGAAGGCATATGACCCATCTGGGAAAATTAATATTGGCAGGTTACACAACTTGTACCTTAGTGTTTGAAAAGCCTTTTCTTGATTAAATCCCCAATTGAGTTTCTTATCCTTTTGAGTTAACATTATCAATAGTTGAGCCATCTTTGAGAAGCTCGCAATGAATCATTGATAATATCCAGCCCATTCAAAGAATTGCCAAATTTATGAGGGAGTCTTAGGCGCACCCCACTACTTCACTGCTTTGATCTTTCAAGGATCAACATGAATTACCTATTCATAAACCAAGTGCCCTAAAAACTTCACCTCATGTAACTAAAACTCTCACTTGGAGAACTTGGTGTAGAGTTGTTCTTCCCCTATTAATTTTAGTATCGCTCGTAAACATTGATCATGGTCTTCCTTTGATCGGGAATAAATGAGGATATCATCTACAAACACGATTACGAATTTATCCAAATAAGCCTTGCATACCCGGTTCATCAAATCCATGAACACTGCTAGAGCATTGGTCAAGCATAATGAGTCCTAAAGGTTTCCTTTGAATATCGTCTTCTTGAACCCTCAAATGATAATAACCTGACCAGAGATCGAACTTTGAGAAGTACGTTGCGCCCTACATGAAACTGATCGAATAGATCATAATTCCTGGGGAGAGGGTATTGGTTTTTGATAGTCAACTTGTTCAACTTTTGATAATCTATGCACAACTAGAATGACCCATCTTTCTTTTTAACCAACCAGGTTGGTGCTCCCTACAACGAGTGACTAGGTCGAATAAAACTTCTATCCAAGAGCTCTTTTAGTTGACTTGATAATTCTTGCATTTGTGTTGGTGCTAACTAATACAGTGCCTTTGCAACAGAAGTTGCTCCAGGGATCATATCATTCTTGAATTCTGCTTGACGTAGAGGGGCCAATCCTAATAAGTCATAAGGAAAGTCTTTTGGAAAATCACATACAATAGGGATATCTTTCAACTTTCTTTCTTATGTCTTCTTCTTTACCACATGTGCTAGAAACATGTAACAATGCTTCTTTAGGCATCGGTGAATCTTCTTGCAAGAAACAATTCTTAAATTCTTTTCAGCTCGCTCGCATTGAATCTTGAGCACTTAGCCATTTGATAGAGAGTTACGTACCACCTTCTCCTGAAGGACTATCTTGACTTCATGTTTCGATAGCCAATCCAAACGGAATTAAGTCTGTGTCAAAGACATGATCTTCTTGTACTTTGGTGTAACCTCTAACTATTACCATTGGCCATCTCAACCGAGTAACTAATTTCTAAGAAACTGAGGTTCATGCCAAGTAAAGGAGTTATTTCGGAAGAATCAGAGCTATCATCTGCCTTGGTGTTAAGAAACAAAGAAATGTAATAATTATTTAGGAGATCTGAAACCGTACTAATAGTTGGGTTTTGGTAAGCGTCTTTCGCTCCGATTGCAATTGCACGACTGCGTGCTGGATTTCCATGATTTGCATGAGCTTAAATTCCATAGTTTTCCCAATCCCTGATTTTCGATGGTAGCCACTACTTGAGTCTGTTAGTTCCTAACTTGTTCTGATGCCCGGTTCAGCCTAGGACACACATTACAATTATGACTAAGGCATTCATCTTCTGGTTTTAAGCATAATTGTTTATATCCATTTTAGTTTCCATTTTTCTCAATCTAACGGGTTAGACCTATTGCTCCTCCTTTCCTGTCATACTCTTTTGACTAGCACGTCAAGAATTCCTTGTATGTACAATCAATCCTGTCTATAGTATCATTGCACACTACATTATCATTTCCACCATTTCCTACTCCAATCTATTAGGATCATCACATAGCCCAGTTCAGGCACATTTCTTAGTATACCGGTGATGCTTATACATAGGGTTCCTCGCGACGTTCCAACCACATCCATGATATACCGAGAACAGTGCTGAAACTAGTTATATGACATCTGATTACTCCATCAAGGTATAATGATAGAACGTTCAATCTGCTAATGCTTCAAGTCTTAAGAGCAATCTAATGAACAAGGTAATACATGGGCAGGTAGTATCATCACTCTGCCTTAACTCTATGAAGACCATGTACATTTCGGACAATTAGTCAATTGCATATTTATTGAAATGCAAAAAGTGCAACGTCTCATAGAGACTAGGACTAATGTCATAGTATGAATCCTATGAACGCTCCAGGTAGATTAGAACTTACATAGGAGTAAAGGTTATAGATATTTCCTAAGGTATAGAATTGAGAATTTTACCTACTATGACTGTTATCTTATGAAAAGATTTTCCAGACTTCGCATACATTGAAAATTGCAATTATATGTGCACCCATAATTGAAATTTGCTTTGCATGGTCAACCCCAGCTCATCCTACTCGAGCTAACTCGTCTTGTAAAGTACAGAGTGATATCCATGATTGGAGGATTGGGGATATGGTCACTAACCGAATATTGATTAACCGAAGTTGTACAAAGGAATTAAATGAGAAATCATCATTTGAGTATGGAACAGTTAAAGGAGTTCATTTAGTCTAGCCAGAAATCCAAAAGAGTAGTCATTTTCCTAGAGTGCGACGTGTCTCTTGTCTGTTTGTGTCGTGTTAGCCAGCGTGTTTGTCTCTAAAGATTCAACCTAACAACTTGTAAATAAGGGTGTTTATAGCAAATGTGACACCAAAGGATGCATGAAATAAAGGTCCTTAAAAGAATTATTATAGTAGCGCTTATCAATCAAAACCGAATATAAGTCAAATATATAATGAGATGATGCGCTTACTTAAAGCCTTCTCAAGGTAAAAATAGATGATACAAAGCCCACAACTTTCTCAATATGTGTATCACAAATAGGATGTAAGTTATGCTACCAAGTACAATATAAATTGAAAACACAAATTGAACATTCACGTATATTTCAATGCACACATAGTCCTATTATGCGTACTACATGTGGGTACTTAGGTTATAGTCCAGGTCGAGTGTTCCACCTAATTCTCTATAACCAATGGCTCTGATACCAAACTGTCACACCCCCACTTAGAGCTAAAACACGAGGATGTAACAGATGTGATCGTCATAACACATTGATTGTTAATAGAGATGCATTAATGATGATAAACCAATGTGTCATAACGTTACCCGACACAAATGGAGACTTATTTCGCAGTTAGTCAATTCCACGACAAACATAGTCAACAAGCATAATGAATTTGAATCCCACAACCCGGGAACAAGTAAATGTAAACATGTCTAACAATGTTATCTTAAAGTAAAACACAATAGTTTGATATGTTAGAGCAAGTCTAAAATGCATTCCTTAGGGTCATCACTAAGGCATTGTCTCTAGCTATCCTCTATGATTGTTACCTGAAAAGATATGCTCAAAAATGTCAACATATTGTTGATGAGTTCGCAGGTTTAAGTAATAAATAATAATTGATGCTGTGTAAATGTTTGTAGGACATAAGTGTATAAGGTTATAAGCAAGCAATATCATATGTAAACATGAGCCTCATAATGAAACCTATGACGTACACACAGATCTTGTCGGAACATATTCACCCTAGGGCCCGTCCGTGGCCACTGTCAGTCCCAACTACTATACCAACAAACAAGGGTAGGGGTTTCAGCCCAATAGTACTATCAATACCTGTCCGTCGGCTCCAACACTGGAGTTAAATAGTTATGAATAAAGAATCATACAGAAAACTCATGCATATACCAGATATAAACTTACAAAACAGTAAATAGGATAGTCCCAAAGAATAAAAGAGTTCACAGCATAAAAAGTATTGAGCATACTTTTCCCCTTGATGTTTATAAATAATTATAATAAAATGGGGCCACGAAACTCACCTTGATATGATGTGAGGTTAACGACAGAGAGTGATAAGGTTCTATTAACACAAGCGAACCAAAAGGTCAAGCACCTATGATATAAATAATTGAATTATAACACGTCTAGTAACATTGTATTACTTTTGATCTATTTTGGGTCGGTTCGAGTTCTACGCACGACTCACACTTAAAATATATGTAAGGCCCCGTCCCTGAAGACCCCACAGTTGGTCATTCATAGCATCATTTATTATTAAAAACACCTTAAATCACATTATTATAAGAAAACAATCGCAACGGAATAATTTAACCAAAAACCATTTCTTGCATTAATGATTACTTTTGCCAAATAATACATCGTTGTTTAGAGTTACAAAAGAATATTTAGTTGCATTACAAGACAAAAATATCATAATTGCATAAATAGATGCCAGTCTCTATTCACCAAGTAGCTTTAGCCCCGTGCCATCCTCAGCAACATCCTTACCTTCCAACTGATATTCATATAAAAAGTCAACGTTGCTGAGTGAGTTCTAGTTTAATAATATAGAAAATATACTTTGGTAAACTTCACATGGTGATCATTCATCAATAAACATAATAAATCATTAAGAGATTCATTTTCTTTCTTTCTTTCATTATCTTTCTCTTTCATAAACTAGGATTGCAAAAAGCAAGAGACTACATTGTTGGTTGGCAACAGATGCCGAACCCCTGTCGGCAAATGTTTATCATGGTAGCTAACCCATCGACAGTTGACCCACACTACTAAGCACGAAGCCTGCTTATGAATACGGGTCCCATTCATCATACTTTGGTCAATCATAAGGATTAGACCCCAGATGTGCATCCTCATGGGCTATACAGCCGCACATCAGTTGAGCTAACGACAACAAGGTCGTGCACCTCTATTTATTGTGTATGCAAGGCTTTTCATTCATCATAAGGGCCCGGGGGTAACATTCATTAGGTTACACTGTCCTTCTTTTATTCCTTTGTGTCCACTTATTATGAATAATACTTTTATAATTTTCATTACCTTAAATTCACATATCATGAAACAGTAATAATTATTTGTAGTAAGCATCCCAAAGATGGTATATAAAACATTAAAAACATAGAACAAGAATAAACTTCCATTAAACATAAGTTCTTAACACTTAAACTCTATTCCCAAAATTTCAGAAAATCCTAAGTGCTCACAGCGTATGAGTAGCATATACAGTGGATGGCTTAAAGTACTAAGTATCCACAGCGGACAGCCTAAGTCTACAGCGGACAACTATGGTCCATAGCGGATAGCAAAAGTCCACAGCGGATGAGTGAAACACTAAGTGTGTTCACAGCGGATGAACATAATCCAATGTGGATGAATAACATCCATAGCGGATAACTAAAAGTGTACAGCGGATGAATAAAGTCCACATCGGACGGCAAATGTTTCTAAGTGTTCTCAGCGGACAGTGTCCACAACGGATAACCAACATCCACAGCGGACACACAGTCATACTATAGTGTCCACAGCGGACAACATATTCATGTCAAAGTGTCCACAGCGGATGACCAACATCCACAGCGGACAACTAATTTACTTAGAGCTTAACTTACACGATTTCTAGTTCCCAAATGCCATTGTTAATCATCTACTTAGCTTAGATCTAACAAGTTACATCTTCAAAACATAAAAAACATCACACATAAACATATAATACACTTAAAGCAGCCTCTTTTATGGACAGTCAGGTTTTTTTCTTTATGAATCAAAATAATGATTTTGTTTAATAAAAACACTAGTAATATGCACATTAGCCCCAAACATATATAAAATTTAAAAAAGGGGATCTAGAACTCACCTCTTAGCAGCTTTCGAGTGAAATACCACAAACCCGAGAGCTAACAAGTATAACTAGCACCTAAACACATAAAACAAACAACCAACACAAGAAAACTCATAAAAACAGGTTCATAAGCTCGAACTAGCAGAAAATCAAGAAGAAAACTTCTGGAAATCTCACCTTTTCGAAGAACTTGAGCTTTCTCTATCTAAAACTGGATTGTGTTTTCTTTCCCAAGTCTTTAGCCGAATTGTGCATGAGAGAGAGGGTTATGGGCAGCCTTACCACCTTTTGACACCCATTTTGGGAAACTTTGACTCTTGCACACTTTTAACCCCTTGCTTTTGGACTATTTATCTTTTCTTCTTTACTTTTCTTTTCTTTAAATTTTTCGGGTGTTACAATATATATTTATATTTATATATATTTATAATAATTTGATTTCTCGTTTAACTAGACATGAGTAAAATACATATATATAATTAGTTTTAAATACACAATTATATATATATATATATATATATATATATATATATATATATATATATATATATATATATATATATATATATATTAGCTATATGATCATACACGCCACACTTTATTGTTTCGGCATGATAACATATCTATACTATATCTTCTCATCTATGTATTTATGAACACACGTGGTTATATATTTTATGTACTCGCACCCATATACACATACAATGTATATATATACACCATAACTTATATCCTCAACATATACTCAAAATACACTATATACATACATACATGTGAGGGCCTGCACCCGTATCAAAGTACCACTGATTATTTCCGGAAACTAGTGTGAGGGCCTGCACCACATCTGCTAGTTGGGTTGGTTGAAGAGGGTCAGTTTTGGTAATGTGTTCCTGGGCTTGGGCTTGTTTTGGCCGATGGAAAGGAGGCGGGTTGGTGGTGTAGGGTTTGGACGGGGCCAAGATTGGGTTAGATATAGGCAAGGTGGTGGAAACCTATAGGATGGGTAAGTAGGTGGAGCCTAAGGTTGGTTAAATGGATTTTGGGTAGGGTAGTACTGGTACTGGGTGGAGTTTTGGTTGTGATTTGGCTTTTATGGGTAGCGAGGTTTGTTGGTGGATTCTTTGTTGGGAGCAGATTGGTGACGATTGTCACGGTTGGGTGGTGGCTGTTGGCGGACTTTATCCGGTGGGTGATTGAGAGTGGTGGCAACCATTGGTGTGGGTGTGAGATTGTCACGAGCTTGGATCCTCCGTTGTTTGGACTGATGAAGGTCGCAAGCTTTTTCCCAAGCGGGAAGACTTTGATTCAAGATGAATGCCATAGTATCGCATTGTCATGGTAAACCGCAGACAGGATACAGGATCCGTTGAGTGTTATTAAGGAGGCAATCAACCGCGGCTAACTGATCGGCTAGTTCGCGGATGCATTGGCAATAAGCTTCGAGGGTGGGTAGACGGATAGTTTAATGTTGGTGAGTTCGTGTTGGAAGGACGCGGCGGGGGAAACTTTGTTGTTACGGACACGGATCCGTGCTTGGTAGGCTGTTGATTTTTCCTCTAACATGCGGGCTAGAAGATTATCGGACAGGGTGTCGTATATCCATTGAAGGACATAGGCATCTATCTTCTTCCATGTGGAGTACTCCGAAAAGGTAGGTTCTAGTGGAGAGGAACCATCGATGTGATCAACAACATCGTAACCGGTGGCTGTGAGCATAAAGAGTTTTACCCATGTAGGGTAGGACACTTTAACACCATCAAGAACACGAACCTTACGTTGTATGTTCGTTAGAGTGCAAATGGTATGAAGTGGTTGAGGTTTGTCGGATGTGTTGGTTTCGAGTGTTTCTGTTTTGTCTCCCATAATGGTCAATGGTTAGAGGGTGAATGAAGGGATGGGTGGTGGTAGCAAGATCGAAATCAAGCCAAAGGACGGTGATACCATGTAAGTAAATGATACTCCCTTGGTTTCATTTCATAAAGAACGTACAATATATAATACAAGATGATGAGCTAAATTAGAAGCTAATTAAGGGAAATACAATCATTTCTAACTAACACAATCGACTAAATATTTATAAGATAATCTTCTTAAAATATATCAATAAAATCATGAGATATTAGTTGACTAACAAGAACAAGTCAAAGATCCGCTAATCAAAGGATGAATCAGAATACAATAAAGATCCTCTAAAGTTATTCCCTTGGTGCTATGCTGTAACATGATCCTCTAAAGGATCCTTTGATGGCATCACACCTTGAAGAAACTCTAAAGACATTCAAGAGGATTCCTCTTATCACACAACTGATTAAAGGAACTTCCAAATTAAAGTATCCGTTGATTCAATGTTAAAGCTACGATCCTTTGAAGTTGTTCCCCTAGTGTTATGTTCTAATAGGATCCTCTGATAGCATCATACCTTAAAGAACCTCTTAAGACGTTCAAAAGGAATCCTCTGATCACATAATTGATCAAAGGAACTCCCACGTTGAAAGATCCGCTAATGCAATGTCAAAGCTATTGTCCTTAGTGCTTCAAGATGGTTATATACAATCTTGTCATCTTGTCCATGCTAACAATAATACAATAGAATACTATCTTATATGTCTTTGTAATGCGCATAATTGAAAAATTCTTGGATAATAATGTTCCGTGCATTCTGTGAGAGAGACTTACTCTTTGTCTCTCGTTTTTGCTAGAAAAGCTTTGTTTTAGCTGGAGCTATGAATGAGTTATATAGTAATTAATCTTGTTCAAACTATTAGACTGGTTAGCCAATAGTAGTAATGTTCGTTCATAGCAAAGGTGAGACTTTTTCATAACTACACAAAGGTTTGATGATCTTATTGATCCTCTTGCATTATGTCACCACTACAAAGCTCTTAATAGATGACGTGCAAAGAATGACGTACATAAAAAGATGACGCGCATTTACGCGTATCACAAAATTTATGTCGTATTTTACAATATTTTAGAAAGGATGACACGTATTTTTGCGTGTCACTACTAAAGATGATTTACGGCAATGTGTTTTGGTAAGTCTCTATCTCTAAAATAAATACATATGTGCAGGACCATGTGAAGGGTGGTCAATACAATCAGTCTCATAATAAGGAGAGATTTAAAACACTTAACAGATCAAATGGGGAACCGAGTTTGTTTAAGATGATACTAAGAACCCAAGTAAGTAATGAGACAGAACTAAGAACATGAACAAAGAAGTATGATTTTCAAGGATGCTGTATATTGCTCTCAAGTTCTATTACAAGTGTTACAAAGCATAAAAGAATTACAAGGACCTGAGACACTTTATACTACATCCTACAACCGTCAATACTTAGAAAGACAGTTGGAAACACTAATCTAGACAACAAGATCAATATAGAGTCAAAAGACAGATTGCCTTTTGACTAGTGACTATAACATGCAATAGCTCACATCCTTTTCTAATATAAAAAAGGTTAACAGGTACAATAGTAGAAAGTTACAGACAAAGACCTTAATCTACAGTTTACAAAAGCATAGACTTTTCACCAACTTGTATAAGTTGGTGAGTCTTCAGAGTTGCAGCGGAAAATGTGTTAGCTTTATGTAAAGTAGATCAGAGAAAGCGTGTCTTCTCTGTCTTTGGAAGAAATCAGTCTTCACAGCAAATTGGCTTTGGAAGACTTTGTCTCTGAAGCTTCGGAAGACTTTATCTTTGGCTTCGGAAGATTTGGACTTTGGCTTCGGAAGATTTTACACTTAGAGTATTTTTCTGTGGAGTGTGTAAAACTTCTGAAGCAACTTCTACCTTGTAGGTTCAGTGCATGCATGCAGGAAGACCCTTGGTTATTTTGGCTTCTTTGGTTGCATCAGCCTTATATTCTTCTAATATTACCTTACAAACTCCCCCTAGGCTGATGCTATCAAAACAAAGAAGTTCTTCATGTTGGAAACAGTCTGCCCAAGACACATATTGAATTGATGTGGCTAGTACGTTATGATCCAAGTCGGGTGTGATACAAGGTGATTGTGAGAAACGTATGTAGCCAAGATGGGATTTGTTCCTCTTATTCATTGAGAGTAAGATGTCTAAGGCTTGATAAAGTTAAATCAATAGGGAATGATTATTCTGTGTCTCTGGATTTAACATGACATCTGTAACATAAGGATAAAAGATAGATTCACCTAAATCATTTTCAAGTAAGGGACTTAAAGAAGATGATGTTATTGAATGGCACTTCATCATGCGTATTAGGGGTAGTAAGCCATTGTTAGGCGGTATTTGCTACTTGCATCAATCCTCTATGTATCTTGTGTAAGTGGGAGATTGTTGAAAACAGTCTGCCCAAGACACATATTGAATTGATGTGGCTAGTACATTATGATCCAAGTCGGATAATACCCAATAACAAGCTAGACAAATACATACAATATTTATTTTATGATATGATTATATAAATAAATATTAACACTTAGAGTATTTAGAAATTAGGTTTCTAAATATTTGCACTTGTGTTGTAAATAAATTATATAGATAATTTATTTTAGAGAGAGTATTCTATATTGTTATTCAAATGGTTGAACAACAATATAGTCTTTTGTCCGCATTTCTTAATTACTCATCCGCATTTACTAATGCGGATGTGTTTTGAGGAAATGCGGATGAAGATTACTCATTCGCATTTACTAATGAGGAAATGCAGATGTGGATTTGTGGAAATGCTAATGGAAACTACTCATCCGCATTTACTAATGCGGATGTAAATTTGGAAAATACGGATAGAATTTCTTCATCCGAATTTACAAATATGGAAGGAGACCATTCATCCGCATTTACTAATACGGGTGAATGTTTGAGAAATGCGGATGGGACAAGGGGCTGGCCCTCGCCCACTTTTCTCTCTCCTCGTCTGAACTTTCAGTTTCCTAAGAAATGCAATATAAGATTGAAATCCACCACTCTCTCTCATATAACTTACTAGACACTAAAAATGCATCTGTTCTTCTTCTGGGTTTTCTCTCGATCAATCGAGAACAAAAACGAAGAACAGAGGTTCATTCAAGTGTGCAAATCCTAGCAACCAAGGTGTTTGTTGGAGGCTTAAGGGTAGACTAGCTTTAGGCGTCCTTCTTTGGAAGCTGCCATTCAACTATCATCTTGCTTAAAATCCATATGAGAGGTAGTCTGCTAAACACCCTATGGTTGTTTGTAAGTATGTTTTTCATATATCGATCCATAACGGGTTTTAACAGATATATAAAATGGTTTGTATATATTAACTGTAAAAAGTTTTATATCCTTAATCCGTTGCGTTTTTCATTTTATTTGAATAAAATGGATCTGATAAACTTGTTCAAAACCCAACAATGGCATCAAGAGCCGGTTATATGGATACATGCTTCATCTGGACTGAAATCTCGGTTTCTTGCTATTGATTCACCAACAGACCGAGAGTTCTGGTCAATGTTTCCCCTGATTTTTCAAGATTCTACTTTACATGCATACTGTAAACTTGAAAAATTTAATCATTTGGATTATTTAGTTGTTTGGACAAGAATCATAATATTCGGTTTGTTTATACTTTAACCAAAAATCAGTGGTTCAAAGGGGATGCTTTCAGGTTTCTGCTTACATATTTGGATATGTATTTTAATGTTCATAACCTAGCCGAGACCTTGTGTTTGGATGTGTTGTGATTGTATTTGATTATTCAAAAGGGTTGTAATAATTAAATGTATTTGTTCTTCCTTTTGGGTATTTAATTTATTTATTTTTCATTTGGTATGTAAAATAAATAGGTTAGTTGCTTTTTATTTTTACTAGACAAATGTATTTAGGATATATTTTGTAAAAGAAGATGCAACAAGGTTGTTTTTTGGTTTGGGCCAATTTTGAGCCCAAAGGGCTTTATAGCTCTTAATGGTTTTTAAGCCCAATAACCGAAAACATATTTTGAAGGCCCAAAGGAGTTTGGTGCAGAAACTTAAGCCCATTTGGAAGCCCAAATCGAATGGAAGAATCACAACACAAAGTGGATGCTTGAAGCATTTGGATGCGAGATCAAGTGGGAGTTCACCGACACAAGTGTTGTGTCAATTTTACCCTTAGGAAAGACCTAATTAACTCACTTGTTTCGATCAACAAGCGATGTTAAATTAGTTGGCTATGGTTATGAACTTGTTGTAGTATGTGATGCTTGTGTGGTTGATTTAATTTTATTGTTTAGGTGATATTTGGATATGCATTGTTAAACAATTTAAAATCAACAACAAGCTTAAAACAGTTCTTTTGGAAACATTAAAATGGGTAATAAAATGGTTTTATTAAAGGTTAATGTTTTTGCAATAACTTTGGGTTTTATTAAAAGAGCCTTGAAAGTTGGTTTCACTAAAGTACCACGTATTTGAATGCATGCAAATGTAAGGTACAAAATGTTTTCAAACCTAGAATTAATGGAAACGAAAATCCCTTTTAAACAAGTTTAACACCATCCTTTTATAAAACACTCAAATCACTTGGGAACTCTTTGTGAGATAAAGGTCACCTAACAACATTTAGGGAACTTATGTGTTTGAGGTGGGGTTAACATATTTGTGGGATAAAGGTCACCTAACCATTTGTATGTTAAACTCACACGTGTGTGTAAGTAGGACGACTTGAGTTGGAAACCATGTGAATAGGGTCACCGAAGCATTGCATATAATTGTGTTGATGGGATTTAACATGCCAACTAAATGTAAATATGTTTAACCGATCCCATAAAACTAGAAGTTGCAAAGGGTTGCAATTGTCAAATGTTGACTACCTTGTTAAATTTAAATAATGGGATAAAGGTCACCTAACCAATAGTTATGTGTAACATTGGATTCTAGATTTTAATTATTAATTGTCTATGAGACATGAAAGGGTATTAATAATTAAAATTTCATTATCATAAATACTAAAATTAAACTTTGTTAAGAATGTAGAAATGGTCGCAAACAACAACGCTACCACCCAGACCATCCATAACCTGTCACTAAGAACTATCCTAGAAAGGGATCGTCTCAACCACAATAATTTCATGGATTGGTTTCAAAACTTTAGAATTGTTCTTAAGCAAGAAAAGAAATCATATGTGTTGGACGATCCTATTCCCGATGAACCCAACCTTAATGATGTTGATGCCTACAATGATTGGGTTAAGCACACTGAGGATTTAGTGCAAGTTTCCTCCCTCATGTTAGGAACCATGATTCCCGAGCTTCAAAAGGATTTTGAACATCATGGGGCATACGACATGATTACCCAATTGAAGGAAATGTTCCTTCAACAAGCAAGGGTAGAGCGCTTCGAAACGATTTGAGCACTTCATGCATGTCGAATGGAAGAAACCCAATCGGTGTCATCTTTTGTGCTAAAGATGAAAAGCCACATTGATTTCCTCATGAATTATAACATGAATAGATGGGACAAGAGCATTGGGGAACTTTATGCAATGCTCAAAACAGCTGAAGCGGGGATGGGTAAAAGGGTTTTACCGGTTCTCACGATCAATGAGGGTGGCAACAAGAAAAGGCATCACCCCGAACCCAAGGCAAATGTTACCAAAGGCAAGGGATACGTCAAAGGGAAGGGTAAGGGAAAGGCTAAAGCGGAACCACCAAAATCGAAGCTTAAGAAGCCAAAGGTTACGGAGAACGATCCATGCTTTGAGTGTGGTGAGATAGGACATTGGAAGAGGAATTGTACAACCTATCTCAAAGAGTTAAGAAACAAGAGGGATGCTGGGCAGACCTCAGGTACAACTTTCATGATCCATATTGAACTTAATATTATTTCTTCAAACACATGGGTATTGGATACCGGATGTGGAACTCATATTTGCAATTCGTTGCAGGGGTTCAAAAGAAATAAACATTTTAAGAATGGAGATACTGGTCTCTACATGGGCAACGGAGCAAAAGTTGATATCGAAGCCCAAGGAGACTATATCTTGAAGCTTCCAAGTGGTTTGGAAGTTATTTTAAAGGACATTCTGTATGCTCCTAGTTTGACTAGGAATATTATCTTAGTTTCCCTTCTAAGACAATATGGTTATGTATTAAAGTTTGTAAACGATGGTATTTGTGTTTTTATGGATGATATGCCTTATTTTAAGGTTATGCCTTCTAATGGTATTTATGAATTGGTTCATGATGACACATCCTTTAATAACTCGTTATACCAAACAAGCACCAAGAAACTTAAAATAGGTTTAAGTAAATCATATATTTGGCATTGTTGTCTTGGTCACATAAACAAGAATCGCATTCAAACACTTCAAAAGAACGGTCCTTTGGAAGCAAATAAAGACGGTTCATTTGATAAGTATGAATCTTGATTACAAGGAAAGATGACCAAGGAACCCTTTAGTGGCACTAACGTAAGGGCAAAAGATTTATTAGGAATCATACATTCAGATGTATGTGATCCTTTTAAAGTAATGACTAGGAATGGTGAAAGATACTTCATTACCTTCATCGACGATTATAGTCGTTATGGTTATGTGTACTTGTTAAGACACAAAGATGAAGCTTTTGAAATGTTCAATATCTTCAAAAATGAAGTAGAAAATCAACTCAATAAAACAATCAAAGTTCTTTGTTCAGATAGAGGAGGTGAATACCTTAGTGATGCCTTTCAAGATTATCTCAGGAGTTGTGGGATTGTCTCACAGCTTGCTCCACTCGGAACACCACAACATAATGGTGTGTCTGAAAGGAGAAACCAAACCCTATTGGATATGGTTCGATCTATGATGGCTAGAAGTACACTGCCTCTATCATTTTGGGGTTTGGTATTGCTCTCCATGGCATGTATTCTGAATATGGCCCCAACCAAGAAAGTGGATAAGACACCTTTTGAAATATGGCATGGAAGAGTTCCATTGTTATCATATTTAAAAGTATGGGATTGTGAAGCTTATGTTAAGCAGAACACCCTAAACAAGTTAGAAGGCCGATCCACTAAGTGTATCTTTATAGGATATCCCAAAGACTCCATGGGATATTACTTCTACAATCCAACAGAGCAAAAGGTATTTATTGCTCGAAAGGCTGAGTTCTTGGAAACTAAGTTCCTTATGAAAGGAACTACCAATAGAACAGTGGAACTTAATGAGGATCGAGAACCACAAGCCGAAACACGTTTGGTTGATATTAGCAATCAAGAAGAGGTTGTTGTTTATGATCAAAGGGTTGATCAATACACACAAAACGTTCGCAGATCTGGTAGAACTAGCTATCCACCCGAAAGATATGGATTTTTCATGAATGGATGCTATGTAGTTGACTCGGATGAACCAACTACGTACCATGATACAATGTCTAATTCCGACTGTGATAAGTGGCTTGAAGCCATGAATGTAGAGATGTAATCCATGTATGACAACCAACTATGGGAATGGGTTGTGCCACCGCTTAACTCCAAACCGTTTGGATGTAAGTGGGTTTTCAAGAAGAAAACCAATATTCATGGAGACTTAGATACTTATAAATCAAGAATTGTAGAAAAAGGTTTCACTCAAACTCAAGGGGTTGATTATGGTGAGACCTTCTCGCCTGTGGCAATGCTAAAGTCAATTAGGATATTATTTGCCATAGCTGCATATTATGACTATGAGATTTGGCAAATGGATGTCAAAACTACTTTCCTTAATGGACATCTCGAAGAGAATGTCTATATGGTTCAGCCCGATGGTTTTATCGATCCACAACATCCTAATAAAGTATGAAAGTTAAAGAAATCAATCTATGGATTGAAACAAGCATCAAGAAGTTGGAATCAATGTTTTGATGAAGAGATCAAGGAATTTGGATTCATCAAGAACACTGATGAAGCTTGTATGTATAAGAAAGCTAGTGGGAGCATCATTACATCCTTAGTATTGTATGTTGATGATATACTACTGTTTGGAAATGACATTCCAACCATGGAAGATGTTAAAACCTGGCTTGGAAGTTGTTTTTCCATCAAACATCTTGGTGAAGCCACCTACATTTTAGGAATAAAGATCTATAGGGATAGATCAAGCCGGTTGATAGGTTTAAACCAAAGTGCATACATTGATAAAATATTGAAAAGGTTCAAGATGGAGAACTCTAAGAAAGGTCTGGTACCTATTCAAAGAGGGACAATATTGATTGCATCTCAATGTCCAAGCTCAAAGGATGAGCAAGAAAGGATGAAGGAAGTGCCATATGCATCTGCTATAGGATCCATCATGTATACAATGATATGATGGATTGTTCATCATTCTTGACTGGTTACTTTCGGATGTTCTTGAAAGTCTGCTTAATATCCGATCAGCTGTTGCTGCTGATGATGTACCTTCTTCCGATCTTGTTTGACCACGAATTTGAGAAGTCCTTGAAGTTGATGCTTTTTGAAACACACGATTCGCTCTTGTAGTCTTCTCGATTTCTGGATCAAATAGCAATGGTGAGATCCTTCCTGAAAATCTTGTATGCATTAATGTAATGGTTACCTGCAAACAAGAAAACACAAAATACCTCGCGTAATACTGAACAAGAAAACAAATAAAAAAAATAGAAATGTAAAATCTTTTTGGGTTTTTTATAAATTTTTAAGAAAGCAAATAAAAACTATTAAACACTAAGCGCACTAATTCCCCGGCAATGGTGCCATTTTTATCTGATTGTCGAGACTCGATCAAAAACAAGTTATTATATCGGTCTTAGCTACCTTTATTGTGTAACGGTAAGTAAGGTCGTCTCCATAAGGAATATGTGGAAAGTGTTTAACAATATGACTCAATTAACTTAAAGACACGAACTTTAATATTAAAAAGTGAAACTTGAGATGAATTTAAGAACACAATTGCAAAAAGCAACAAACTTTGAAACAAATTTGATTAAATATTAAGAAACAATCACTTCCGGGTTTCCAATTCCGCAAGATCCACAATTGATACTTTCAAATTAGGGTTTGTAAGAAACAATACTTCAAGATTTTAGCTTTTGATTAAAATGGTAACAAAGGAACAATCTTTTAAGACTCGTTCATTCACAAAGTCACCAATTCACCTATAGCACGTTGTCTACTTTTCTTAATGAGCTCATGATGCAAGGAAACCGAAAACTGATAATCAAGCACATAACTTTATTTATAAGTAAACCTTTTAACTAAAACAAAACATAAAATTTCATTCACTAATCCATTGTTCAATACAAAAAGCCCTAATCAAACGTACCAATTGTTTCACTTAACATGAATTATACTCCTGAAAGCAATCAACAAGAACTTAGTCACTCATGGTCCTTATTGAATCTTTAATCTTGATTTGGAGAATGTTTGTGGATGACTTTGGGAGCCTTGGAACACCAAAAATTGCCTTAGAATTGTCAAGATTCGAGCTTGGAAAAGTTCTATTTCGAATTGGGGTTGGATAGGTTTATGTAGCTTGAAATTCAACAAAATCCGAAAGTTGGTTGCATACCGGCGTATGATACGCCCAGGGGCGGCGTATCTATGCCCCCCTTCTGTAATTTTTGTCAAATACGGCCACAAATACGCCCACCAATACACTGCCCGGCGTTTAATACGCCCATACCAGGCGTATCATACGCCGGTTTAGGGTTTTCTGGGCTATTTTTGTAACTTTCTTTATTTTCAGCTTCAACCCTTGTAGTTTCATATTTTGCTCCTTTTTCTCTCAAAATAAACCTTCTTTAGCTCCAAACACCTACGAATCAAAACATAAACAATATGAACTTGTTCTACACTTATCATGATGAAAAATCATGTATTTAGGTTAATTAAACACTGAATTATTCCCATGCGATCATAGGGGTGGAGAAGAGAGAATCATGGTACTCACTGAAGCCCATGTCTTCATCATCATAGAATTCAATGCTGGGAATTTATTAGTTTAAATCAAGTGGCTAGGGATGGTAACTTCCCCTGAGGTTGTTCACTAGAGTGTTAAGACTCTGAGTGAAGGCTTAAGGCTATTGGGGTTGTGAGCTCATCAGGCTGAGCATGAGGAACCTCAACGCTGATCATTTGAGAGATGGGAGTGGTTTGCTCCTCAGGGGAAGTGGGAGCTCGAGTGTCCACTTCCTCCTGCATGGGTGGTGATATGGGGGCCTGCACAAGCTGAGTAGCATGTGCAGGGGATTATTTGGTTTTTTTCTGGTAGGTGATGGTTATTGTAGGTTGTATTTGTGGTTAGGAAGTAGAAGGTGTGGGTAGCTGGTGTTGCTAGGTTGTCACCTTGAGCGATAAGCTCTAACGTTTTTAGGACTAGGGCTGTTTCTACCCCTGAGAAGCCAACAGTTGGTTTCCTCATAGTCTTGAAGATGCAAGGCTTCATCTGTCCTAGTTTTAGAATATTACCTGTTCCCCTCAACTATGTGCCCAGTTCACAGTTGAGAATGTGCTGGACATATCTAGGAAACATGTAATACTCTAAGGAGTCTAAGTTTGCAAGTAAATTGGTATAGACAAATTGTGAATACCTGAACTTGACCCTCTGAACCATCCTATGGACTATAAAAGAAAGGTCTTTTGGAATCTGGTCCTAACCTCCATGCTTGTTGGATAAGCTGTGTATGACAACATGGAGGAGGTACTTCCACTGAGAGGAGACCTTCCCCTTTTTGAAGGTCATGACTAAGAAGTCACCTTTATATCCCATATACTCAAAGGAGTGGTTAACAGCAGCTTTAGGAAAGGACAAATCATCTTCTACATCATCTAGCTGATGATGAGCGTTTATGGAGGCTGGAGTGATGAAGATTGTCCTCCCTTGTACTGTGGCAGATAGTGCCTTCTCCCCATCCGTGGTGACCTCTTGGCAGGTCCTCCAAAATTCCAACAACTAATCCTTATAGAGAGGAGGATCAATGGTGAGGGAGGTGCAGTAGTTTGTCAAGGAAAGGTAACGGCAAACCTCTGAGAAATCAGGATCTTTCTCAGAGTCTATTAGAGCAACCTGATTATGTTGTCTGTGAAGATGTATGAAAAAATCAGGTTGGTTTCTGATCTCAAGGTTGGCCATTTGAGGTAGCTTTACGTTGAAGGAAGATAAGAACGAAGGCGGTTTGTGGGTGAAATTAGGTTAGAGAAAAATGCAGATGAAGAGGATAGTGAGAAGAGGGGAAACCTTTATGAGAATATATATGAAATGGATTTTAGACAAAGTTAAAGCAAAAGGATAAACTTTGAAATCCGAATGTCGGTCCCACCTCTGAAAAAGTGCCCAAAAAGGTAGTTTTCTTGGAAGTTAAAAATCTTTCGAAGGTAATTTTGCTTCGGAAGTTTTAAGAAAAAGCATCCGAAGCCAATTTGGCTTCGGAAGATATTCTTAAGAGTTGTGAAAATTTGGCTTCGGAAGAAAAATACTTAGAGAAATTTTCTTCCCACACATATTTGGTTTCGGAAGATATTAAGACTTGGGAGTTTTATTCTAAAGAGAATAAATCTTCCAAGACTTAATTGCTTTTGGAAGAAAATTGTCCTTCAAGTACATGCAAGTACATAGAAGCAGATTTAAGCTTCGGAAGATATTCTCAGAATTTATTCCGAAGGTAAATTTCTTATAAGTAGTTATTTGATTAGAAGACAAAAATTTCTTTCGAAGGCAACTTGAAATCTTCCGAAGGAAAATATGTTTGGAAAAGTTTTCAAAAATCTAAGGAATATCATTTTAAAGATTTTCTTCCAAAATAAACTAGGCTTATAAAGGTGATAAAATAGACAACTTAGGACACACTGGTTTTAGAAATAAAGTTGATTTAAGTTTTAAGAAAATCTAGTCAAAGTTATTTATCCCAATAGCTGATATAAAATATTTGAATCTCTATTCATCAAAAGCTTTAGTAAACAAATCAGCATATTGTTCATTTGTGTTAACTTTGACTAGTTTGATTAATCCCTTTTCAAAGTTATCTCTAATCAAATGATACCAGATGTTGATGTGTTTGGTCCTTGAGTGTTGCACAGGATTCTCTGTAATAGAGATAGCACTATTGTTGTCTATGTGGATGGGAGTCTCTTTGAAGTTGAATCCATAGTCCAACATCTGATTCTGAATCCAAAGCACTTGAGCACAGCAGCTTGCAGCAGCAATGTATTCATCTTCAGCAGTTGATGCAGACACATAGGATTGCTTCTTGCATTGCCAAGATACTATCCTTCCACCAAGGAATTGGCATCCCCCAGATGTAGACTTTGTAGTCATTTTGTAACCACTATAGTCACTATCTGTATAAGCATACAGATTGAAGTCAGAACTCTTTGGATACCAAAGGCCAAGCTTGGGAGCACCTTTGAGATATCTAAGAATCCTCTTGACAGCAATCAGGTGTGACATCTTGGGGTTCGCTTGATATCTTGCACAGATGGATGTGGCAAACATGATATCAGGACTGCTGGCTGTGAGGTACATAAGAAACCCAATCATAGCCCTATAAAGATGTTCATCCATACACTCCCCCTCAAGATCAGGTCTAAAGGAGTGGTTTCTGGCTATGGATGTCTTAGCAACCTTACAATCAGTCATGTTGAATCTTGTTAGTATGTCTTGTACATACTTTGACTGACTTATAAAGATGCCATTGTCAACTTGCTTCACTTGAATTCCCAGAAAGAAATTAAGTTCCCCCATGACATTCATTTCAAACCTATTCTTCATCAGCCTCTCAAAGTCTTTACAGAGCTTTGGATTAGTTAACCCAAAGATAATGTCATGTACATATACTTAAACCAGCATTAAGTCATTCCCTGTTCCTTTGATGAAGAGAGTTCCATCTATAGTAACCCTCTTATAACCATGTTGACAGAGATACTAAGATAGTGTCCCATACCACTTTCTTGGAGCTTGGTACAGCCCATAAAGAGCTTTATCAAGCTTGCAGACATAATCAGGATGATCTGGGTCTGCAAAGCCAGGTGATTGTTTGACATACACCTCTTCATTAATCACCCCATATAGAAAAGCACACTTGACATCAAGTTGGTAGACCTTGAAATCCTTGGATGCAGCAAAAGCCAGGAATATTCTTACAACTTCAAGTCTTGCCACAGGAGCAAAAATATCTATGTAGTCAATTCCTTCTTCTTGTGTGTACCCTTGAACAACTAGTCTGGCCTTGTTCTTGATGACAAGTCCTCTATCATCCTTCTTGTTTCTAAGAACCCACTTGGTTCCTATGGTAGTCTTCCCTAAAGGAAAAGGACATAGGTTCCAAACCTTTTATCTTTTAATTGAAGCAACTCCTCTTGCATTGCTTCAACCCAACTTCCATCCTTTAAAGCCTTATCAACTTTCTTTGGCTCTATCTGGGACAAGAAGCAAGAGTAAAGACAAATATTTTTGTCATGGGTTTGTCCTCTTGTTCTCACCCCTGTATCAACATTTCCTATGATGTTTTTGGTGGGGTGTGAATTATGGATCCTGAGTTGAGGGATCACAGCAAGTTGAGTGGAAAGATCTAAATTAGAGAAATTCAGATCTGGCAATGGAGTATCACCCACCACATCAGCACAGTTATCAAGAGAGACTTGATCCAATGAGTATGTGACATCATTTATGTTGTCTTCTATGGAGTGGTTATCAGTATCAAGAAATTCTTGATCACTATCACCACCTCTATTTCCTCCTACATTTGAAGCTCCTTCACCTGAGTTTTGAACCTCTGAGCTGGAATTTGAAGGCATGTCAAATGTATCAGCTGAATTTATCATGTTTGTGTTGATAGGATCTTTACTTGTAGGGTTAATTACCACTGAAGCTAAAGTAGTATTCTTGCTTGGTCTTCTCAGCTCAAATCTTAGGTCAGGATTTCCTATTGATAAGTTACCTATAGATCCTGAAACATTCTCACAAGACTTGTTAAAACAGTTGGTAACTAATTTAAGATCAAATAGCCAATCCGGACCAGAACCTTTCACACTAGGAGTGTGCTCATTGAAGGTCACATTGGCTGACTCCTCAACTACTCTAGTTCTGAGATTGTATACTCTATAAGCCTTAGCTTGGGAAGAGTATCTAATAAAATGTCCATCATCTGATTTCTTAGCAAACTTGGCTACCTGATCTTTGGTATTCAAGATGGTGCAGGGACATCCAAATGACCCGAGGAAACCAATGAATGGTCTCCTTTTGTGCCACAGCTCATAAGGAGTCTTACCATGAGTCTTAACTACTAAAACTCTATTTTGCACATAGCAGGCTGTGTTGACTGCCTCTGCCCAGAAGGTGATAGGCAGTTTAGAGTCAGAAAGCATGGTTCTTGCAGCCTCAATAAATGTCCTGTTTCTCCTCTCAGCAACACCATTTTGCTGAGGAGCCCTGGGAGCATTATATTGTCTTGTAATACCTTTTTCATCATAAAATATATTAAGGATTTGGTTCTTAAATTCTGTTCCTTGATCACATCTTACGGTCTTGACCTTGTGATCAGATTGATTCTCAATTTTCAGAATAAAGTTCTTCAAGATCTCAAGAGTCTCATCCTTAGTTCTAAGGAAAAAGATCCAAGTGAATCTTGTGAAATCATCTGTGATCACTAAACAGTATGAGGTCCTTTCTAAACTCATTACACTGGTGGGGCCAAAGAGATCCGTATGTAATAAGTGTAAGGGAGTATTGATAGAGTTCTTTTCCTTTGGCTTGTGAGACACTTTGTGTTGCTTTCCTTTTAGGCATGCAACACAGTGGTCATCACTTGTAAACTCTTTCTTTGGCATTGCAGTTACCAAATCATTCTTTATTAATTTATTCATGTTCTTAAAGTTTACATGGCACAATCTTTTATACCAGAGGAAAGACTCATCACTATTTGCTTTAGATAGAAAGCAAGAAACCTCCCCTTAGGGAGATGTTTCCTGCAAGTTCATCTTGTATATGTTCCCTTTCCTGAGGGCTCTGAGCAGGATATGCTCTTGAGGAATGACCACCCCGGGCTTGAGAAAATGCACTCATGCTTAGTAAAGAGCATGTTGTGTCTCTGATCACAAAATTGGGATACACTCAGTAGATTGTACCCAAGCTCCTTAATAAAATTTACCTTTTCAATGGTGAGCTTACCATTTGTGACCATGCCCCTTTCTGTAATGTAACCTCCAGCATCTCCTCCAAAAACAACTGATCATCCATCAATTTTTTCAAAATTTTGAAGAAGTGAACCATTGCCAGTCATGTGCCTGGAACAACCACTATCAATGATCCATACATTTCCCTTGGTCTTTAGCTATTCCTGCACAAAAAAGAAGCGGTTAGTTATATTTGGAAACCCAAGCCTCATTGGTCTTGGGCTTTTCAAAGTGATCTGAAGATAATATAACAGTAACAGTTCCTATGTTCAAGCTTTGAGGATCATTAGCTGTTGTTGATGAAGAACTTTCAGTCACCAGGTCTTTCTTCATCTTCCACACCATCTTTGGAATATTGGACTTGACCTTCAACACCTCGAAAGTTTTAATAACTTCTGAAGTTTTGGAGACTGGACCTTTGGAAGATCTTTCTTTCACTGTAACAGGCTTCAGTACTTCGAAAGCATTCCTTTCTTTCGAGACCAAATTTTCTTCCGACGGCAAGTTTTCACTTGTCTTGTTTTTCCCTTTGGAGCTTCCGAAGGAAAAAGATTTTCCTTCCAAAGCTAGCTTTTCCTTCTTCTTCTCAGAAGCTTTCTCTTTGATCATGTGAATAGTACTTTTAGGATTGTAGATACAACCCTTAGCCAGATGAGAAGTACTACCACACATGATGCAGTCCATTTGCTTCCTTCTGAGAGCCTTCTTTTGAGAGAAAGACTGAACTTGATCACTTTCCACCTCCATCTTCATCTTCACAGATGATACAGCAAGCTTTTTAGGGAGAAGTTTGCTCTTGGAACTGGATGGTTTAGGCTGTGTAGCTATGGTACACAGCTGATCAGCCTTCTTCTCTTTGCTGGAATGATTTGGACCTGAACTAGAACTCCTGGTACTAGAGTTCATAGTTGAATCTTCAGCCTTCATCACTTCAAATCCTGCAGAGATAAACACTTGTTTTTGCTTACAGTTAAAAGTGGCCGTGATTTCTTGAGCCTTTGTTGACTTTATCTTGGCTCTCCTGATCAAGTTCTTCCTTAGAGACTTGGTCATCCCAACTTCTTCTCTCTCCTCAGGAGAATAGTGACCCTTCTTAGGATGGACTTCTTTACTCTTCTCAGACACATCCTTTACTATCTTCTCCTTATCCTCTTCAATAATGGGGTCTCTGAGGGGAAGCTCATCTTCACAAGTTTCACACCTTGGAGATCTTACAGATAAAAGAGTGTGTGGAGGAACTATCTTAGTAGATCCCAGTCCCTGCTTATTCTGATAACAAACTTGTGCTTGTAGGGATAAGGATATCATGTTCTTGAAGGTCTCTTCTTCAAGAACAAGTTTTTCTGCCCTGGCTTTGCTGATCACAAGCTCAGCCTGGCATTCAGTTAACTTAGTGATGAGATCTTTTATCTGAGTCCTGTAGTTGGTGTGTTCATGCTTTAGATTTGAAATGGTTTTCTCTAAATCTTCTATTTTCAATTTGTAATCATTTTTAGCTCTTTTGAAATCAGCTTTTAAAATATTTAAGGACTCAAGATCAGATCTCATGTCTAAGTTATAGGACCTATATTTATTGACTTTAGCAATACATTCAGGTGTACAGAGATGTTCCAATACCTTGGCTTCATCATGATCTGCCATCAGTGCTTGGTTTGGAGATGCATCCTCCACTAAAAACTCCAGTCAAAGCCTCCTTCTTCAATAGCAACTGCAGCTTGCTGCTTGGGCTTCTCATTCTGGTGAGCTCTTTCAGTGTAGTTTGGCCTGGTTTGTGCATGGCCACCATTTGTCTTTGGTTCCTTGCCCAAACTTTCCACTGGATATATTGCTAGGAAACTTCCTCTCTGTCCTCTTGTAGAATTTCTTGGCCCTGTGAGTGAGAAGAGCCATCTGCTGGACTATTTCCATATACTCCAGATCATCTGGATGGATACAGTTCAGGTCTTCAAGGGTGAAGAGAAAGTTGCATGTGCTTTCATCAGAAGACACAAAGGCTCGTGAAGAGCTTGTCTCTTAGAATGGGCTTCCATGGATGTAGCTCTCTCTTGGTGTCTCCAGGAAGGTAATGAAAGGACCCTTCTGTGAGTTGTCAGGGTAGCAGATGAGATGATGTTGTGGTTCTCTGCAATCCCTTTCAACCACACGAAGGGCTGAACTCTGTTGGATGCTAAAGTTACCAGATGAATTTTGCATGTTCATCTCCATTTGGTAGCCACTAAGTATACTATACAACTCAGTGAGAGTGATGGTCTTGAGGTTTTCAATCCTCTTAATGATCACACAATAGTGTGTCCATTGTCTAGGAAGAGAGGACATGAACTTCCTTATAATATCCCTGTTCTTAAGAGTTACTCAAATATACATAAGAGTATTCACAATCTCAACATACCTGAAGTACTGTTGAGTTATGGTTTCACCTGTCTTGAAGGTGAAGTTCTCAAACTGTTGCTTCAAGAGGTCCTTCTTGTTCTCTTTAGCTTCATTAGACCCCTCATACATCAGCTTCGGTGCATCCCACAGTTGCTTGGCGGTCTTGCACTTCTTGAAACCTCTGTAGATATAGTTTGGAAGAGCAGTTTGGAGGGCGGTCATGGCCTTCTGATCAATATCAATCTTCTTCCAATCTTCATTAGAATAATCAGACACTTTTTTTGGTATCATACCACCACCAGCAGCAGCTAAATGGGACTGATCCCCACATCCTGGAGTCTTGAGACTTGATAAAGCCTTCTATTCTTTGGCACTAAGTGTCAAAGTCTTCAGGAGTGATCAGTGGAGACTTAGTCATAGTACCAGTTTCCATATCAGCCTTGGTGATAGCTGCCATTTGAGATGTTAAGTATTTTATAAAACTGAAAGGATTAAAGATGGTGAGATCTTACAATCAAGAGCCTAAAATGCCCTGATACCAATTGCAGGACTGTGTGAAGGGTGGTCAATACAATCAGTCTCACAATGAGGAGAGAGTTAGAACACTTAACAGATTAAATGGGGAACCGGGTTTGTTTAAGATGATACTAAGAACACAAGTAAGTAATGAGACAGAACTAAGAACAAGAACAAAGAAGTATGGTTTTCAAGGATGCTGTATATTGCTCTCAAGTTCTATTACAAGTGTTATAAAGCATAAAAGAATTACAAAGACCTAAGACACTTTATACTACATCCTACAACCGTTAATACTTAGAAACAGTTGGAAACACTAATCTAGACAACAAGATTAATATAGAGTCAAAAGGCAAATTTTCTTTTGACTAGTGACTATGACATGCCATAGCTCATATCCTTTTCTAATACAAAAAGGTTAATAGGTACAATAGTAGGAAGTTACAGAAAACGACCTTAATCTACAGTTTACAAAAGCATTGACTTTTTACCAACTTGTATAAGTTGGAGAGTCTTTAGAGTTGTAGCAGAAAGCATGTCAGCTTTATGTAAAGTAGATCAGAGAAAGGGTGTCTTCTCTGTCTTCGGAAGAAATCAGTCTTCACAGCAAATTGGCTTCGGAAGACTTCATCTTTGGTTTGGAAGATTTGGACTTTGGCTTCGGAAGATTTTACACTTAGAGTATTTTTCTATGGAGTGTGTAAAACTTGCGAAGCAACTTCTACCTTGTACGTTCAGTGCATGCATGCAAGAAGACCCTTGATTGTTTTGGCTTCTTTGGTTGCATCAGCCTTATATTATTCTAATATTACCTTACAATATGTAATATGTATTACTTTTTTTATATATAATTTTTATGTGTTATGTTTAGACACAGTTCATACTTGACTCATAGATCCAGAAGCATGTTCTTCAATCAGTTGGTAGCAAGTGGAGAAACTTCAAGTATAATCTAAATAAGAAGTTTATTAAGCCATACAAACATGACCCTAAGGCGGCGAGTCTGGGGGATCCTCCTATTGAGTATACTTCTATAAAGAAACAAGATTTGTGACTTTTTGTATCACAAAAAACTTCAAAAAAATAAGAGGTTCGTTAAACCGTGCATGTTTATATCCGTTCAATATCGTTTACTTTTAATTTACATTAGTTATTAAAAACTTTCATGACAGTACGTTTAATATTTTTTCTATTGTAGGAACAAAGTAAGAAAGCTAAAAACCTCCGTGCACTGCATAAATACAATCATCGTTTAAGCCGAAAGGGATTCTCCGAACTCATCACTGAAATTGTATGAATTAAATTAATCAAATACTTTACATTTGTTTACTGTTAATTTATATTTGTTAATTATTAATTATTTAGATAAACGAAACCGGGCAGACAAAAGAGGAGATTGATAGAGCAATGCTATGGAAAAAGGCAAGAGAGTTAAAAACTGGAAGTTATGACCCGAATGTTCAAGAAATTGTTAAAAAATTGTAAGTTTGGATGATATATATACACATATATATGCAATAGACCTACATCATCATTTATATTTAATGCCAATTTTAGGATGAGCTACATGATTCAGCAGCAAGTTTAGGAGAGGTTACATGAACACACGATTTGCTTACACAAGCCCTGGGTACCAAGGAACAACGTGGGCATGTATGTGGGATGGGTAAATTTGTAAACCCACAACACTATTTTCACGTGTCGATGACCGTTAAGGATATTTTGGATATTGAGAAGAAGATGGTAGATCAACGCTTTAACAAACTTAAAGAGGAGATAGATAAACTAAAAAAAAGGTACAAGTTGAAAAACTATTAAAGCAATTTGAAGGAAAGAAAGAAAATAAACGGGTAAGAGAATCTACAGATGAAAAATGAGAATGCAAAGAGGGATGTGGAGAAAAAAAAAACAAAAAAGATGAGAAAGGAAAAGAACTAAAAGAGAAGGATGTAAAGAATATTGAAAAGGTGGATGGAAAGGTTGTGAAGCAAAGAATGATTACTAGAGCACAAAGAAAGGAAAGGATAAGGATTGAAGATAATGTTGTCTTGAAAATAACTAAAATGATGGTTGATGGACAAATGGCGAAGGTTGATTCTATAAGTGTATAGAGTGAGGACAAACTATTTAGGTATGAAAGTTTTACTTACTTAACTTGTGATGATTTTGAAGCAGTTTATACGTTGGATGAGCTTACCAGGGCTGTCATTACTACTTATATGATGTAAATATTTAAATTTAGTTTTACTATTTGTAAAACACAAGTTAGTTTTAATCAATTTCTTTTTCTTTGTTATTATATAGATACTTGTTTGAGCAATTCAAGAATAAGAGAAAAAAGATCATGGAATTTGTTTTATGAGTCCTTCTGTGATCTCGCCAGTTGAACCTAAAGTGAAATCCAAAAATATTGATGCTTCAAGTAGAAGCATTGCAAATCATTTGTCTACAAGAAGGAATAATGATATCATTTTATTCACCTACAATCCTGGGTTTGACTTAATTGATTATCAAATTCTACCACCATAGTAAAAATAAGTTGTTTGACTTAATTTGTTTATTGGTTTTTGTAGAAAACATTGGGTGTTGGTTGTGCTAGACATGAAGACATTCACTTGCTATTATCTTGATTCTCTAAGGGTTAGTACTATCAATTCGTTATTGAAACAAACCATTGATGCGTAAGTAATACAAATTATTAAAACTTTATGTTATATTCTTTTATATTTCTTAATTAATTAACTTTGTTGTAGGGCAATGAGCTTATATGCTTCACAAAGTAAATCCAGCAAGAGGCCGATTAAACTCAAATGGGTCAATTCTACAGTGAGCACTTAATTCTTATTTGAAAATTGCACATTTAATTAACTTCATTAATATGCTGATCATTAAAATATGATATTGTAGTGTCCATGTTAACCAGGAAGTACTGAATATGGATACTATGTGCTAATGTTCATGAAAGAAATAGTTGATGAAGAGCTTGAAATACTAGTTAATAACAATGTAACTAAACCATCCTACTATATATTTTACCATTGTTGCTTTTTAATTTATATATATGTGCATATATGACTGTCTATGTTGATATATATGCTTTTTTGTTGATTTTGTGTTAATTTGATCGATTTAATTCTAGAAGTATGTAATCTAAAGTTTATGACTAGTTGAATTTTGTTTAATTTGGTGACTAAGTAGTTGAATTTTGTTTAATATGTGGGACTTGGAAATTTGGGTGATTTTGTTAGAAATTATGGAATAGAGGTTGTTAGTTCATTTGGATGGTCCAAATTCACAAGTTTAATTGGGTGATATTGGTTTTTTCTTAGGTTGGAGGAGGTAAAGCTGAATACACTGACGTTGATTTGGATGCAATTCGCGAAGAGTGGTCGCGTTACGTTACAAATTTTATTTATGTGCAGAGCTACATTATTTATTAGACAATTAAATGAATTTAAAACTTTATGTATTTGCAAGTGAAGCTGGAACAATTTAATATTTTTTGTTAGTATTTATTAAATGAATTTTGTTTTTGTTATTATTCGACAATTAAATTTTATAAAAAAGCAAGTAAATTTATAATCAAAAATATATATTTTATAAAGCAGCTAAATTTATGACGGACATTGGGTATCATTGTTAACGCTTCATAAAATTCATAAAGATGACACACGCACGCTCGTCATTTTGTCATTTATGACTACCTATTCCTTGAGACGCATTGCCCATCATCTAGAGACCGTCATAAAATGAGCGTCATCTTCTGTCCGTCGTAAATAGATGACACGCATATGCATGCCATCTTTCATTCATAACTAACCCTTCCTTGACACGCATATGCACGTCATCTGACCCCAAATATGACGCGCATTGCGCGTCATCTATTGTAGTTTTCTAGTAGTGTGTGAAAAATCTATAATCATGAGCAAGTTTTCCATAGATTCTTGAGATCTTTACCATCCCACTAGGATACTCGTGCTCTTGTGATTGGAACCTCAATGGCTTTTGACAAAATGATATCACCCCAACTACATGGTAAGCTTCTTACTTTTAAAAGAAAAATAAACAAAAGAGAAACTAATTAGCCATGCGAAATTGACAGATGACTAATCAATTGGTAATACGTACTTCACTTTTTAGAAATGAAAGTAGCGGATCAGATTTAAGCAATGCTCTTCAAAGCTATAACTATCACATTGGCATCCCAAGTAGTATTCATGGGGAGTTCATCTACGAATACTAATCATCAGCATCAAGCATATGCGGTGATAGATGAGTATGGAAATATTATTCAAGGTGATTTGTTGTCTTTTATAAATAAAGATCTCCATAACTTTTATCCTGATGATTTAGAAATACGAATATATCAATCAATTAACTATGTAAAGCATGAGAATAAAAAAGATTTTATCAAAGAATTGGAAGAATGTTTCCTAGGTTGAGCAATAATCAATAACGACAAATTTTAAACTATGTCTTTAAAAACCTCTTGTTTTAAAAAAAAGTGTGTGTTTTTAAACATTTAATTTTTTAAAAACTGTTTTTTTTTAATTTCCATAAAAATTATATTAAAAAGCTTCATGTTTCATAAAATTTTATTTTTTAGTTATATTTTTTAATAAAACATGTTTTTAATATTTTTGTAAAATCATTTTATAATTTGAGAACGATATAAATAATCTCATTATCATTTAATATAATTATTACATAATAAATTTGTTTTAAATAATAAATTTGTTATGCTAGTGACATGTGATAAAATTACGGTGAGAAATACATGTGTAAAAAATTATTTTTTTGTATTAGTAAAGTTCTCTATATCAAACATTGTCCACTACCAGAGATTATTAGTTTATTAAATTATATATATTTATTAAAACTCTTAGCAACACCAAATACGAATTACGTGTAATTTCTTAGGGTATCTAAAGGATCTGAGTGTCGCGAGTAAGATTCAACTTATGATTACGGCTCTTAAGTAATTATAACACGATTATATTGATGTATTCATTCCACCTTTAAAGAATTGAATATTTGATTAATTTATTTGCAAAGCTGCTTCAATCATCTCAAAAAAAGGGTTACCATATATAATAGATAATACATATCTAAACAGGCTGGTTTGTGAAAGCTTATTAACGCATATATAAATTAATGGCATTTGTACACATCCATTATTAAAGTCACGCGTTTCTTTTTCTTTCTATTAAATTTTTATACGTTGTATATTTTAAATAAATAGCTTTTATATCTTTAAGTAATAATGGTAATTTATATATTATAAATGATATAAAAATAACAATTTTATCATCCAATAATCTATATCTATATTTATATCTATATCTATATTATATAATAAAAGAGTAACTATGATGTTACATGACACTCTCTAGCTACTCTTTAAAAAAAATCCCCACCTAAACTCCTATATTATTTTAATCAAATGTTTTATTTTAAGAAACTAAATTAATATATTCATTTATTTGAATTTAAATTTTTTTGTATTATCAACTAAATTGTGATATCATATATTGTTTTGAATTACACATAGTTTTATAGTCAAATAAGATCTATATTAAAAAAAGTTAAAAAATATATTTATTGATATATTTATATACTTTGGGTAAGTGTGAATTTAAGACAACTAGTTTTTAATTTTATACGGTCAAAATATTATCCAAAGAAGTATTTGAATGTTTATAACTTAAAAATATATCTTTTCATTTTTCATTGTTAATGTAATACGTAACTTAATCATACGAAATATTTATACATTTATAAACTATAAAGTTTTCATATTTTTTCAACTTGTGTATTACATGAGTTTCTAGCTTAGTGTGTGTATGTGTATATATATATATATATTCAATCTTACATTTAAACAAACTAGCATTTCTTTCTAAGTTTGTTATTAATTTTATTAGTTTAAACCTAATTACTAGACCAAGCTTTCTAGCTGAATATAGCCTCATGACTTTTAAATTAACAGGTCATGGTTGGAGTCTAGCTTTGAACAATTTGTTTCGGGTTGATTCAAAGGTTTTTTTTATATATGAGTTTCCTCCTACGTGGTGGACTAGGTCTTCATGTTCTGTCCACGAGAAGAAATGTGATTAAATCATAATTCTTTACTATTTTAAATTTCACATTTTAAAATAATATATTTATAATATATTCTAATAATCCTAATCATTTATTATATTATATACATATATATATGTGTAGGCGCACGCGCGTGTATTTATTACCCAATAAAAATTGAATTAAAAACTTGCATTTGTTTAATATTGAATTTTTCTAATATTTTTTTAAAAATTTTATTACTAAACTTGCATTTGTTTAATATTGAAATTTTTTAATATTTTTTTAAAAAATTTATTACTAGCTATTTACTATTTTTTATTCAACCACAATGTTTTATATGGTTTTCAACATGATATGTAATATATAAATAATAAATATCAGATATTATATAACACATAATTAGATGTACACGAGTTACGGTTTCTAAGTTTATAAAAACTAGGAGTAAAATCAGATGAGATTCAAATTAATTAAAGGTTATAACCGGAAACTCCATATATGACTTATTTTACACTTCTATTTATTTAATTGCATGTCGCATATTTTCTTGGTTCTTTATTCATCCCCATTGAAAAAGGGTCAAACTACTAATTAACCATCCTAGATCTCATTTCAACACACACCAACATGAATCTCGTTGTTGATCACAAGTGCTAAACCGACACATCAATCTTGTGATCGAATCAATCAATCTCGAAGCAAAAACTCTCCAAGACTTTCTTTTGTACATATTCCTATTTATACATGAGTAAACAAAAAGACAACCTAACATTATAATGTGATTCGGGACATCTGATTGTACTCCCTTTGCCGTGATTTAGTTTCTTCGGCACATCGTAGGGCTTTCTCGATCTGATAACCGCCTCCGATGCTTACTTCCCGTTCTAAATGACAACAATAGCTCTCGAAAACGCTCACATTGACGTGCATTCTGAAGTTCATCAAGAACAGGAACTCAAGCTCTAATGTGTTCATTTCTTCTGGTGTTATGCCTCCAACTCTTGCAAAATATGAATTTCTATAATTCCTGCAAGAAAATAGATTATCATTTACAAAACAAATCCCATAGATTGATGTTCTTTTCTTGATTTCAGTGATCCTATATATACCAGATAAATAATACTTTATTTTAATAGAAGACACACGTTTATCTACGTGAACTACACCAATTTTTAAATTACAGTTTACCGATTTCTAAATTACGATACGTTAAGATTTGAACTTTAGCTTTCTGTAAACAGTATTTAACTTTTATTATTAGACTACCAGTACATTACACATGCAGTTAAAAAAAATGTTAGTCACACTAAAATTCTTTCATTGAATCATTGACAATCGATAACAATGCACCTTAACATTTAATTTTCAAAAACATCCGGCCCATCTGTGACATGCATGCTGTATCATAATTTCTTTCGTACGGCACAATTATTCCATGCATCATTTAACTGATAACATTAAAATTTGATGCCAAGGGTATTGAGCATTTATGCTCTCATGTATATATAAAACTCAATGCGGTAAAACCATTTGAGTTAGAGTTACTTAATATGAGTCTTCGATCTATAAAACATAAAAACATGAAAGTTGTCATGTCTAAACATTAATACTTTACAAAAGAAATATAATATGACATCATATACAGAAGAATATGATCCAAATGAAAAAAGAGCTTACATGTCTTCAACATACTTAGAAGCCACCATGATAGTTGTGATCAGAAGCCTGTGAACATTCCGGCCAGTTATCCTGAACTCTGGCAACACCGAGCAAAACCGATCAATATACACATAGGCGATAACATATACCGATGGCCCAGCTCTCGTATACCTAAAGATCCTTTCAAGATACGACTGAATCGTCATATCGGGTGTTTCATTGCAATCAAAAACCCCAACTTTAGTTCTCGAACCGTTATTCGACCCACATTTTCTACCGATTCGCTCGTTTCTGGCTAAACTTCTTTCAATGAGAGAAGAAAGAACTGAGATGACAAGAGGGGTTTTGGAGTTTTGATGGTATGAATATGAATACACATCATATCTAAGTTTTCTTGGAGAAATGGTCATATTTGAAGAAAAAACCATTTTTGATTGACACCCAATTGAGTTTGTGACAAATGGAAAGATGGGTTTGTTTCTTTTTTCGGTTTTCAAAATGGTGTGAATGTTATATAAGTACACAGTGTGTGTGTGTGGAGAGAGAGAGAGAGAGAGAGAGAGAGAGAGAGAGAGAGAGTAACAAATTGAATTAGTAGGGCAAGTGGAAGGTGTAAGGAAAAGAGGGGTGGTATCAAAATATTATAAAGATTTTGTGCCTCCTCATTGTAAATTATTATAAAGATAGATAATATATCAAATTATTATAAAGATAGATAATATATCAAATTATTATAAAGTATGGACATACTAATTAAGGTAATTATGAAGTTATTAGTTTAGGTTCCAAAAGTTTAAAATTCTAAAGCCTTGTACATGTGGTAATACATGATGAGCAAGACATTATAGTAATATCAATTCGGATTTAAAAATCAAACCACCATAATTAATAAAATGTAACTACCTTAATTTTAACATTCTTAAACTTTTATAACTTCCATCACTTGTGTCAAAGGTCATTCGTTGTATAACACCGCTTTTAGTATTATGATGTGTACAGAATTTAAATAGTTGTTGATTACTAGAATTTAGGTTTTTAGTGTTGTCTAGGAAATATATCTGGTCAAACTTAACATATAGTTAATTTAGTCAAATATAGTTAAAAGTTTGCTGACTAGTCGTTCTGGTTAGTGTGTTATATCAATTCAGCTTTTCTGAAATATTTATATACAAACTAGCAAGATGTCCAAAGACAACAAAGTCAAAGTATAAATTCATGATCTAATGACCAATTGTAAAACTAGACAAACTAAAATTAGCCATATTGACCCGTCTAATGAGTTAGTTTTGATCTATTTCTTATCTAGAGAAAAGTGTTTGTTTTGATCTTGTTCATCACATTCGTATTCGATATAATTTGCGGTTAGATATACCAAGTTATTTTTGCTCTTCACGTAAACCAACACGTTAACTAACAAATCGGATAATTCTTGTGAGTCTTAGTCCCCTTGTGAGTCTTAGTCCATGTTATTGATCTGTTTGAATAAAAAAAAATTTCTTCAACCGATGTGTGATCTATAGTGATGGAATCAAAGAATTTTTTCGTAGAGGGTCATTATTTTTTGGTGATGTGATTTGTAAAGAAACAACATAAAAATTTTCGGGTTGTCCGATCTGGTCTTGTATTATACGTCATACTATCGGTATTATACGTTACACTACGGCTTAAAATTCAATGAGGACATTTGACCCCATTCTCTTAGGCATAGCTCCCTCCCTAGTGATCTAAGGATTGAATATTGCACCACTTGTTGACTTACTGCCATGTTCCTTTTGCAATTCAGGAAACTAAAAGGATAATCTCCACAAATTAGACATGTATTTGGAGTGATATTCATACCTCAGTTTGTAAGTGTTTCCCTATTAGTATCTTGTTCAAAGCCGCTCTAAGTTAAAAAATTAACCTTCAGTACTTGTAATCCATTTTAACCAAATATGAACATATCCTTCGTTGGTAAACATGTTGTTTTATATTTTAGTCGAAAAGACATGCGAATCACCTCTAACCGACGTCCATTTGTCTTTGCCCTCTCAGATGTTGCCTACATAATTCACATTCGAGAAGTGATGTAGTTTTAACTTCTCGGCTTCTACTCGCGGTACATACTTCCACAACCTATTCCACACGACTTTGCCTCCTTCTTTAGGGTTAATGCAATACTTAATCTTACATGATTTATCTTTTTCTAAGGGACATTTACATATTTCCTTTGCTAAGATCTTTTATTACATATTTAACCAAACTAAAAATTCAATTACATATTTCACATATATATTACAAATTTATATTTTTATTAAATTTTGTTTATTAAATTACTATTTCACCCTTAACGAACTTATTAAATAATTATTTACGTATTTCCCCTTTCTAAAACATCAATTACATGTTTCCCCAAATCCTCTATTTTGAAAGACTTTTTATATTTTTTACTCGTTTTTACACTTGTGTTAATACTAGAAGATGACTTTTTTGACCCGATTTGAACTTTTTTATATCGAACAGTTCTTGATTTAGTTGACATTGTTTCATATTTTAAAAGTACTAATGGCTGAATCATAAAGTCGATCAAGCACGAGCTAGTTACTTTTTCATAATTAAAAAAAAACTAAAGAGTACTAAAAGCTATGGAAACTTGAGCCGGTAAACTTTTTATAATTCAAATACCAAAAATTCAATTGCTCCAAAATTCTGTTCAAAATAATGGGCTATGGAAACTTGAGCCGGTAAACTTTTTATAATTCAAATACCAAAATTCAATTGCTCCAAAATTCTGTTTTAAAACAATGTGGCTTTCGAAACCTAAAAATTTGAACAATTACAAATACAATACCAAAAAAACAATTGCTCTACTTTGACTAATTAGTTTCATGATCTTTTGTACTTTTTATTCGTTATTTTTTACTTGTTGAGGTTTGATGTTAGATAAAATCTTAAGATGTGATTTTGCATGTCTTTTTACGGTGTCCATACTCATCATAACGTGGACATCTTTATCTTTTTTTAATCTTGTCATTTGGAATAATTCTATTTTTCCTTGGTCTTTCAGGTGGACGTTTAATTTCAGGTGGGTATATCTTCTCCTCATTGCCTATACGCACCCATTGATCCTTTGTACGCATTGGAGCAACTTCCAAAACATAAGTTGATTTAAACTTCTCAATAGTCAAATGTGAATTAACGTATTTGTCCTAGTTAACATCCCTTGTGAAAGTAATAAAAGCTATTGCATGCATACACGAAATACTTTTAACTTTCCAAACTCAACAGGGAGATTTTCTCTCATCAAGTGAAACCTTCCGACGCTTGTCCATGTATTTCACTTTAGCTTGATTTTCACCACGTCTGCAAACTTCATATCCACACAAATTCTACATACAACATTAAAAGTATTAGAAAAGAAGGTCGCCAAAATTTACTTTTAAATATATGTCAAAAAAAAACATTATACTAACCTTAGAGATTGTGTTGAGGTAACTCTTAGTATTAGATATTAAAGCACCCTTCTATTTTTTTAGAATCCTCCTTTCTTGTCTGATTGTACCATAATCTTCTCTCTAATGGAATCAAGTAGGTCAAGTACCGGTTGATACGCACGTCACCTATATAGAAAATTAAATTTCTTTGAGATATTATTAGTAATATAATCACACTTTGATGTTTCTCAAGCTGCAACGACTCCATATCCTACTATGATTCTCATAGAGGTAAGTAATTACATCATTACGTACTTTAGCAATTTTATTTAATACTATCATGCTCAGTCACACTATAGGTCCTTACAGCTCGCCATAAATTTCTAGTGAAGAACTTACCATGAAAATTTCTCTTGAAATTACTATATAAGTGCCTAAGGCACTCTCTATGCTCAACAGTAGGATAGACATGTGTAATTGTAAAGTCTAGAACTTTTTGAATATCTGATGATATAACTAGTCCATTAGGTGTATTGGTTGCTTTCTTAAGTAACTCAAGAAACCATATCCATGAGTTTTTGTTTTCTGCAAGTATACCATTAGAGACTAGAAAAATAGAACTGTTACCATCAACACTTGTGATAGAGACTAGCACCCCACTAAACTTCTTTTTAGATGGCATGCATCTAGAGAAATGTAGGGATGACAACCATCAAGAAACCCCTTCGAGCCAGATAGTAGTGAAACAAAGAAACGTAAAAATAGTTTCTTGTTACGTTTAGTCTCAAATTGAACCTCAACAACGCTTGTCAGGTTTCGCCTTAGTAGTTCCTTTTTATAATCATTGGTTTTTATAATGAGTCTTCTTACTTCCCGTACGTATCATTGTTAGATTGTTTCTTCCCTCGAAAGACTTTCATGTACGATACATCAACATTGTAATTTTTATTAACCTACTTCTGGAGTTCTATAGCTGAGACATCCCCATCGGATTTTAGTTTATATCTAACCACACTTACAATCCATCCTTGTGTTGCTACCTTATTAGCATTTGTTGCTTGGAGTACAAGAATGTGGTTCTACCAATTTCTTAACCTACATGATTTTTTGAAAGCATACAATTATTTAACAATATTGAAATTAATTTTTAATATATTAATAAACTCTCCTAAAATGTAATTCTGTCTTGCATTAAAAAGCATGTATTCTCCATTCGCATTCTAGGTCGATACACTTTGCCATGATTCGTGCAGGTTCACTTTCTCAGTGAAATACTCAAATTCATTCATGATTGCATAATGGGCCAACGCTCTTCTAAACTCTATAACATTTTCAAACGTTGAGTTCACTTTAATGGTTCGATTTTTCTTTCTATAATTTTGTAGTTGGGAATTTTGTTGCTCAACTTCATTATCTGTGCTATAGTAGCTATGATAACTTTAATCACTTAACGAAAACTTTGAATATTTCTCCTCGTGTTCTTCATCATGAGCGTCATCCTAGCACCTGTAGAAAATATACAGTTCTCATAAAAACAACCATTGGTACATGATATTTAAAGTGTATCAAAACAAATATTACCTTTGTTGCACCGAACTTGTTTCAACATTACTATTCATTGTTACATAAACAGTTAATTCTTTCTCAACCTCATACATAGTAAGCATTAACTGAAAGCTGTCATGAGAATCAACCTTGACAAATGATTTCTTAGTGGCGTATTTGTCGATGAAATAATATCAGAAAACGAGCTTTTTATACGAAGGATAATGAGTGGCAACCTCTTCAATCAAATCATTAAATTCGTATATGCATGTGTCAATGTAAATGAATTTTTGATAGCCAAAACAATATCGTTTTGTAGATGAGTTCTTAGCTAACCAAAAGTATCCTCCATATCATTTTTAATCTTATACTTAGAAAATTCTTGGACAATCACATTTTCAAGTGTTGATGATTGATCCCTATTTTCTGATGTTGGTGTAAATGAGTAGTTGTCCATAACATCCTCATTTTCATCTCCCATCGTGATTCAACTTAATATGACTAAACCACAAAAATCAAAACAATAAGTATATATTTAAAAAGAAAATATATCAGAACACATCAACCATTAAAACAAACGGTTCTCAGCGTAAAATACTATCACGTTCATTGGTAAGCTTCTTGTTTTCATATTATCCAAAAGAAAGATACGTATGGGAAGCATGAACCAAAACAAAGTCACAAAATCAAAATAATCATTGTTTCTTGAAAGTTGCCATGAAATTTGACAATATTGAAAAGTTACCCGCTTTATGTTTTGATTATAAGTAATCCAACCACTTTCTTTTGGATTCCTTGAACTCAATAAAATGTTGAGTGCATATAGAATTGAAGCAACCGCCGTTGAGTGCATATAGAATTGAAGCAGCCGCCGTGTAGGTTTGCGAACCAGAAGCTTATTTGAGTTTGAGATTAAAGATTGTAATATTTTATAGAAAATTAAATAAAAGGTAAATGGGTAATTTATTAAGAAAATAGGAAATATGTAACTGATTTTAAGTGTTGGGTAAATATGATATTAGGGAGATATATGTAAAAAATCCCTTTTTCTAATGAATACAAGTTTGGGAAGAGGTATATCAATGGCTTTGACAATCCGTGTTCCATACTTTAAGTTCTTCAATTGTGTGTATATTTTTCTACCCTCATGTTAAGCTTTGTCTAAGAGAAAATTGTTTTGTAATACAGACCTATTTAGCAAGTCACTTTCTAAGAAGAATAGACGAAGAACTTGTAGGATTGGATTGATAATAAAGAAAGTAACCAAATTACAAAGTTTAGTTTATACAAGTAGAAACAAAATAACGATTGATAAAGCAATTCTAGCTAAAAACATAAGACATGAGATCATGGGTTACTCAGGTAGTTTCTTGCATGCTCATGTTGCTTTAAAGGTTAAGCTGATCGGGTTGTTTGATGGTGCACTTAGACCTAGTTCCTACTCATGGGCTAACGTCTTTTATGTGCCTAAGATGGGCTGCATCAATTCTTCCCCCTGAAAAATGTTCATCACCCTTGAGGAACTTTGGATGCGTGTTACGTATGTTGATCAGGTCATCCCATGTTGCTTATTCCTGGTCAAGACCCTACCATTTGACTAATACCTTTTGAGTAGCTCCAGACAAAGTACGTGAATCCAATATTTCTTCTATATTGGCTTCCATGAAGATCATATCAACACCAAAATTGGCTGGGAAGTTCTCGAACTATATTGGTTTGTCACTGGTTTAAATAAGGAGACACAAAGCACGAGGTGGATCTTTGAATCACCAAGGAGTGCAGGCAATAAGCGACTTAACCGATTCTTTCGAGTATCTAGAACTAGTCATAGATATGCTTGGACCTCTTTGATAAATAAAGGGTTGCCTATATTTTTATAGTCGTATGTAAAGCTAGTCACTTATTATAAACTTACGGGGCTTTCTTATATTGTTAGCAGTTAAAACCATCTTGTCTTGAACCTATTGAAGTGATAGCTTGAGTAGTTCAGTTAGGTGAGCATGAGCCTTAAAGGGAATATAAATCGAGGCTATGGATGAGGACTCAGATTGGTAGTCCTGAATAGTAATGGCATCCCTCCCATACATGGCTTTGAATAATGGCATGCTAGTTGAGGAGTGGTTATTTGTGTTGCACTTGAATTTAGCCAAGTAGATGTATTCTTTCCATGTTTGGGTTTGTTATGCATGAAGGCTCGTAAACAGGACTCCAAATACCAACTCACGACTTTTGAGGAGTTATTTCTAAAATTTACTAACAAATAGTGGGTCTTGGTCAGATACAATTAACTTTGCTAGGCCATTAACACCATAGATATTCATCAAAAACATTATGACTAGAGAGGCTACAGTGGATTATGTAGGAAGAGCCATAAATGGGGAAAAGTTTGATAAATAGTCGGGTATGATTTGCATGGTGGTTTTCTCATTCGAATGTGGTACATCGGTTATGAAATCCACTGATAAGAGTATAAGACTTCCCATATATTTGCTAGGGTAGGAAGGGGTTGCATTATACCAAAGGGTTTATGGGTGGGATACTTTATGGAATTAAAGACATTACATTGTGATAAAGATCCACCTATGAAGATGTATTCAAGAAAGAAGAATCGGATGACAGCTGCCAAAATGGGCAGCTGGACTCTATTTTCGGAAGTTGGTTGAATCCACTCAATGGATGATTTCATTCAATCAATTAAATAAATGTCCTTCCAGAAAATTAGGAATCTTCTAGGAAAATTAAGGACTTAATTTCAGGGTTTGAGTAGTATAAATAGCAGGCTAGTTTTTATGTTTTGGCATTCAAGTTGTTTTTGTTTATCTTGTTCTTGTAATTGGAGACTTAGCCCCTCTCGAATCGGGCCACTATCATTTTGTTTTCAATAAGATCTAGCCTATTTCTATCCCTATCAGTTCTGTTCTTATCATTTGGTTCCATTGCCAGGAATAAAAAATGGTGCAAACCTGGGATAACTCAACCGATGGCAGCAACCCACCTGATCCCACTGCTGTTTAATTGGCTACTACAGCCGTAAAGTTGGAGTCAATTGGAACGATAAAGGAAGATATAGTAGCTTTGAAAGCAGAGGAACATTCCCAAGGAAGCAAGAATGACGAATGGGAAAGTTCTTGGAGCGGTTGACAACACTATAGACCCTATAACAAGATCGAATTTCCAACTTTCAGCGGTGGAGACCCTCGCAGATGGCTACTGAAGGCTGAAAAATATTTCAGATATTATCAAATACCTGATAAGGAAAAGGCTGAAGTGGCTGCCATGCACCTAGAGGGTGATGCTTTGGACCTTTATTCTTGGCTCTCTAACGACCAACCCATTGCTTTTTGGGAAGAATCCTCCCAAACCTTCACTAAAAATTTTGGTCCTGTAGGGTTCCAAAACCCGGATGAGTTTCTTTGTAGCATCAAACAAGCTAGGTCGGTCTAAGAATATCGGCAGGAGTTCGCAAAGAGGTCTTCTCAGGTCTTAAATTGGCCCAACCATTATCTCTAAGGAGTATTCTTGAATAGACTTAAAGATGAATTGAAATATGATGTAAGGATTCATAAGCCACGTACGGTGTATAATGCTATAAGCCTGGCCTTGGAGTTTGAATCTAAACTCTCCTCTCACCGACCAAGCAAAAGTAATCTTGGACCTCTAATTCGAAGATCTCTCAACCTGATTCGAAGCCAACATTCTTCACCCCGGTACCAGCATCTACCCATTCAAAAAATAAGCCCCAGATATCCGAAGCAGAAAAACAAAACCGCTACTTAAGAGGGAATGCTTCAGATACGGGGATAAATACGGACTGGGTCATCGATGCAAAACCGGTTCCCTCAAGGTGTTGGAAGCGGAGGAGGATATGGAGGAATCACCTATAAAAGGACTTCATAATTCGGATTCTAACCAAGAAGAAACAGCCAAAATCAGTTTGCATGCGATCTTAAGGAAACCGCACCCTACTATGATGAAGATTCAAGGTAAGCTTCATTCTACTAAAGTTTTAATTTTAATTGATGGTGGTTCTACACATAACTTCATTGATGTTTTGGTAAGCAAACTCAAGGTCATCTCTCAACCAGTAGCACCATTTGGTGTTCAGATTGGTAACGGGGATTTGATTCGATGAAGCCATATTTGCAAAAATCTTTTTGTTCAAGTCAATGAACTTCAGATGACTCAAGACTTTCATCCTTTTCCTCTTGGTGGGACTAATTTGTATTGGGCATCCAATGGTTAGCTACTTTGAATACGGTTCAAGCTAACTGGAAGGATATGTTCATGATATTTACAATCAATGGGAAACAATACAAGTTACAAGGTGTTACATCCGACCCCCAATCATCCAGTTTCAACATCTAGCCATCGATCCAGAAATTCTACCTTGTATACCAGCCCTACTTCAGCCAATTGTCACACAATACATTGCTATTTTTGAGGAACCTAAAGACCTACCCTCGGTTAGATCACAAGACCATTCAATCCCGCTCACACCAAACTCAACTCCACCCAATATCCGCCCTTACCTTTACCCTCATTCCCAAAAAAATAAGATAGAAAAACAAGTGGAACAATTGATGGCAGCCGGATTTATACAACCAAGCACAAGTCCTTTCTTAATCCCAGTTTTACTAGTGAAGAAGAAGGACAATATGTGGCGAATGTGCGTCGATTATTGGGCCTTTAACAAGATAACTATAGCCGACCGATACCCAACATTAACGAGTTACTTGATGAATTGTATGGTGCTACGGTATTTCAAAACTTGATTTACGATCAGGCTATTATCAAATCAAAGTGACAGCCCAAGATATTGAAAAGACTGCTTTTCGTACCCATTTAGGTCATTACGAGTTTAAGGTTATGCCTTTTGGCTTAACTAACGCTCTTTCTACATTTCAAGCCATTATGAATGATTTATTTCTTCCTTATTTATGATGTTTTATACTTGTATTCTTTGATGACATTTTAATTTATAGTTCAAGTATGGGGCAGCACAAGTTTCATCTAAAACAAGCCTTAAAATTACTACATGACAACCGATTCTTTGCCAAATTATCAAAGTGTTGTTTTGGGCAAGAACAAGTGATGTTTCTGGGCCATGTAATCAGCTTCAAAGGAGTTAGTGTGGAGGAAGAGAAGATTTCAGCAGTTAAGTCGTGGCCCCTTCCCTCAACAGTAAAAGAGGTGAGAGGTTTCCTTGGGCTAACCGGCTATTATAGGCGTCTCGTTCGTAATTATAGACTTATAGCCCGACCGCTTACTGCTTTGACTAAGAAGGATGGGTTTCTTTGGTCGGAGGAAGCCTTTAAAGCCTTTAACGACCTAAAACAAGCACTGCTAACAACACCAGTTTTGAGGTTACCTGACTTCTCAAAACCCTTTGTTGTAGAGTGTGACATCATCGGATGGAGTGGGTGCAATATTATCACAGGAGGACTACCCTGTGGCCTATTTCAGTAAGGGATTCTCCCCATCTAACCGATTAAAATCAGCTTATGATAGGGAGCTATTATCACTAGTACTAGCAGTCCAAAAATGGAGTCACTACCTGCTTGGTCGGCATTTTCTCATTCGTACCGATCACTACACCTTGAAGTTTTTATTGGAGCAGCGAATTACTACTGTTAAGAAACAAAGGCTGCTACTAAAACTCATGCCTTATGACTTTTGATTGTTCATAAGGCTGGGAAAGAAAACAAGGGGGCAGACGCCTTGTCTCGCCGACCCCATTCAAAGAATTATTAGCACTCATTGTCCTTTTTGTGTTAAGGTGGCTGATATTAAAGCAGGTTTGCAAACTGATCCATTTACAAGTGATTTGATAAGGAAGTTGCAAGAAGATCCTACATCCGTACCTAACTTCTTGCTTGTGGATCAATTCTTGTTTCATCATAAGTGGTTGGTAATACCGGAGGTCCTATCTCTCAAATTTAAGTTGTTACAAGAAGCACACAACACTCTAATTGGTGGTTACAAAGGATTTTTAAAAACCTACAAACAGCTTTCTTCTCATTACTATTGGCTAAAGATAAAACAAGATGTTCGGAATTTTGTCCAGCAATATGTAATCTGCCAGCAACAAAAGTACCAAACTTTGGCTCCTGCAGGCTACTTCAGCCCCTGCCCAGTTCCAAGTTAGATTTGGGAGGATATATCTATGGACTTTATCATTGGTTTACCCCCTTCTAGTCACTTCGATACCATTTTGGTTGTGCTAGACCGTCTAAGTAAATATGTCCACTTCATATGTTTATCACATCCTTACACAACCAAGGGAGTGGCTACGGTTTTTAGTAAGGAAATAATCAGGTTGCATGGCTTCCCTCGCTCCATTGTATCCGATCGAGATGTTGTTTCTTAACTAATTTTTGGCAAGAGTTATTCCGATTAAGCCAAACCAAATTAAAGCTGAGTACAAGTTACCATCCTCAAATGGATGGACAAATAGAAGTACTAAATCGCTGCCTAGAAGCTTATCTGCGCTGCTTTGCTAGTGAACAACCAACCAAATCGAGTGCATACTTACCATGGGCCAAATATTCATACAATACCGGGTACCATACATCTACCGGTACCACTCCATTTTTTGTTGTTTATGGTCGAGAACCTCCGTCTTTATTTCCCTATATTGTAGGAGAGGCAAAAAGCGCCGAGATGGAACAACAACTAATAGATCGGGTTAATATGTTAAAGCTTCTTCGCCAAAATCTCCAAAAGGCCCAAGACCGTATGAGGAACCAAGCAAACCTGAAATGACGAGAACTTGCATTTAAGGTTGATGATTATGTATTATTGAAGATTCAACCTTATCGCCAAAAGAGTTTGGCTAAACGTCAAAACAAGAAACTGCCTCCCAAATTTTTTGGCCCATATTGTATTAAACGAGCAGTTGAACCGGTTGCTTATGAGCTAGAATTGCCTCCCGGAGCTAGAATACACCCTGTTTTTCACATTTCAATGCTTAAATCTACCCGTGGTTCTTTTTCTTCGACCCCAGCATCCCTATTGCCCATTACCAAAGACTTGGAAATTGATTTGCAGCCAAGCTTAGTCATCACTCATCGATAGGTCTTTGAAGCTGGTCAACCCATCTTAGAATTGTTGATTTCATGGTGTAACCGTCTGATAGAAAAGTCTACATGGGAAACTTATGATCTAGTGCTGAACAATTTCCTACATTCTGCCTTGAGGACAAGGCGTTTTACCAGGAGGGAAGTAATGATAAAGATCCACCTATGAAGATGTATTCAAGAAAGAAGAATCGGATAACAGTTGCCAAAATGGGCAGCTAGACTCTATTTTCAGAAGTTGGTTGAATCCACTCAATGGATGATTTCATTCAATCAATTAAATAAATGTCCTTCCAGAAAATTAGAAATCTTCAAGGAAAATTAAGGACTTAATTTCAGGGTTTGAGTAGTATAAATACAGGCTAGTTTTTATGTTTTGGCATTCAAGTTGTTTTTGTTTATCATGTTCTTGTAATTGGAGACTTAGCCCCTCTCGAATCGGGCCACTATCATTCTGTTTTCAATAAGATCTAGCCTATTTCTATCCCTATCAATTCTGTTCTTATCACATTACTTAATGAACTTTGCCATATTCGCTTTAAGACCTAGACAAGAAAATGAGACGCAAGGCGACATTTTTTCACACTAATACTAGCATCTCACAAGGGTGTGTCATGGACCTCTCGTAACAAAGTGAGTCTCAAAGAATGAATATAAGGAATAGGTAATTTCTCATGCATGTTCCATAGGCATCATTAAGGTGTAATGAGGTTGTTATATTGGGTTTGAAAGTCATTGGGAATGGAAGATCTTTCACTCTGAACAATTATTGTAGTAGTCATGTAGTTCATCTAACCACTTAGCCTTTGGCCCTAAAGTAGAAAAAAGACTGTGATTAGTGATGACTAAGAACATCAGTCATAGTTTGTTATTTCAAGGTTTGTAATGGAGCTTAAAGTTGTAGCCTAGCAGCTTGCTGACCCATTTGTGGTGGTTTGGTGTATAAATGGCTTGACTCAAGATGTGTTTCAAGCTGTGGGGATCTATAAAGACCTGAAACTTCTAAGTGAGCATGTACTAACTTCATTTTTTTACTGCTTCAATGATTATAGATAACTCCTAGATAGACATAACTTTTTCCTAAAAAAGGAAATGGAATTTTCTTTTTATTATAATAATATGACGCCTACCACCATACTAGATATATTATTAATGACATCAAATGGAATCGTGAAGTCTAGGAGGGCAAGTGTGACAAATCGTTACATTATTGATTTGAGTTATATGAATGCTTCTTTAGTGCATTTGTTCCATGTGAATATTTAATTTAATAAATCAGATAATGGAGCGACTATGCTGGCATAGTTAGACGAACCTTCGATAATAGCATGTAAGGCCGAGGAAGGCTTGTAAGGCAGTGAATGAGTGATGATTCAGCCAAGCTTTGATTGAAGCTTGCTTTTGTTTTTCTACACCTACCATATCCATATATATAGACTATATGACCTATAAACTAAATTTATGGCACTCCAAAAACACATTTAGTAATTGTGGGTTGTACGTACGTTAATAATACCTTTTTAGGTAGCCAAAACATAGCCGTTATGCTTTTGTTTCTATAATGCTTCAGCCGATAGCTGAGTAAATAGGATTGTTGGTGAATGTTTAGGTGGAGTAAGAAGAAGTGAATTTATGTTGTTAGGTTATGTGGTTGTTTGTGTTGTAGTAAAGGCTCCATAGGAAAAAGATTTGGGTTGGTATTGTAACTATGGCTTGGGCTTAGATGAGAGTTTATCTTCGATGAGACATGTAATAACATAGGTATTATACAATGTTCTTTGGTTGTACACCATGAGTTCTACTTGGATATCATGTATAGACCAGAGACAAAGCAATTCTCAAAGGTTTGTGGGGTGATATTGGTGGCTTAGTTGTTCATCCATTTGAACTTCATTTAGCAAGCTACAACTTCGTAGTTTGTCAGAGTTTGAACAAAATAGCCTCGTGATTCTCATAAGTAGAAGGCCCAAAACAATATTCTAGGGCTCGTTTAAAAGCAATCCACCTTCCAAACATGTTGTTCTATGATATATGTTTGTACCATCGTTGTGTTTCCCTCGTAAAATTAATAGAAAAATGTAAGTACTAATCATTGTTGGGAACTACTTTGGTTATGGATAAGAGGGCTACCTTAAGAGGAAGCAGAGGCTCGGCTGGTAGGTATGGCGGTTGCTAAGGTGGTGATAGAGGTATTTAGGGTTTCAAAGTGTTTTTAACCATTTATAGGTGCCTTTCTCATCACTCTTGGTGAGATGTTTGTCTAACCTCTTGACCATGGCCATAACAACTTCATCAAAAGTAGAAGTGTTCAGGTGAGGAGGCATGGGAATCGATGATGAAAGCACCAATGATACTAACTCATTTAGCGAGCCACTATCTAAGAAGAACAGATGTGGAAGTCAAAATGTTAGATTGATAAAATCAATGCTATCTAAATCATGGGACATGACATCATGGCTAACCCTTTGGTAGGTACGTACACGCTTCGGTTGCTTCAAAGGTTAAGCTGATCAAGTTAAAGATGACCCTAATGCAACCTTTTTGAAGCAACCTTTCAAAAAAAGTTACATAAGTGTAAAAAAAGGTTGCATTAACTAATAAAAGGTTGCATTATCTAACAAAAAAGTTGTTTAGATCTAATGCAACTTTTGATAAAAGGTTGCTTAAGGCTAATGCAACATTGTTAAGGCCTAATGCAACTTTTTCAAGGATAATGCAACTATTAAAAGAGTTGCATTAGCTTCATTTTGTTGTACTAATTGGTACGTGCTATTATGCTAACGTCTGATTTGCACCCGATATGGGCCGCATCATTTTGTCATCCTTTTGTTATACACTACTTCGCAATAGCAGCGACACTATTAGTGGCGACAAAAACCAATAGCGGCGACAACCAATAGCCGCGACCCATTAGCGGTGACTTGTCGCCGCTATTGCTTTAGGTCCGTTTCACGTGTACTAACCTAGATCCGACCGTTCATTAGAAACAAGATCTAACGGTGAGCATTTGATCGTACACATAGGTCAATAGCAGCGACACCATTAGCGGCGACTTGTCGCCGCTATTGCTTCAGATCCTTAATATCCAGATCGGTTTCCCTCCACATCCCATTATTCCCTCCACAACTCCACACCACCGTCGCCTGCTCCCCTACCGCCGATTTCCGGCGCATTTCTACCACTCCACCGTCGCCACCTAACACCCTACGGTCGCTGGAGTTGCTCCCCAACACCCTACCGTCACCACCTTGCGGACCGGCTCCCCAACAACCCATTGTCACCACCTCGTCGTCGACTCCTCCCACCACTCCACCGGAGCCGCCTCCCGTCTACCGGAAGTCACCGCCACCGCCACCTCTAAGTGTCGGTTGTAGTTGCTTGAGGTAATTTTTCTAGCTTTATGTTCTTTTATTTGTTTTTCAAACACCAACTTAGTTTCTTGAGTCCCCAAAATAGGCTCCCACCACTTCACCGAAGCCGGCTCTCGCCTGCCGGAAGGCACCGCCACCACCACCTCTAGTTGCTTGAGTTTAAGGTAAGTTTTTTTTATGTTTTTTTTTTGTTTGTTGTTCAAACACCAACTTGTTAAAAATGAGATAGATGTATTTATGTATTTTGTAATTGTGTATTTTGTAGGTTTGAACTACATGTATTTGTGACATAACATATAATATATGCTAGAGTTTATGCTTAGTTGATGAATGTGTTTATGTATTTTGTAGGTTAGAACTAAACGGAATTTGGTATTTTGTTTTTTAGTTGATTAAAAATTAATTGAGTATTTGGTGTTTGGGAAACTACTTGTCTAAATTGTTTAGATGGTGTTCTTTAGTTGGTTCAAAATAAATTGAAAATTGTTTAGGTATCTTTTAAGGTAATTGAGATATTTAGTGATTAATTAGAAGCTAATTTGCGTGTTTCTTGTCGATTAAGTTTCAATTTTATTATATACATTTTTAAAATTGTTTATTTTATTGTTGTTATTTATATGATCCAAATAACATTTCACTATCATAGGTTTAAACTCTAATTTACCGGAAACAAAAATAGTATGCTATAATAAACAAGAATAAGAAATTACAAAGAAAACCAAAAGAAACGTGACATTATTTGAACAAATTGTAATAATGTTTCAATTTGTTCAAACAATGTCACATTTCATTTGTTTTTTATTGTAATTCCTTATTGTTGTGTATTATGAGCTTTTAGATTTCGTTAATTCATTCTAATCATCACGAGCCTAGAAATGCCAGCCCGAAATTGATTTAGTAATTAATTTCGGGTTATCCCCGTTTAGGACTACTGTTTAAATATTTTATCTCATTTAGGATATGAATGTGTATTACATGATTGTTTGTTTAAGAAAAATTTGGTTGTTATTTTCTCTTTGCTCCTCGAGTATATATTTTTATATGTATATAATTGGGAGCTAAGAGGAAATGCTGCCGAATTTTTCTTAAACAAACAATTATGTAATACACGTTCATATATGAGATAAGGTATTAAAAAAGTGGGTATAGCAGCCTACCTTTTTGAATTTTTAGTCCGTTGGCCTACTATTTGTCCATGTTTCGTGGACAGTTTTTCATCCACTTAAATCCTAAATTATATTTCAGTTCATAATCATGTCTGTCGATAAAAGTTGGCTTCTTAATCCGAACCGTAGATCACCTGAATATCAACACGGACTCAACTCTTTTATAGATATGTGCGAAAAACTTACCGACAGTTATTGCCAGATTCGATGTCCGTGTATGAAATGTCAGAATACCGTATTATTAGGATGCGTTAAAATGAAATATCATTTAAAAATATGGGGCATGTGTTGAACGTACAAGGATTGGATCTATCATGGTGAAAGTTTAATTCCTGAAGTTATAGTTGTAGATGACGTTGGGCCAACAAACGATATGGTTGACGTCATCGAAGGCGTTATGGAAGAGAGTAGCAGTGTCCATGATGATTTTGAGAATTTGTTAGAGGAAGTTCAATCAGAATTATATCCGGATTGTACTAAATTTTCTTCTCTTGATTTCTTAGCAAAGCTTATGCATATCAAGGTGAAAAATAAATAGACTAATAGTTCATTTGATGAGCTTCTTGAGTTATTACAATCTTCACATCCTAAGGGTAATAAAATTCCCCCTTCTCATTATGTAGCAAAAAAGACATTAAAGAAGATTGGTTTAGGATATGAGTCGATATATGTATGCAAATATGATTGTGCTCTTTTCTGGGGAGAGCACCTTTGATAGCGAGGTAGCAGAGCAACAATATGTAAGTAAAGATGGCACCTTTGATAGCGAGGTAGCAGAGCAACAATATGTAAGTATTTTTAAAAATTATAGTTTTCAAATATATTTATATGTATGTATAAATATGTTAATATATTTTTGTTAATTAATACAGAATCAATTAAAGAAAAGGTTTGATGAGCTAAGCCAATCACAAAATGAAGAAAGTGGTTCATCAACGCTGAATGAAGTCGATATTTTTGAGTCGGTGTTGGGACAACGCATGGACATATTAGGGGGATTGGGCGTAAACTATCATCATCTGCAGGGTCGACTTCTTTTGTTCATGATCCAGAACAAACTCCTCAGTCATTTACACAGGTAAGTGTATTATAGTGGGTTTAGGTTATGATAACTCTTTATTGCTAAAATAGACTTAAATTATCTATATTTTAGATTAAACCGGTCAAAATAGATGAAAATGACATGATTTGAGTTTAAACGGGTCAAAATGACTTAAAGTTGGATGTGTTAAGTGCATCATAGTGGGTTTAGGTTATTATGACTCTTTATAGCTAAAAATAGACTTAAATTATCTATATTTTAGATTAAATGGGTCAAAATGGGTGAAAACGACATGATTTGAGTTTAAACGGGACAAAATGACTTAAAGTTGGATATGTTAAGTGCATCATAATAGGTTTAGGTTATTATTACTCTTTATCGCTAAAATAGACTTAAATTATCTAAATTTTAGATTAAATGGGTCAAAATGGGTGAAAACGACATGATTTGAGTTTAAACGGGTCAAAATGACTTAAAATTGGATGTGTTAAGTGCATCATAGTGGGTTTAGGTTATTATGACTCTTTATCGTTAAAATAGACTTAAATTATCTATATTTTAGATAAAATGGGTCAAAATGGGTGAAAACGACATGATTTGAGTTTAAACGGGTCAAAATGACTTAACGTTGAATGTGTTAAGTTCATCATAGAGGGTTTAGGTTATTATGACTCTTTATCGTTAAAATAGACTTAAATTATTTATATTTTAGATTAAATGGGTCAAAATGGGTGAAAACGACATGATTTGAGTTTAAAAGGGTCAAAATGACTTAAAGTTGGATGTGTTAAGTGCATCATAGTAGGTTTAGGTTATTAAGACTGTTTATAGCTAAAATAGACTTTAATTATCTATATTTTAGATTAAATGGGTCAAAATGGGTGAAAACGACATGATTTGAGTTTAAACGGGTCAAAATAACTTAAAGTTGGATGTGTTAAGTGCATCATAGTGGGTTTAGGTTATTATGACTCTTTATAGCTAAAATAAACTTCAATTATCTATATTTTAGATTAAACGGGTCAAAATGGGTCTAAATGATATAATTTTAGGATGTTTCTAATTATATTAAGTGTGTTTGGTTTAACATGATTAAGTGACACTTAATATATCGAAAGTTGAATGTGTTACACTATAATATATATTTTGCCAAAATATTAATGTATATTTTGTTTTGCAGAAGCAAATTGCAAGTCTGTTTCAAAATGCAGATTTTATGTCACAAATTACATAGTTAATTGCTCGCAAAAGGCTCCAAATCAAGCCGAAAATGATGATCGGACGAGGGAGATGAATAGCGTATTGTATCACTGGGTTAAGTTTGTTTTGAAGTAGTTAAATCAACCCGTTTGAATAGCGTATTATGGTTAACCTACTTATGTTTAAGTTTTATGATTAAGTTACTTGTGTTTGTACTTACGTATGATTGTATGATATTGGGAAATCTAGATGTATTTGTATGAAATTTGTAAGTTATTGGGAAATCTAGATTTATTTGGAAGTAAAACTGGAAATTAAGAAAAATAAAAAAAAAATATTAAAAAAAAGTGACCAGAAATTTTTAAACGTAAACAAATAGCGGCGAATTATTAGCAGCGACAGGAAGATGATTAGCGGCAACATCATTAGCGGCGACTTATTAGCAGCGAATTATTAGCGGCGATTTTCCCAACTAATAGCGGTGAGACGTGTCGCCGTTTTCGAAAATTTTGTAGTGATAGTGTATGATTGATATAATTTTGCACCTTAAGCTTGATCGATTGTATTTAAATTTCACCCCATTTGACGAAGAGAGCACTGTTTATTAGCTGTATGATGCTACCCAAACATATACCTCCCTAATGTATTCATAAAAATAGAAAACACAACTTCTCTTAGGTTGGAGGGGGCGTACTTGCCGTGGCCTCAAGGCGAGCCTCGGCGCCGCCCTGCACCACCGCCGCCACCTCCCTTCATGCCGCAAATTTTGTTTCCATGGCATGTACTTGCTGTGAACTTGTGTTCGTTTCTTGTGTGTATTTGTGATGTAGTGGTATAGTGTGGCTACGTCGCCGCCATCGAATTGAAGTGTGGTGTAATGTGACATAGTAAAATTTGATAGGTGGGTTTATGATATAACGTGATGGGTGTGATGAGTGTGTCCCCTCCACCCTTAAATCTTTCTTTATATTTCTTTTCTAAGTTATTAATGTCCAATATTATCAATTTTTACACGTAATTAGAGGGTACTTTCTCAAATAATAATTTCAATAATTATAATAAGTTGCCTAAATATTCATCAGTAGATTGAAGTTATCAATTATAACCAAAAGATTAGAAACAATATTAGAAACAAATGTCATATACTTTACATACTTATGATTACAATCATAAACCAAATAGTCACCACATACATACAAACAACTCGTTGTGGCATGTACAGATTAATATTTTTTTAACTAGATGTACAATGTGCAGAAAGAGTAGTACAAACAGTGAGCTGCCGACACTTGAGTATGGAATATAGAAATGGAATGGGTCCTGGTTGGAGACGGCAATCAAAGGCCTTTGAGATCTGTGTCAATAATAATAATATCATATCGAATAGTCAATATATACAATGAAGCTGCACGTGCAGTGAGGCTTGTACTCTAGCGCACAATCAAGTCTTTTGGTCTTCAACCTACAAGTTTTACATTTATATTTTGTTTATTTTTCAGGTTGTATATGGTATTTTTTTTTTAAGTTAATGAAAGAAAGTTTGAAACTATATCATTTCATGTGAAATTAACTATTCAAGAGAGTGTATGTTAATTTATGAGTATGTGAATACTTAAAAGTAATGTGTTTATTTCACACTTCAAAATCGTTAAATTGATAAGAAGAATATTCATAAGGTTAAAGGTGTGGTAGCGCCACACCGAAAGGATGAAGAGGCAACCTTTGCCTCAATAGTGAAGTTTACTATGGGCCAAGGGGGTCTCCCGTCCCCCCTCTTTTTTTCGTAAGGAGTGTTAAATTTCGGCTAGATAGCGTAAATTTTCGGTCTGATATTGTAATATTTTTAATAAATATGGAGTTCGCCCGCACCCTGCTCACTCCCCTATAGTGTGGTTCAAGCTCCAGCCACTGTTTGCCGCCATGAAACACCGCCCCCGCCCTTGTGGTATCTTTATGACAAGAATATCAATGACATTGGGATTCGAGGAAAGCCATAAAGAAGGAAAATTGATGAGCAGCAATGAGGGTGACGTTGTGCGATGGTAGGAGCGGGAACACCAGCTCCCTTCACTGGCAAGGAGAAGCGGCTTATAGCTGTAAGCGGTTCCTTCAAAACGACATCCTACAGCCTTATAAGTATATATAACGGAAGAAAGTAAGTAAGATCTCCTCAAAGGCCCGAATTTTTTAAAAAAGTTTTATATTATATATGTATGTATATATCTTTGTAAAAACAACTATAGGCTATTAACAAACTCAATAACAATTTAATTATTTTGACCTATTGAAATTTAAGACCCATTACCATTTTAATTAGTTTAGTCCACTAATATTTTTTAAATCTAAACTTATTTCAAAAACGCTAGTAGAGTCTCACAATTTGCTTAAGTAAACTATATTATTTTTGCTATAATATTTTTTTTTATTGGTATAACAATTATTGTTGTATTATATATTTTTTACATTTGAATTATTGACTTTATATTATAGGGGTCTGTATTTTTCTACTTGCCCAAGGCTTTTTCGAGGACTCTCAGGACCGACCCTGACGTCAATGATACCTCCACTAAACTTTATTATAATTTGATCATTCAAGGAAAGAGTTCATTCAAAGATTTATATAATCAAAGGTTGATGTGAGAACAACGAAAATATAATCTTAGGACCTTCGGCTAAATCATAATTTTTAGAACTTATCAATGAAAATTAGGCAACCAAAGATGAAAAAATCAAATGATGTCACGTGTTCATGAAATTTATAATTTATGGTATTTATCACGTATTTGGTATTTTTAGCGAAAATTACCCGACCAAGGACGGAACCTGAATTCATGAGTCCACAAAATTCAAGTTTTCTTGGCCCTCGTGATGAATATTGCACGAACAAGGATAGATTCTTGTGCCCGTAGGCCATAACCCTGAGATTTTTATGTTTGGGTTGAGTTGTCATATTCTAATTGCTTAATTTATCACTATTGTACATTTGTACTTGTTGATTTCCAAACCATCAAAAAATAACGTTGAATCATAAGTATATTTTGATGAATATAAACATAAGTATTAAATGTGGGTTAAATGATTAAATACAAATGCACATATGCTAATTGTAAGTACATCTTCCTTGCATTCAAATCAGGAAGGTAACAAAAACTATGGCCAATGCAGCGAAATGATTATGGTTCGACTGACCAAGTTGCTTCTTATGATTCTTGGTCTGCTAAAGAAGTAATGTCTCGATCAATAATCGTCTGGCCTATGAAGTAACGATGAAAGAAAGGGTTTGGCACATAAAAGAACAATTGTTGACGATGTCACGTGTATCATCCGTCCAATCACTAGATAAATTTTTCAACAATGGATCAACCGTGGTATGCATTGTCAATATTGACCGCCAACAAAGTCAAGTTCGAGAAAAATGAAATATTAAAGCAATAAAGCACAACACGGTAAATAATAAAAGATGTATGATAGAATCACATTTGATTAACTCTTGCAAATTTAAAAAAAAAAAAAAAAGAAACATTATAGAATTAAAATACCTTTAAAATAAAGTCTTACGGACTTAAATCAAATTTTATTTAAAATATTGCCTTTACACAACATGTTTACGAATATGAACGATTTTGTAACTGCTTAAACAAAGTTAAGACTTTACATACCTTTATAAAACAAATCAAAACTCTTATGGAAAATGTAGTGTTTTATAATATGGAAGGAATATTCTTTCAAGGAAAAGTTTATCAAATTTAAATCTAAGTTAATGATGATTATTTAATCAAATATGAAAATATCCAAATTACTTGAAAAGAAAACGAGTCTTTCATTTTTCCAAAGAAAGATATATTGCATTTTAGTAATGGTCACCCTCGTCTTTTGTTGGTCAAAAACACTATTTACTATTGATATATATTTTAGTATTGATATCAGACAAAGCTTTAAACATATTTGGACTTATATTTTAAATGATCTTCCATCCATGTCTCTCCTATTTTCCTATATCAAATTAAAATTGTTATATGTATTTACTAGATTAGTATTTATGTACTACAAGACTGATGAAAATAATATATAACAAGATTTCAGATTTGAATTTAGATTGATCTTTTATGTTTATATGGTAACATGTAAATTATACACCGACTCTATAAGAACTTGACCCCTTGTATCATCTTATGGACTATAAAGGAGAGGTCTTCTGAAACTTGATCCCATCCTCCATGCTTGTTAGAAAGGCTGTGAATGACGACATGGAGGAGGTATTTCCATTGAGATGAGACCTTCCCCTTCCTGAAGGTTTTGACTGAGAAGTCACCTTTTTAGCCCATCTGCTGAAAGGAGTGGTTGACAGTAGATTTGGGAAAAGGACAACTCACCTGCTTCATCATCCAGCTGCAAATGGGTGTTTATGATGGCCGGAGTGATGAAAACTGTCCTCCCCTGTACTGTAGCAGAGGGTGCCTTCTCCCCGTCCATGGTGACCTCTTGACAGGTCCTCCAGAACTCAAGCAACTGATCCTCATAGAGAGAAGGATCAATTGTAAGGGAGGTGAAGTAGTAAGACGAAGAAAGATACCTACACACATTTGAGAAGCTTGGACCTTCTCAGAGTGTAACAGGACAACCTGATTGTGTTGACTGTGTAGGTGCATGGAAAAATCAGGGTCGTTACGACGATCAATGTTGGCCATTTGAGGAAGCTTTACAGTGAAGAAAGGAAGAAGATGAAATTTGGGGGTAAATTTAAGGTAAGGACCAGTGAGAGTAGAGAGACGAAATAGAACCGTTTGAAAGATATATGTTGTGGATTTGAGACAAAGTTATGACAAAAAGATAAACTTTGAAATCCGCAAGAGGGTCCTACTTCTGAAAAAGGCGCCCAAAAAGTTAGTTTTCTTGGAAGTTGTAAAACTTCCAAAGACAATTTTGGCTTTGGAAGCTTTGTAGCAAAGCTTCCGAAGACAATTTTTGCTTCGGAAGATATTTCAAAGAATTTTGAAAATTTGGCTTAGGAAGAAGTGAATAAGTCTTCCGAGACTTAGTTGCTTTCGGAAGATATTTGTTCTTTGAATGCATTTAAGTGCTTATATACAAATTTAAGCTTCGGAAGATACTCCAAGAATTTCTTCCGAAGGTAAATCTTAGATAAGGTGTTAAATGATTTAAAGACATAAATTTCTTCCGAAGGCAATTTGAGTTCTTCCGAAGGTAAATTTTCACAAATCTAAGGAATATCACTTAAAAGTTAGTTTTCTTCCAAAGAGAACTGGGCTTATGAGGTGATCTAATAGACAACTTAGGAAACACAATTTTAGGAAATAAAGTTGATTAAGTTATTAAAGAAAATCTATTCAAAGTTAATCATCCCAATAGCTGATAAAAGCTATTTAAATCTCTATTCATCAAATGCCTTTGTGAATAGATTAGCATATTATTCATTTGTGTTAACTTTGATTAGTTTGATCAATCCCTTTTCGAAATTATCCCTAATCAGATGATACCTGATGTTGATGTGTTTGATCCTTGAGTGCTGCACAGGATTCTCTGTAATAGAGATGGCACTGTTGTTGTCTATGTGGATGGGAGTCTCCTTGAAGTTGAACCCATAGTCTAGCATCTGATTCTGAATCCAAAGCACTTGAGCACAGCAGCTTACAGCAGCAATGTATTCAACTTCAGCAGTTGATGCAGACACACAGGATTGCTTTCTTCATTGCCAAGAGACTATCCTTCCACCAAGGAATTGACATCCCCCAGATGTGGATTTTGCAGTCATGTTGCAGCCACCATAATCACTATCTGTATAAGCATACAGATTAAAGTAGGAATTCTTTGGATACCAAAGGCCTAGATTTGGAGCACCTTTGAGGTATCTGAGAATCCTTTTGACAGTGATTAGGTGTGACATCTTGGGGTTGGCTTGATATCTTGCACATATACATATGGCAAACATAATATCAGGCCTGCTAGCAGTAAGGTACATAAGTGACCCAATCATAGCCCTGTAGAGATGTTCATCAACACACTCTCCCTCAAGATCAGGACCAATGGAGTGGTTTCTGGCTATGGGTGTCTTTGCAACCTTAGAGTCAGTCATCTTGAATCTTGTAAGTATGTCCTGTACATACTTTGACTGACTAATAAAGATGCCATCTTCAACCTGCTTCATTTGAATTCCTAGAAAGAAACTGAGTTCCCCCATGGCACTCATTTCAAATCTATTCTTCATCAGTATCTTAAAGTCTTTGCAGAGCTTTGGATTAGTTGAACCAAAGATGATGTCATCTATATATATTTGAACTAACAGTGTATCATTCCCTATTTCTTTGATGAAGAGAGTCCCATCAATAGTACCTCTTTTGTATCCATCTTGATAGAGGTATGTTGATAGTGTCTCATACCACTTTCTTGGAGCTTGACGCAGTCCATTTAGAGCTTTATCAAGCTTGCAGACATAATCAGGATGATCTGGGTCTGCAAAGCCAGGTGGTTGTTTGATATAAACCTCTTCATCAATCACCCCATAGAGAAAAGCACATTTCACATCAAGCTGGTAGACCTTGAAATCCTTGGATGAAGCATAAGCCAGGAATATTCTTACAGCTTCAAGTCTTGCAACTGGAGCAAAGACATCAGTGTAATCAATCCCTTCTTCTTGAGTGTATCCTTAGATAACTAGTCTAGCCTTGTTCTTGATGATAATCCCTCTATCATCCTTCTTGTTCCTGAATACCCATTTGGTACCTATGACATTCTTCCCTTGAGGAAGAGTGCACAAGTTCCACACCTTCTGTTTTCTGATTTGAAGCAGCTCATCTTGCATAGCTTCAATCCAGCTTCCATCTTTTAAAGCCTCATCAACTTTCTTCGGCTCTATCTGGGAAAAGAAACAGGAATGTAGACAAACATGGCTGTCATGAGTTTGTCCTCTTGTTCTTACTCCTGAGTCAACATTTCCAATGATGTTTGTGGTGGGATGTGACTTGTGGATCCGAAGTTGAGGGATCACAGCAAGTTGGTTGGACAGATCTAAATTACAGAAATTCTGATCTGGCAATGAGGTGTCTCCCACCACACAGCACACTTATTAAGAGAAACTTGATCCAATGAGTGTGTGACATCATTCATGTTGTATTTAATGGAGTGGTTATTAGCATCAAGAAATTCTTGATCACTGTCACCACCTCCAGTTCCTCCTGCATTAAAAGTTCCTTCTCCTGAATTCTGAGCCTCTGAGCTGGAATTTGAAGGCAATTCAATTGAATCAGCAATATTTGTTATGCTTGTGCTGATAGGAGCCTCAATTACAGGGTTATTCACTACTGGAGCTGAAGTAGTCTTCTTGGTTGGTCTTCTCAGCTCAAATCTTGGATCAGGATCTTCTGTTGATCTGTTATCTGTAGATCTTGAAACATTCTCACAAGACTTGTTAAAACAGTTGGTAACTAAATCAAGATCAAACAGCCAATCCGGACCAGAACCTTTCACACAGGGTGTGTGTTCATTGAAAGTCACATTGGCTGACTCTTCAATGATTCTAGTTCTGAGATTGTATACTCTATAAGCCTTAACTTGAGAAGAGTATCCAACAAAGTGTCCATCATCTGATTTCTTAGCAAACTTGGCTATTTGATCTTCGGTATTCAAGATGGTGCAAGGACATCCAAATGTTCTGAGAAAACCAATGAATGGTCTCCTTTTGTGCCACAGTTCATAAGGAGTCTTACCATGTGTCTTAACCACTAAAACTCTGTTTTGCACATAGCAGGCTGTGTTAACAGCCTCTGCCCAGAAGGTGATAGGCAGTTTAGAGTCAGACAACATGGTTCTAGCAGCTTCAATAAGTGTCCTGTTTCTCCTCTCAGCAACACCATTTTGCTGAGGAGTCCTAGGAGCACTATATTGCCTTGAAATACCTTTTTCATCACAAAATGTATCAAGGATTTGGTTTTTAAATTCAGTTCCTTGATCACATCTTATGGTCTTGACCTTGTGATCAGATTGATTCTCAATTTTCAGAATGAAGTTCTCTAAGATTTCAGGGGTTTCATCCTTAGTTCTAAGGAAAAACACCCATATGAATCTTGTGAAATCATCTGTGATCACTAAATAGTAAGAGGTCCTTCCTAGACTCATTACACTGGTAGGGCCAAATAGATCCATATGTAACAAATGTAGGGGAGTAGTGATAGAGTTCATTTCCTAGGGATTGTGAGACACTTTGTGTTGCTTCCCTTTCAGGCATGCAACACAGTGGTCATCACTTGTAAACTCTTTCTTTGGCATTCCAGTTACCAAATCATTCTTAATCAATTTATTCATGTTTTTAAAGTTTACATGGCACATTCTTTTATACCAAAGGAAAGACTCGTCACTATTTGCTTTAGACAGAAAGCAAGAAACTTCTCCAGAGGGAGATGTTTCCTGCAGATCCATCTTGTACATGTTCCCTCTCCTGGGGGCTCTGAGCAGAATATGCTCTTGAGGAATGTCAACCCCGGGCTTGAGAACAATGAACTCATGCTCAGTAAAGAGCATGTGATGTTTTTGGTCACAAAATTGGGACACACTTAAAAGATTGTATCCAAGCTCTTTGACAAAGTTTATCTTCTCAATGTTGAGCTTACCATTTGTAACCTCACCCCTGCCAGTAATGTATCCTCCTGTATCTCCTCCAAAAGCAACTAGTCCTCCATCAAATCTTTCAAAGTTTTAAAGTAAGGACTCATTACCTGTCATGTGCCTGGAGCAGCCACTATCAATGATCCACACATTTCTATTTGCCTTTGGCTGTCCCTGCACAACAAGAGATGATTTAGTTACATTTGGAAACCCAAGCCTCATTGGTCTTGGGCTTGTTAAAATGAGTTGAAGGCAATGAAACAGTAAGTGACCCTATGTTCAGGCTTTGAGGATCATTTGCTGTTGCTGATAAAGAATCTTCAGTCACACGGTCTTCCTTCATCTTCCACACCACCTTTGGAAAATTTGGCTTGACCTTCAAAGCTTCGGAAGCTTTTGCAGCTTCGGAAGATTTGGAGACTGGACCTTTGGAAGATCTTGCTTTCACTGCAGCAAGCTTCAGTACTTCGGAAGCATTCCTTTCTTCCGAGACCAAATCTTCCGAAGGCAATTTTTCACTTGCCTTCTTCTTCATTTTGGAGCTTCTGAAGGAAACAGATTTTCCTTCTGAAGCTTTCTTTTCCTTCTTCTTCCCAGAAGCCATTTCTTTAACCATATGGATAGTACTTTTAGGATTGTAGATGCATTCCTTAACCAGATGAGAAGTACTACCACACATGATGTAGTCCATTGGCTTCCTTCTAGGAATATTCTTTTTTTGAGAAAACTGAGTTTGAACACTTCCCTTCTCCTTCTTCACCTTTTCAGATGATGCAATAGGCTTTCTAGGAAGAGGATTGCTTTTGAAGATGGGTGGTTCAGGCTGAGTAGCAGTGACACACAGCTTATCAGTCTTTTGCTTGGAGCTAGAATGAGTTGAAGCTGAAGCAGAACTCTTGGTACTAGAGTTCTTGGTAGAATCTTCAGCTTTCACCACCTCAAACCCTATAGAGATGAATACTTGTTTCTGCTTAGGGTCAAAGGTGGTCTTGATCTCTTGAGCCTTCTTTGATCTTCTCTTTACTCTTCTGATCAAGTTCTTCCTCTTTGTCTTTGTCATACCAGCCTTCTTACTCTCCTCAGGAGCATGTTGACCCTTTTTGGATTGACTCTCTTCACTCATTTCAGAATCATCCCTCACCATCTCCAAGTTGTAGGACCTGTATCTATTCATTTTAGCAATACATTCAGGAGAGAAAAGATGTTCTAGTACCTTAGCCTCATCATGGTCAACCATGAGTGCCTGATTTGGTGAAGCATCTTCAGCCTGAAAGCTCCAGTCAAAGCCTCCTTCTTCAACAGCAACAGTAGCTTGCTGTCTTGGCTTCTCATTCTGGTGCCCTCCCTTAGTGTAGTTTGGCCTGGATGATGCTTGGCCACCATTTGACTTAGGTTCCTTGCATTCTCTGGCAAAGTGACCCATCTGGTTACAGTTGTAGCACTTTACTTTGCTTTTGTCTAGCCCAAACTTGCCACTGGCTGCATTTCTAGGAAACCTTCTCCCAGTCCTCTTGTAGAACTTCTGGGCTCTGTGAGTGAGAAGAGCCATCTGCTGGACTATCTCTATATATTCCAGATCATCTAGATGGATACAGTCCAGGTCTTCAAGAGTGAAGAGAAAGTTGCCTGAACTTTCATCAGTAGAGACAAAGGCTTGAGAGGAACTTGTCTCTTGGAAGGGACTTCCTTGGATGTAGCTCTCTCTGGATGTCTCTGGGAAGGTGATGAAAGGACCCTTTTATGAAGTTTCAGGGTAACAGATAAGATGATGCTGTGGTTCTCTGCTATCCCTTTCACCCACATGAAGGGCTGAACTTTGGTGAGTATTGGAGTTACCAGATGAATTTTGCATGTTCGTCTCCATCTAGTATCTACTGAGTATCCCATATAACTCAGTGAGAGTAAGGGTCTTGAGGTTTTCAGTCCTCTTAATGACCATACAGTAGTGTGTCCATTGTCTGGGAAGAGAGGACATGAACTTCCTAACAATATCCCTGTTCTTAATAGTTACTCCAACATCAGCCAGAGTATCCATAATCTTAACATACCTGAAGTATTATTGAGTCATGGTTTCACCTGTCTTGAAGGTGAAGTTTTCAAACTACTACTTCAGGAGGTCCTTCTTGTTCTTTTTGGCTTCATTAGACCCCTCATACATCAGTTTCAGTGCATCCCATAGCTATTTAGCCGTCTTGCACTTATTGAAACCTCTGTAGATGGAGTTTGGAAGAGCAGTTTGGAGGGCTGTCATGGCTTTCTGATCAATATCAATCCTTTTCCAGTCTTCATCAGAAAAGTCAGCCCTCTCCTTTGGTATCATGCCACCACCAGCAGCAGCTAAAGAGGTGCATGGTACATGAGGTCCATTGATAACAGACTCCCACATCCTGGAATCTTGAGACTTGATGAAGCCTTCCATTCTTTGGCACCAAGTGTCAAAATCCTCAGGAGTGATCACTGGGGACTTTGTTATAGTTCCAGTTTCCATATCAGCCTTAGAGATAGCTGCTATTTGAAGAGTTAAGTGATGTGTGAAGCTAAGAGGATTAAAGATGGTGAGATCTTACAATCAAGAGCCTGGAATGCTCTGATACCAAATGCAGGACCGGGTAAGGGTACTTAACACTTAGTTTCACACTGAGGAGAGATCTTAGATCACTTAACAATTCAAATAGGGAACTGGTAACTTAAAATAGATGATACTAAGAACACAAGTAAATTAAAAAGATAGAACTAAGAACAACACAAGAACACAAGATTGGTTTTCAAGGATGTTGTATATTGATCTCAAGTTCTTTTACAAGTGTTACAAAGCATAAAGAAATTACAAGGACCTGAGACACTTTTATACTACAACCTACAACCGTCACTTACATGTAAAGACAGTTGGGATTTGACTAGTATAGACAACAAGATCAATCTAAAATCAAAAGGCAGATTGCCTTTTGACTAGTGACTATGACATGCCATAGCTCACTGACTTTTCCTAATACAAAAAGTATACATGAACAAGTAAGGTAAGTTACAGACAAAGACCATTCCTACTTTCTGATAAAGCATGGAAGTTTCACCAACTTATGTAAAGTAGGTGAACCACCAGAGCAGGCAGCGGAAAGAGTGTCAGCTTTATCAAAAGTTGATTCAGAGAAAGCATATTTTCTCTGTCCTCTGAAGAAATCAGTCTTCACAGCTTTGGAAGACTTTGTCTCTGAAGCTTCAGAAGATTTCATCTTTGGCTTTGGAAGATGCTGGTCTTTGGCTTCGGAAGATTTCACACTTAGAATATTTTTCTGTTTGAGTGTGAAACTTTCGAAGTAACTCCTTCTGAACTGTTAGCTTCGGAAGATCTTACACTTAGACACATTTGAGAGTGTAAGACTTCCAAAGCTAGTTCATCTTTGTTCCTTAGTGCATGCATGGAAGACTTGGTTGTTCTGGCTTGTTGGTTGCATCAGCCTCATAATCTTCAGATAATCTTACAATGATCATCATCATCATCATCATCATCATTTCCCTCATTACCATCATCACCATTGTCATCATCATCATCCTCATCATCATCACCATCCTCAGACGAATCATAATCAATCAAATCTAATCCTTTATCTTCATCATCAACTGGGTTTGGGATAGGCATCATGTGTTCAGGCTCAACAAATGCCTCTCTAGTAAAAACTACAGGCTGGTCCTCAGTAGTCATATGAACATCAGTAGACGATGACTCTTGACCAGCTTCAGCAGTCTCTGTTGTCCTTTCCTGAACAATAGGATCAACAGGATGCTCTGTAGTAATGATTGGGTCTATCACAGGTTCTAGATCAGCAGATTGTTGTCCACTACTCTCTCCAACTTCAGTAGTCCTTTGAAATGACCCCCTTGAAGTAAACTCTCTCAAATTCTGCTCGAGGACCTAAACATAGTTGAATATAAATGTTTGCTAATGTTCGAGACTCTTGATCCTTTCATCTCTATCAATTAACTGCCTCTGCAGATCATCTATCACTTTGGTCTTCTCCAACATCTCTTTCTCAAGATTATGTACACGTTCCTCTAATGTAATACGTGTAGGTGAACTAGTTGACGTACTAGCACCTTGTCCTTGCTCAGGAGGTGTACTTAGGAAGTCTTCCATCCCAGTCGTCTCATCCACAATCTGATCTCTAGGAGGTGTCCTCAAAATGTCAGCAATAGAAGTGGGCAACTTAGTGAATACAGTTGGTGTTGCCTCACTATCTGTGACAGGAGTCTCAGCAAGATTAACCTCCTCAATAATAGGCTCAGTGGTCACTGGGTCTGACGTCTCCTTAACAAACTACGTCCTCTACCCCTACCACGAGGACCTTCACCTGCTCTCCTCGCCATCCTCTTTCTCCTCCCTCTAATCACTGGAGTCTCATCAGGAATGAAATCAAAATCACGCTCTTCAGCAGTGTGTTTGGCTGGTGTTTCTCGCACTCTGGGAGGTTCTTGTAATACATAGGGTACATTCCCAATCTGGTCACTATCGGTCTCACTCCCACTGCTAGTAAACTAGGAATCTATCTCAACATCAACATTAGATCTGGTAGCAGCCTGAGAACTCTCAGGTGCTTCTGGTGTAGTACTCGTAGATGGACCGGTTGTATCAGCTTCAGTAGCCTGAGCAGTAGATGTAGATGCACCAGTGTGACATCTCTTTGGACATGAGGAGTTTCAGTCTCTAGCGGTCTACCTTCAGCTTGAAAATAATCTACAAATCAACCCAACTTAGCGAAATATGAACCATCCTACGCATTCCCTCGTGCTCCCATCAAATATGTAAAAATATCCTTCTTCATAGTCATGACCACATATGTAGGTGAATCAGACATAGCTAGCTCGGGGTGAGCAGCATTCACTATCATATGTATAAAACAAGGGTACATGATAAACTTTTTCCCCACTGTAGCAATGACATTCTTTTTCATCTTAGAAAATATTGCCTTGGATATGCTATAAGGTAAATCATCAACGAGTGATATCAGCAGGGATCCGAACACCGCACTCAAACTATCCATGCCTGCCTTAAGATTGCTAAGGCAATGGATGACAACGTGAAAGAAGTACTTCTAAAAAGGTGGAAGATACTTCTTCTCCAGAGATGGGTATCTATGACTGTAACCCATACATGTCAAACAATCCTTGACAGCATCATCATCAATCTTTACAGGTGCATTGGGTACATCCTCAAGCAATAGCACACTATTGATTACTTCTGCTGTAATCACAACCCTTTTGCTGCTGACTGTGGCAGTAATACAGGGTTCACCGTCTTCATCTATCTCATTGGCTGCCGATAGCCAGAACTGATCAATGATGTCCGTATAGATGTTAGGACACACAGAGATGGCATAGTGTATATGTGAAGACTTCAGCCCCTCTATCAATGACCGAAACAGAGCTTTATCTTCAGTTACATCCCCGAGATAAGCTATGGCATTATGGTTCTTATAGAAAACCATAGACCGAGCCAGCTAAAACATTAAGCAATAACATCAGTACTCAAGAATGAAGAAAATAGAAACATTTCAGACTTAAGAAAAGTAAAATCAACACTTTGAAAAATTCTTAGTAATATCAACACTTAGAAAAACTCTTAAAATTTTGAACTTCTCGTGCGAAAACTCTAAGTTCTCGCGCGAAGGCATTACTACTTTTCGTGCGACAAGTCAAGTTGTCGCATGAATTTTGAATTTGACCAGAAGTCAACTTTTCGCGCGACAAGTTCAATATCATGCGAATAGTTTTGAAAGTTCTCGCATCTGTTCATATGCTCAGTACTTTTCGCATGCGAAAAGTCTGGTACACTTCAAAATTTTCAAGCTCTCAATTTTAAGTGATACAACCATTAAAACATGTTCACTGAGTGTCGTCTAGGTGATTATTAAGGTTTAAGGTTAATTAGTTCAAATTTAATGTATTTTAGGTTCTAGAAGATTCGGTCTAGTTCAAGAACACTCAAATCATCATTATAACCAACATTATACCTTAATGTATGTATGGGAATGAATATGAGACTTTAACGAACACTAGTTTCAATTTTGACAGAGTTTCAACACTTAGAATTTTTAGAGTGAAAATTTTAGAATTATTGTACGAATACTTGACTTTTCGCACAACTGTTGACTTCTCGCGCGAGAAGTCAGAGTTCTCGCATATGAACTTTTCGTATGACTTTCATCCTTTCGCATGAAATAGAACTTGTCGCATCAGAAAATCTTTTCGCATTAAATGAACTTTTCGCCTGAAATAAACCTTTCGCGCGATAAGTTCTAGTTTCTTGAAATAATTTAACTATTTTTTTTTTTATTTTTCAAATTTTAATTAACTTATTGAGGTTTATGATTTGTTATAAAAAATGATTATGTTTAACTAAGTGTTTACAATCATTCTAACACCCTTAATTTTGAACACTTTGTAAAACGAAAACTTAAACAAATAATCAAAATTCATTGTTAACACAAATCAATTTGACTCAAAATTTATGCTAATTAACTTAAAAAATTTTGATAAATTTTCAAGTAGAGGATCATATTTCTTAGAAAAAGATCATTAGCATCATCCAGCTTTATTTTAAATAGAACTGGTTATGTTGATTGTCAATATATTGAGTCCAATTTAAACTTAGACTTCAAGTTTACTTAAAAACATAAGCTATAATTTTATCATGTTTTGATTAAATTATATGTCTGCAGTGTGTTCCACAATAAAAAATCCTGTAAAACCTTATCCAACTTCAAGACACTTTCGAGATTTCAAGTCACCCCAATTTGACTTAAACCTTTCACTTCTGATCAGCCTTTTCAGAATGAATTTTCTAATATAATACCTATTACGAGCATAACTAGCCTGAGAAATATTTCTGAACACAGAATATTAACAAGTTTTGAGACCATATATCAGTGATCGGAAAAACACCTTGTCATCCAGAACATCTCCAAGAAATGCAACTGTGTTATGGTTTTTATTAAAAACCATTTCTCTTGCCATCTGAAAATTAGAATGAACAAACATTTATTAGTCACACACAAAGAGTTTTAGACTTAAAAATTTGAAAATTGCAAATTTAAACTTTTCGCAGAATATAGACTATTCGCATGCGAATAGTTCAATAGTAACTTCTCGCGCGACAACTAGATGATTCGCATGAACTCAATTTTGACCAAAAGTCAACTATTCGCTCGACAAGTCAAAAATTCCAATGCGAGAAGTCTCATGCGATTTTAAAAGTTTTCGCGTCTGTTCATGTACATGGTACTTTTCGCACGCGACGACTTCAAGAAATCAATTTTCAAATCAAGATCATTGTAGTGATTTTTAGCATTTGAAACCTGTTGTATTATAGTCGATTAGGTTAGTATTATGTTTAATTTTAAACAATTTCATAAGAATTTAAGTTTATTTGTCCATTATGATTTGGTTCAACATCAAACACACTTAAATCTAATCACTAATCATCCATTTATCTTGTCTAACTCTTAGAAACCACTAAACGACCACTATGAATGTGTATATCAAGATGAAACATATCAACACATAAGAAATTTCAGAGACAAAGATCAACAGTTATGCATATTGGCATATCTTTTATTGGCATCTTTTATTATTATGCATATTGGCATCTTTTATTCCTATATGGTCCTTTGGCATCTTTTTGCTTTTTGACTATTTTCGATTGTTTTTTATTTCTGTATCTTTTTCTTCTTTTGAACTTTATACATATATATATTGCCCATAAAAGTTACTTAATCAGAAAGAAACTGACTTGAGTATTACTAGACTGTAACTCTTAGTCTGTTTTAGTATAGAATTAGTGTTACCACAAAACATTAATGCGTAACCCACTTTAGTCACATATAGTTTAATTTCAGTGCATCATAGATCATAGTGCTTTTAATTTTTGAAAGTCGAGCCTATCAACATATCAAACATAATCCAAGTTAGTTCCTTTTTAAGCTTTGGTATGTAATATATCAAAATCAAAAAATGTACTATCATTTACTATGTGACATTAAAAATTCATTTTTCAAGTTTTTAACAAAATCTTTTTGTAATTCTTTAACTTTACTCCCCCTAAGACCAAAATCTATTTCGATACATTTTTATATTTTCTTCCCCTAAAATTGTGATTATCTAGTAAGAAAATAACAATTTTAACAAAAATGCAGAAAAATATTTTTGAAGAGGGTGTAAGATTAATCATTAACCAAAGTTAATCATTCCCAGAGACTGAACAAGAAAATCGAATCGGGAATGATCAAACACCTTAGTAAACAAATCAGCAATGTTTTTATCTGATTTGACATGTTCAAGATAAATAAGCTTTCGATTACAACAATCATAGATAAAATGCATTCGGATGTTGAATAGGATTCTTTACAATGTTCAACACTGCATAAATATCACACCAGATCTTGGTGTTATAAATGTTAAGACCATAATCAAGAAGTTGCTGTTGAATCCAAACGATCTGAGAATAGACCAGTCACATATTCAGTTTCTTCAGTGGATGTGGATATAGTTTGCTGCTTTTTGCATTGCTAAGAAATCAACTTGTTTCCCAAAAATTGGCATCCACCTGTTGTTGATTTCCTGTCCAAATTACACCCTGCATAATCACTGTCTGTATAAGCTTATTAAGTGAAATCGAAATTTTTAGGATACCAAAGTCCAAGTTTGGTTGGCCCTTGAGATATTTGAAAATCCGCTTGATAGCTTTCATGTGAGACTCTTTTAGATTACTTTGATAACATGCATACTAATAGAAAGGAAACATAATGTCAGGTCTGCTGGTAGTGAGATATATCAAGAATTTAATCATTGATCGATATAAATGTTGATCAACATCCTCACCTGTGAGATTGGGAGTTAAAGTAAGACGAGAAGACATCGGAGTTGATGCAATCTTGGAGTCTTGAAATTTATATTTGTCCAAAATACTATGAACATACTTTTCTTGATGTATCAATATACCCTGTTCATCTTGTTTAACTTGGATACCCAAGAAAAACAAAATTTCTCCAAAAGAACTCATCTCAAATTTCTTATTCATCACAGCTTCAAATTCTGTGCATAATTCTTCATTAGTAGATCCAAAGATAATTTCATCAACATATATTTGGATAAGAATTAAGTCATCACAAGTCATCCTAAAAAATAAAGTTTGATCAATAGCACCCCATGTATAATCATTTGAAAGCAAATGTTCAGTAAGTATGGCATACCAAGCACGAGGTACTTGATGTAAACCATAGAGTGCTTTGTCTAACTTATAAACATAGTCAGAGATCTAGATCTTCAACCAGGTGGTTGACAAACGTAGGTTTCTTCTTTCATTTCGCCATACAAAAATGTGGTTTTGACATCCATTTGATAAACTTTGAAGTTCATGTATGAAGCATAAGCCAGAAAAATACGTATAGCTTCAAGTTTTGCAACTGGAGCATATACTTCTTCATAATCAAGACCTTCAACTTAGTAGAACCCTTGAACAACAAGTCTGGCCTTGTTGCGAACTGTCACACCATCAATTTTCACGTGCGGGGTTTTACCGCGAGGCTTGTGAACAAACCAGGGTCTTAGTTATTAGTTACTCAGAACGACTCTATATGCAAGATTTCAATAAATCAGAGTTTAAAACTTTAAAATATTTATGGAAGCGTTTTGTAAATAACCCAAACACAAGGTACTAAAAGTAAATTGCGCAAAACACTTACCCAAACCAAAATACGTAAGTAAATGCTAAATGAATCGTCGATTATACATTGTTCCTTTGTGAGTCAAGGCTGTGAGAGGTTGAGCGATCTTAGAGAATCCCTCAATGAATCTCCGATAATATCCTGCCAGTCCAAGAAATTACCGTATCACACTAGGCGTCTTGGGAACCCACCAATTCTTTATCGCCTTGATCTTTACAGGATCAACATGTATTCCTTTCTCGTTAAAAATATGACCCAGAAATTGTACTTCACGTATCCAGAAATCACACTTGGAAAACTTGGCGTACAGTTGTTCCTTTCTAAGTAATTCCAAGATAAGACGTAAGTACTCTTCATGTTCCTCCTTAGTCTTCAAATAGATCAATATTTCGTTGATAAACATGATAATAAACTGATCGAGATAGGGTTTGCACACACGATTCATGAAATGCATGAACACTGCTGGTGCATTTGTCAACCCAAATGGCATGACCAAGAACTCATAATGACCATAACATGTACGGAATGCGGTCTTCGAGATGTGTTCCTCTCGGACTCTCAGTTGATGATACCCAGACCTCAAATCAATCTTAGAGTAGCAGCTTGATCCTTAAAGTTGATCAAACAAATCATCTATACGAGGTAAAGGATATCGGTTCTTGATTGTAACCTTGTTCAATTCTCTGTAATCGATGCACATTCGAAATGTGCCATCCTTTTTCTTGACAAAGAGAACAGGTGCTCCCCAAGGTAATGAGCTCGGTCGAATAAACCCTTTATCCAACAGCTCCTGCAGTTGTGCAGATAGTTCCTGCAGTTTGTTCGGGGCTAACCAGTAAGGTGCTCTCGTAATCGGGGCTGCTCCGGGAGTCAAATCAATCTGAAACTCAACTTGACGATGAGGTGGTAGTCCAGGTAGATCCTCTGGAAACACCTCTGGAAAGTCACGAACTATTGGAATATTCTCTATCTTTTTTTCCTTCGGTTGCTTGTCAGTTACAAGGGCAAATATAGCTAAGCGACCCTTACGTAGCCACTTCTGCGCTTTCATAAAAGATATGATGCCTATCACCGCACCACCTTTCTCGCCCTTAACTGAGAGAATTTCCCCGTCCAGGAGAGGAATGCGAATAACCTTCTCGTGGCAAATGACTTCCGCCTGCTTCTCGGATAGCCAATCCATGCCCACGACCACATCGAAACTCCCAATCGTAACAAGCATGAGGTTGATGTCAAAATTATGACCAACGAGTTCTATCTCGCAACCCTTAAGGATATGTGTCACGTGGATTTGCTTACCGTCAGCTAATTCTACCGTATATTTAGATTCCAATGGAGAAGGCATATCACTTAAGAGACTACTAAACTTAGTATAGATAAACTTCTATAGGCCCAGTGTCAAACAATACAGTAGCAAAACGACCATTAACAGGAAATTTACCAGTAACAGTAGTAGGGTTGTTTAGAGCCTCACCTGAACCCATGATGAAGGCTCTCCCTTTAGCTCCACCGTTGTTGCCATCGTTATTGTCACCATTGTCGTTATTTTTGTTGTTGTTTCCACCATTTCCGACACCATTCACGTTCTTCTTTAACTTAGGACAATTCCTCTTGTAGTGTCCTTCCTTTCCACACTCAAAGCAACCTTTTGGTGTTTCTTGGGATTGCTGAGGCTTCTTCATCAACTCACCACAGCAATCCTTTGCCGCATGTCCAACCTTATCACAATGCTGACATCGAAAGTTGTCACAGCTGCTAGTGTGATGGTAGTTGCATTGATTACATTTGGGATACTTCCCCACGTATCCACCTTGTCCCTGAGATGAAGAAGATGACTGATTGAAATTACGGTTGTTGTTAAACCTCCTTTGCTGCTGTTGATGCTGATGCTGCTGAGTGTGTTGTTGTTGCTACTGATGTTGCTGAGATTGGCTGTTTGACAAAGATCCCTTGCTGCCAAAATTATCCCACTTGCATTTATTGTCAGGCACGCTTGTCACAGCGCCCCGTTTGAGTAGCTTTCCCTGCTCCACCGCTTGTTCAGTAAGCTTGTGAGCCAATCGAATAACCTACTGAATAGTAGAGAGTTTCATAGTAGTCACCATACTTTGTATCTCTAGAACCAAGCCATGCAGATAACGCTCAATTCGTTTGATCGGCGGGTCGATCATGCTAGGGCAAACTGTCGCCAACTCGTTAGGCCTCATAGTGTAAGCCTCAATCTCAGATCCTTCCATCCTTAGCTGCCAGAAAGCCTCTAACTTCTGGACTTCATCCGGTTCTTCCTTCAGATATTCTTCTGGCACTTCCTAATTAGGGTCTTCCCCAGGTGCAGGGGCATCCGCAATCTGAAGTGCCGCTAGCTGTGCCTCCAGTTCAGTCAATCTATAATCTGTCCCTACACTGTGAAGCTCTTGCGCGGACATGCACTTAGTAAGTGCAAAAACATTACCAGCCAAGGTATGATGCCCACTAATAGACATCAAGAGTCGCTCCTGAAGTGTCTTTACCAGTAAACGCAGTTGACGCATCTCGTGTCGTAAAATAGAGTTCTCGTTAGTAAGTCCTCTGATACGCTGTCACTCAGTGTCCAGTGTAGCAACCAAAGCTGCAACCTCCTGCTCGAGAGGAATACGCAAAGAAGGAAGGGTAGGTGTCGTAGAAGTAGTCGCTGACCTAGTCCTAGGTCCAGTAGTAGCTATAGATGGAACACGCTCGTTGTAAACCATACGGTCAACATAGGTGGGATAGTATTTCCAGTTCCGTGGGGCGTCGAGCTCGGGTATTGCAAAAGGCTGATCCCAGTCTATATCTTTAGAAGGATACGGATGTCGGGGCCAGTTAGATCCTCTATCAGGTACAGGAGGAGGAGGAGGAGGTGACTCAGAACGTGCCGGCCTCTTACCTAGAGCCTGTGAAGATGATGCCATGCTGCGAGGTACGTGATGTGTATGCCAATGAGTATACAGTAAGGGATAAGTAACGAGTAACTAACAAACTGTGCGGTTATAGTCTAGAGTGTATGCAACCTAGTTCCCTATAACCAATGGCTCTATACCAATCTGTCACACCCTCAATTTCCATGTACGGGGTTTTACCATGAGGCGTGTGAACAAACCAGGATCTCAGTCATTAGTTACTCAGAACGACTCTATATACAACAATTCAACAAATCAGAGTTTAAAACTTTAAAATATTTGTTGGAGCGTTTTGTAAATAACCCAAACACAAGGTACTAAAGGTAAACTGTGCAAAACACGCGCCCAAACCAAAATACGTAAGTAAATGCTAAATTAAAAGTAAACAATGTTTGAACAAAGCATGCTTGACACGTGCGTGCTCCTATGGGCAGCTTCTAGAAACGACCTGAGAAAAGCATACTAAAAGTGTCAACACGATGGTTGGTGAGTTCAAGAGTTTGTAATCAATCATAAGCAGTTGCTTTAGTAAAAAATATAAACAAGTGCATTGAAATTGATAGCTAGTCTAATTTCATTAGTAAAGAACAATAGTGACTTGCGATCGAAGCTGACTATTTTTGTTTGTTTGCCTCCCGCCACGACATACCAGGTCATGATGCTGTTAGTCGTTTAGGACAATATTGCAGCCGTCAACTTTCGGTCACCCAGGTGGGGCTTGTCAGACCCAGTAGTACTATCTAAAATTTCCTGCTAGATTCCTTAATTAACGATCCGAAAGTATGAGGACTTTCTATGGTATAACCCACTATGTTTTACCAAACACATGTTATATTAGTAAAGCATTTTTAAAAAAAAGTATGCTTTCTCCCCCAAAAAGAGAAGTAAGTAAAAGTCGGGCAATGAACTCACCTGGTGCGCAACGAACAATAACAAAGAGCTAACGAGAAGTGGGAAAGACCCTTCAAAGGTTACCTAAAACACGCAAGTACATAAGTACGTGTACACAGAAAACTTAACAACCCTGAGTGCTCAATAACCACATTGACCCAAGATTTTGGAAAACAAGACTCATTTGACCAAGTTGACCCGTTTGACCCGTTGGTGACATGTCAAGTTAAATTCTTGTTTGATCAAGTACAACAATTCATCATACATGATTATCACACAAGTTATTCACGTATGCCATATTACAAACCCTTAAGTGCTATAAAGCTCATCATACACCATCCATTATCATGTATATTCCATGAAAGCCTAAATTTCCAAAGTTGTGCATCAAGTATTCATACAACCCAAACAACACAATCTACCACCTTAGACATCATCAACAAACATTCTAACATGATCCTAACATCATAAACATGCTCAATTAACAATATCCAATGATCTACAAAAATAAAGTTTCCCTTTCAGGAAAGTAACACCCAAAACCAATCTAACATCCAGTTCTTTCGTAAATTCACCAACTTTATACCTAATCAAGTCCATAACAAACATCTAGACATGACTAACATCATCAATTCATGATAATTCATCAATCTCATGCATAAAAGTTACTATTAATAGTAAGGTATTAACAACCACTCAATTTCAATCATAGATTCATCAATATTACACCTAATCTAGTTCATAGCATTCATAATCATCCATTTAACATCAACAATTCATCAAAACATGAATTCTCATAAAGAAAAGTTTCCACTTTTGGCAATGTATGAACTAGGTGACAAAAACCATGGATTTCTTGCATAATCTACATAGATTAACATTCATACAACATAACTAACATCATATCATCATCAAATCATCATCAATTTCAACTTCCATCATGATTTTCGAACTAGGGTTCTTCAAGAACCAAAAATCATAAAACAAATAAAAAATCTAACCTTTTAATATTGTAGTAATCAAGAATTGATGCTTGCTACATGTTAGAAACACTTGGAACTAGCCAAAATCGATGATTGATAGTTGTTCTTGCTCAACATCGAAGTGTGTGTGTGTGGGGAGATCGCGACCGAATGTGGGTGTGGGAGGGGGCTAGGGTTGGGTTTTTACCATATTTAAGTTTTGTAGTTTTTACAAATTAATCCCTCCTTGATCTCATTTTATAAAAACTTAATCTTTTTAACAGTTTTTTACAATTTTAACTATAAAACACAAACATTATTAACCAACAATAACAATCATGTATATTTTCCACTAATAACAAAACACATGAAATAAATATAACACGTTGGCACGTTACAAGGTAAAATTCACAAATAGTATTTAAATTCACAAATCACATAACTACAAACTAATAATCAACATTATTAATCAAGTTATTATCAGATAACCATTGATAATTATTATTTAATCACCAACGTTCAACGACAACTAGTGTGTGCTCACGACACGTGTATGCAAGACCTAACGGAACTAATGGAGTTTGGTAACCGAAAATTACCGGATGTCACACGAACAATAACACATTTCTCATCCGTTTTGTTTATGGATATCCATTTAGTTCTGATCGGCAGCTTATCCTTTGGAAGTTCATATAGATGCCAAACATTTAACTTCTTAAATTGCATTAGCTCATCTTGCATGGCCTCAACCCAACTGTTTTCTTTCAAATCCATTTCAATGTTCTTTGCCATAATTTGTAAAATAAAACATGTATACAAGCATGTATTTATTGCTCCGGATTGACTTCGAGTTTGAACATCTTATGATAACGGACCAATGATTACTTCAATTGGATGATCATTATGAATTCTCAAATGAGGAATCAGATCTTCAGAAATAACTTCATCTAAATTAGACATATAACCAACAGGTTCTTCCACAATTGTTCCTCCTTCAGGTTGATACACAATATGTTCCTCTTAATTAATATTATTATCAACTGATACATGTTCAAATGGAAATTTTATTGTATCAATTGGATCATCTTGTGTAGAAGAAGAACGTGGATCTGAATCCCGTGTATCATGTTCTATTCTTGAATAAACTAGAGTCAATTCAGGTTTAGAAGTTTGATTCAGACTAAAAACTGATTGTTGAACTGCTGATATATTAGAAGAAAAAGGTATGTCTGAAAATCTTCCTGTAGTAGAAGACGAAACAGATCCAACATCATTAGATAAAACATCTTCAATGGATAATGGCAAAGGTTGATTAGCTGTAGATACAACAACAGATCGATTAAAAGTTTCAAACAATGAAGCATGATCATATACCCATAAAGCAACAGATCCTGCATCTATTTTGTTAGATTCATGCCAATCTATATCAAATGACTCAATTATTTGTTTTGACCTTTTGTTATAAACCCTATATGCAACTTTGTTTGCTGAATGTCCAACAAATTAACACTCATCAGCGTTTTCATTAAATTTTGATTTAGAATCAGAAGTGTGTAATGAAGTACAACAATATCCAGATGTTTTAAAATATTTGACTTTGGGTTTATGTTTGAAAAATATTTCATAAGGATTCAAGTTTTGTTGTTTATTGATTAAGACACGATTCTGAACATAATATGCAGTGTTAACAGCTTCATCCCAAAAAAGAAGGTAATTTGGCTACTGATAACATTATTCTGGCTGCTTCAATCAAAGTTCTATTTCGTCTTTCAGCAACTTCATTTTGTTGTGAAGTTTCTGCAGAACTAAATTGTCTTCTATCCCCTTTGAATCATAAAATTCATTCAGAATATGATTGTAAAACTCCATTCCATTGTCACTTCAAACACACTTGATAGTTTTATCAATCTGATTTTCCACTAGAGTCATGAACTTTATCAGAAAATGAGGCATCTCATCCTTAGTTGCTAAAAAAACCCAATAAATCTAGAAAAATCATTAGTAATAACCAAACAACATGCACGACGTCCCAAACTCAAAACACTTACCGAACCAAATAAATCCATATGTAATAGTTGAAGGATTGATTCAATTTTAGTATGAGTAACTGGTTTATGAGAAAGTTTATGCTGTTTGCCTTTTGAACATGACATACAATATTCAGTAAGTTGAAATTCTTTCAATGATAAGCCTACAACATGATTTCCTCTAACCAACTTATTCATATTTTTTATGTTTACATGGCCAAGACAATGATGACATAACATTAAATCACTTTCCGAGGCCTTTAATAATAAACAAGACATAGTTACAAATGAATATGAACCATTCATATCAAGTAAGTATGTGTCTTTATCTCTAGAAGTTCTTAAAAGACTCCCTTTATCAGGAATTACAAATCCAGGTTTTACAATAAGACATTTTTATCAGTGAAATGTGTTGAATATTTTTTATCACAAATTTGAGAGACATTTAGCAGATTATGTTTCAGTTCCTCAAGAAAATTGATATCTTCAAAGCTTAACACACCATTAGACACTGTATATTTCTTTGTAATTTTACCACTTCTGTCTCTAGAAAAAATAACATACCCTTCATTGTAAGATTGCACGTTGTTTAACAGAGATATATTACCAGTCATGTATCTAGAACAACCACTATCAACATGCCAAATATGATACAAATTTTAATATCATATCTCTTTATCATTGAAAACATAGTATTTAAATTGTTTTTCTTTGATCTTCCACTTTTTAATTGGTTTGATCCGTTTTTTAACAATTTTCTTTAATGTATTTTGTACTGGAATAGGATTGCTTTCATCAACATGTAAAGATTTCTTGACTGAATTTCTGTTGTTCAAATCAGTATTTATTTGAACATTTCTTTTATTAACAAAAATATTTGACTAATTTGTATTCTTATTAAATCTTGCATTTAAAAAGAATTGTTTTCTATTACTTGAAATCGAGTTATAAAATCTTTGTTTGCTTGTTAATTGATCTTGATGAATGCAATTTCTAGCCATATGATTTGGCTTGCACACACATACAACAACACAGTTTATGATATGCATTCTGCACTCGTGTATTTCTCTCGAACTGTTTATGATAACCTCCAAAGTTATCATAGAATCTGGCTTTAGTATTTTCTTGGCCTTGTGATTCTTTAACAGTCTCTCGTTTCTTTTTGTCCCAGACGTAGGAGCCATTTCTAGCTGTGTCTGAAAGAATTGAGGTATGTTTCTTAGCAGGTTGATTCATTTCTGAATCAAATGAGGCATGCACAGTAGCTTTAACCTTTTGAGTCATAGGTACTGGAATTGGACCGGTTTCCTTGATACCTGAAAGAGTTGAGGTATGTTTCTTAGCAGGTTGATTCATTTCTGAATCAAATGAGGCATGCACAGTAGCTTTAACCTTTTGAGTCATAGGTACTGGAATTGGACCGGTTTCCTTGATACCTGATATACAAACATCTTGTTTCACAGAGTTAGCAGTAATAGGAGATTTATTTTTAAAGAAACACACATTTGTTTTCTTAAAAATTGGACCGGAGGTATTAAGTCTGAATTTGGTTGAAAACCTAAACCATAGGTCAGTTCTTCATCTGATGTGGTAATGGATGAAGGTAAACATGTATAATCATGATTAATTGGTAGTGCAATGTTAGAATATCCAACTCCACTTTTTCCACCTTTAATTTTCTGAGTCATTTGAGACTTGATTATACCTTCAACCATGTTTGAAGATAACTCAAACTTTTCAACCGTCAATTTCACAGATAAGAGTTCACTGTTAAGTTTGTTGATTTCTAAAGATAGTTCATCATTACGTGTCTTCAAATCATTGATGTTACAATCCTTATCATGTAGATTAAATTTTGATTGGTAAATTAATTTGTTTAATCCTTCTATCTTTTCTTTAAAAAATTTCTCATCCTTTTTATATTTATGAGCTTGATATTGAAGTTTTTCAACTTCTAAGATCAAGTGTTCGTTGTGAACTCTGTATCTTTAAATTTTTCTACACATGTATTTGAACAAAGATTAGTGTATACCTCATTTGTTTCTTTAGTCTTAGAAGATCCTTCTGGTATATTTTTCACCATAAATGCCTTTAGAACAACTTCCTCTTCTACTTTAGTTGCTGGAGTAATCTCAACAGCATTAACAATATCATCATGAGCAGGTGTTGGAGTTTCCTCAATAACAATCACTTTCCTTTCAATAATAGTTGGAGTAGTCTCAACAACTTCTTCTTTACTTCCTTCCTTTCCATCTTCAGATTCCATTGATTGTGTTGGAGTAGTCTTAATAGCAGATTCATTAAGCACCTCTTCATCCTTCTTGATTTCTTCTTTAGTAAAAACCCCAGTAAGTAGATCATCAGAAACAAACTTAGCAAACATGTTTTCTTCAACACTTTCTTCATCATTTTGAATTTCAGCTTACAAAGTGCTAGACAAATCTGAGAAACCAGTGCTTTGTTATTTGAAGAGCTTTCCTTATCCTCCTTTGATTCAAACTCCATTGTTACCATCTTCTTGCCATTGTCATTTTGGTTTATTTTTCCTTCAGTACATTCTCTTGCAAAGTGACCTGGTTTATCATAGTTGAAACATCTTAAGTTTGTTTTGTCAAACCCTATCTTGCTTGTATTGTTTACTCCATACATTTTTCTCCATGTTCTTCTAGCAAAGTTTTTAGCTCTGTACACCACCATGGCCATCTAGTACATAATGTCATTTTCTTCTACATCATCCGGATTAAATTGCTGCAAGTCATCGACCAAGATGTTTGGTGCACTTAGTCTTCCAGCCATGAAAGCTTCATAACTAGACATGAATATTATGAATAGAGCCAGATGCTCTTCAGCAATCTTGATTGTTTGCATGGAAGGGTTGGAGTTGACAACGAAAGCTTGTTCAGTGGGTTATGAGGATTAACTATGTGGATAAACCTGAGTTTGAGATTGTGACTGCATAGGAGAGAATTGGTTTTAATTAAAGGCTTGGAACTGAGGTATAGATGTTTCATTGATAGTTGGAATGATAGAATTGGCTGATTGTTGTTGACACAATTGAGAGTAGCTTACATAGTAATTAGGATTACTAGCCATCTTTGCATATAGTGCAAATGCTTTAGCTCCCATGGTGTTTAAATGGTTTGTAGCTCTCTGTTTGTCATCCATCTCATAAGACTTAATAGTAGAGATCAGATCACTGAGAGATAATGTAAACAGATCTTTTGTTCTTTTGATTGTGGTGCAGTTGTTATTCTAGCTGTAAGGTAAGGAATTCAACAACTTCTTGTTAACAGATATATTTTCCAATGTAATTCCTGCACTCTTAATTTTGGTAAATAGTTTAACAAATCTAGACATTTGAGCCTCTAATGTCTCACCCAGTACATGGATAAACATGTTAAACTCTTGGTTCAACATATTTGGGGCTAAGGCTGTTGAAGGCAAGTTAATAAAGATAGATTACCGAGTTAAGGATGTTTCCCTCATGTCCTTGTTACCCATGATCTGTTCCTCTATTGCATCCCATAACTCTTTAGCTCATCTAAAATCCTTAAACTTCTAGACTATCTTAGTAGTAAGTGTCATTGTGAATGCAGCATATGCTTTGTCGTCAAGCTCAAGCTTTTTCATATCTTTTTCGTCCCAAAATGTTCTAATTTAGGTATTAATTCTCCCTTGTCATTGGTATACACAGGAATGCACGGTCCTTGCTTGATTCACCGCATCATCCGGGGTTCGGTCTATGTGACATGATTCTCGAACCTGTAAACCTAATCGGGATAGTCTTCTTCGCTGTGAAGTCTTGGAGGTTTGGTACTTGTGCCGATCTCATTGTCAAGGTTAAGCGTAGCAGTGATGTTCTTTAGATTTACCATGTCTGAAACTCGGGAGTTAAACTTTTCAAAAATTCTTGAAACTTAAGGTTCCCGCGCGAACAGTCTTCACAGACACTATTCGCACCAACTTATCGCACAGAGTATTCGCGCGGATAGTTTTGTAACTAACTTTTGCGAAAGGTTGAACTTGTAGCGCGAAAGGAATCTTTTCCAACAAACTTTTGCGAAATATAACTTCTCGTGCGAAAAATAGACTTTTCACGTGCGAGAAGAAACTTTTCGCCTGATTGAATTCGTGCAATCTCGAAGTTTCCAACTTCAATTTTTTACCAAATTGTCCAAAATTAAGTGATTAAGCTTCAAATTAGTAATTTAGGTTTAGTTTTTGATCCTAATTGTCTCTAATTTGATTCAATTAAGCTCAATTAATCAAGTAAACACCATCACAACTTCAATCGAGCAAATATCAGTTTTCAACATCTTCAAAAATGATCACAAACTGTAGAAATCAAGTAATCTTCAAAGAAATTCAGATTCGTAGCTCAAAAACACTTCACAAACTCATCAATCTTCAATCCATTCGATCTAGAGCATGCCATGCTCTAATACCGATCATAAGGATCAACAATAACACATCAAATCAATCTCGTGATGAAAACGCGGAATATAATTATTCACGGTAAAAAGATTGAACAAGTATAAGATAAACACAAATGTAAATAAACTTCATGTATATTGCTCTCTAACTTGAAATGATTACATATACGTGTGAAATTAAAAAATGATAAAAGCTTACTAAATTACATGAAAAACAACTATTTATACTAAACAAAAGAGTTCTCGTGCGAGATGTAAGTTCTCGCGTGAGATGTAAGTTCTCGCACGACTAGATCTTGATCATCTTTATTTGATTTTTCAAGCCTTTAAGTTCAATCCCAACACGTAACAAAGTTACGACTAGTGTAAGTTGCACTTACATCTCTAAATATTTACTAGATGTAAATAACTTATACTTGTAGTAACTTTTTTACACTTTTGAATTTACACCTATACATAAAAGAACATAACTTTGCATATGTATAATGATGTAATTACAAAAAAAAAATAATGATTTTGATTGATATTCAAAAGTTAACACAATTATCGCAATAATAGAGGTTAACATTTGATCATTACCATATATAAAAAAATCAAAAAGTGAGTTAGAATCTATCAGCTTAGATTACTTTAGGTTTATTCATTCACATCATATCTATGCATTTATATATTGTGTATTTATAAACTAGATTAGAAACCCATGTAGTATATGAGTGTGATAAATTTAACATGATAAAATCATTAGGTTTTATGAATGTTTTGTATAGTATATGTCATTACCATGATGAAATAATAAATAATGAATATCTAAGAAATTTTATATAAAAATATAGAAATTACAAATTATAAAATTATATTTTAAGTATATATATAATATAAATCATATCATTAGTTTTGTATGTTTTAATAAATTATTAGAATAAGAAAAATTATAATTTAGATATATGATTGTTTAGTTTATATATTTTGAATCATAATCATTTAATATGAGAGATAAGCGAGAAACATAATTTTAGAGTCAACAAGAAGTCGTCACGTGTCACCTCTGTTTTTTCATTTATTATATACTATAGATATAAATTTCAGATGGTCATTGCATCTACAAAGTTGGACGTTATCACCCAACATATTCGAAAGTCGTGTGACTTTGGCGTAATGAGCGGGATCACGTATGAATAATAATAATAATAATAAAAAGATTAAAGAATGGAAATTATAAAAGGGATTGAGATTAGGACCATAGTGGACCGCTATGGGTCCTATTGTTGGACATAACGGTCCTATGCTTTTAATTCTATTTAATTAATTTTAAATAATTTTCTCAAATTTTAATATAACTGATTATTAAACAGAATATATTCTTAGAAAATCAATGAAAATAAAAAATTATGGAGGAGATTTGTGAAATGATGGGCTAGTAGAAGCCCACCGAAGTGCCAGATAACACAACTACACAAGTACCAAACATTTTATTTCAGACAACAAAATCTTCATAAATGCAAAGTACACTTTTGTACAATATCATCGCGACCATATTCTTTTTATTTTCCACTATAACTTATTATTTTTGGAACTAAATCTGATATCTCAAGTATAATTTAAACTTTGTGAGTTTTTTTTTATCAACAATGTCGGTTTTCTTCTACTTATTTCATTTCTTGAGATGTAAATATCTACAAAAACAAAACTTAGTAATTAATAGTTTGATAGAATGAGAAGATAATTGAAGGGTTAAACTAAAAGAAATATAACATTACATATTTGTATTTATTAGTGATGTTATAAGTTGTTTGTGTTTCTCTTCCTTTATTAGATTTATTACGAAGTTTTAGCTTCCACATTTTTTTCACATATTTTGCTGTAACTTCTAAGATTAAGCAAGTGAATGAGACACACTTGAAAACAAAACTCTTTTTTGTTATTTTCCTATAGTGTTTTTATGGTATTAGGGCGTTAGCTCGATCCAATTACGATTGTTCAACTAGAAGCCAAGACTTCAAATAATAATAAAAAAAACACACAAAACTAAACCTGTCATCGTATATAGAAAACTATTATGAATTTGATTAGATATATATAAGCTCCTTTAGACATGAGAACTCTAAATTAACTATAGGAAGTATCATGAATTTTGACCAAGTACGGGGAGATGCAGGTGAAAGGATCAAATACAAATGAACAATCAGGGTTTTCGCTTAAGTAGCCTAATATGCGGATGAGTATACGAGTGCAAGTGAACTATTAGATGCGCATGAACTATTAGATGAGGGTGAACTATCAAAACATCTATCTAAGTAGTCTGATAGACAAGTGAATAAAACAAATGCACATGAACTATTAACATATTTGATTAAGTATCTTATATGTGGATGAATTAATCAGTTATCGATGACTAAACTCACATGTAGATGAGAAAACTCAGATGCCGATAGTTATCTGTCAAATCTGTCTTAAGTAATTAGATGCCGATGAACAATCATATATGGATGAGTAATCTTAATTCAAGGGCTATGTTTCTGGAATTTAACTGAGTCTTGACACATGCAGGTGAGGTGGATCATATGATGACGAGCAATTATAATGCGAATGAAAAGGTTATGTACTGATTGCTAGAGTAACATGCAGATGACTAAAGTTGTGTTTGGCTATGGTATCAAAATTTTTTTAACGGTGCTACTGTATCATATAATACCAACACATTCCAACTAATACCAACACATTCCAACTACATTCTGCCACTTTATCCAATCAATAACTATTTTTTTAGGGTTTAAGACACATTATCATCATTCATGTACATTCATACATAAAACTATTTAAACCCTAATCGTATATCGAAAAAACATAAACTTTTACGTTTAAAACTATCTAGTTTTATCAAAAATACTATCACGTATGTATAACAGTCCAAAACATTAGAAATTAGGAAAAGTATGAGGATTAGAATTTATCTTAATGAAACATTAAGAAAATCCTAGAAATAAAAGGTGCTTCACATGAAAAATATAAGAATCTAAAACTTACCATAATAAAATAATATGAAACTAACTTCTTTCTCTCTTCTTTCTCTTTCTTGAAGGCGAGGAATGTAAACAAGAGGAGAAAGGGGCAACTATCGTTCTTTGAATAAGAAAATATTAGCGTTAAAACTCTCTTTAAACATATTTTCCAATCAACTTTGAATTGAAAGCTACATAATTAATACCAAAGCTTTAGTTTTAACTTTTCAAAATTTAAAGTGTTACATTATGTATGAAATTATGGATGTCACATCTCCCTACTTTGAATTGAAACCTACATTCGATACAAAGCAGATGACCCTCTACTACACGTGGGCGTGCAACTGTCGATGATTACATTCTACCAGTCAAAATCAAATCTTGTGACGGGTGGCTGTGAATAGTTCACTGATAAAAAAACATTGATGAAGAGGGTGTGATTGGGTTTTGTTTTTGTCTTTTATTATTCATCAAGGCAAAACTGCTATTTTATTAAAATGCAATAGAACCGCATCAAACTTGTTAAGTGAATAACAAGTAATTTTTTTTTAACGACTAACTGATCACTTACTCTTCAATTTGGTTTCTAATTTTCAAAACTATAACAAAGCTAACCTTATGAGGTTTTACTCAAGTTATAACATCATAAAAACACACACACTAGTAATCCTCACTAGTAAAATTTCTACGTGGCAAATACTGATTGGTTCAATTGATGTGGCAACGCGTTAACGCCAAAAAGTAAACCATAGTTTGACAAGTCGGCATTCTTCTTTTCTCGAAAACATCGGATCTTCAAACGCAAGGAGAGCGATATCGCAAACCTTTTGATCGCTGCAATTAAGGTCAGTTGAATGTTTTACTTCTTTACATCTAATTATCATTTGTTTTGTTCATGAATCATTGAATTTTGTTTGGTTTATCTATTAGTTCAATCGTTCGTAGAACCCCAACTTAGATCTGTTCGACCAATTGTAGATTCTGGTTTAATTCGCCCGATTGATCGTTCTAATTGTTTCTTGTTCGTTGATTCTTTTGATCTAAAATTTGATGGTTATTTTGATTTATGTGTCTTGCGATAAGTACGTAAATTATTTTGATCGAAAGTTTGGTGAGATAATTGAAATTTGTCCTGCTTCGCTTCTCGGATCTAATATTACAATTACCTTGTAGGTTGTGAGATTTGCTTAGGAATTGTAACTTGATAATTAAGTAAATTTGTTTACACTAGGGTAAGGAGAAGGATTGCAAGCTAATCAGTTACCAATTTACTTGTTAAAATACAAAAAAGAACGCTAGAGTATGCTAAACGGGGTGATGCTAGACAATTTTCAACTATTATCTTAAAGCCTTAAAGGAACCACATGTATGATAGAATCGGTTATACTTGGATGGTTTGCATTTTAGCTTAGTGTACTGGTTAGTATTTAAAACAAGAGAGAATTACAAATATAATCATTTTATTGGGTGTGTTATGTCTATGTAGCAGTGTTAGAATTAAAGCACTCATTCAGCCAGAAGTTACACAACTACTTTCACTCGTGTATCCAACTTGTTCCCATCAATAATCACTTTAACTAAGGTCATAGGGACTATATCGTGTATGTAATTTATCCACATATAGATGCACATATTTATTATTATTTGTGTTGGCAATAAAATATATATGGTTTAGGTGAGTAGAAGTAGTGTATATAATTTATAAACGCATAGATTCACATGTTTATTATCATTCGTGTTGGCAAGAAAATATATATGGTTTAGGTGACTAGAAGTAGATAATCGACTATAGATTCATATATCTCATGGTTATCTGCGTGAAATTGTTCAATAACATACTCAAAAGTCAAATAGTGGATACTTGAAACTTAATATTATGACTAGTTTGTAGTTTGAACTGTTGAAGTATGGCTTATGTATGCATATTGTGTATTAATGCTTTCATGAATTATGTATCTCATATGCTGAGTTCTTGACATTAACTAATACAATTATTGCTCAAAAACCTCTTAGATTTGAGATAAATCTAGCCTATTATCCTCCCAATCCAAATATATTTTTATTGTTGGTTTGTAGGTTATGATAATTACACTTGTTCATCACTGAGAATTCCACAATTTCATTAATGGTTAGACTTTGTCAATACATTATAACCTTGATAAACGAATAACCTCGCCAAATGAAGAATTTTCTCTGATCCCAGACTGTTATTATTATTGTTATCATTATTAATAAACAAAATAGTCCCCATTATTGATAAACAAAATAGTCCCACTAAGTGAATTTTTTATCTGGTCTTGTGGATATTCATTTTCGAGGTGTTCGAGTATGCCAAATCCTAACTCTCAAAGAAAGATCACTAGTTAGTGGTAGATGATATTGTCATGTAAATGTCAGTTTCATAGTATGAAATATTGGAAAAAGAAACACGAGTTAATCACTTAAGACAACTTTTGTCTCTGGTTTTTGAATGCTAGTTATTCAAACTTCAAAGGTGTCTTTTATTTTTCTAACCTCATCACCTATGCTGTGATTCGGGCAAATCTATATCTTCCAGCAAATTTACCACCAGAATTACCATAGCTTTTTGTAGAAAAAAGCAATGTGGTGGTAATGCGCATAGATCTGACCTCATAGGTTGACTTTTGAATGGCTCCAAAGATTTTCTCATGCTAGAGATGTGCCAAATAGGTGGGTGGGTGGTTGGGTAACAGGTGATTTTTGGTACTAGTTAGAATGTACTCTCATTCGGTTGACATGAAACATTGTTCAAAACACTTATAACTAATGTGATGTTAGAAAAACATCATTGTCCCAATAATAATCTAAATCTTGAAATTTAATGTTCATAAGTTAATATAAAGTCAAAATTAGCTTTTGACAGCTAGCTAAATCTTTAGAATCGACTCATTTGAGATCAAACTCAAAATGGGTCAAAGTTGGGTTTTTTGTTAGAAACCCCTAGATTTGAAGCTAATGCTTTCTGTCTGCAAAACCTTTTTGCTGCAGAATGGCTTTAAACGGGGCGGCTCCACCAAGAGGAAGCGCAGCAGCTGCTGCAGCCAACTTACGAAGGAGAAGAACCGGTGGAACTGGAGGGGCAGCAGGCGGGACAGCTGGCAACATGCTACAATTCTACACTGATGACGCACCTGGATTGAAGATCTCTCCAAATGTTGTTCTTGTGATGAGCATTGGGTTCATTGCTTTTGTTGCTGTACTGCATGTCATGGGAAAGCTCTACTTCGTACGTAAGGATTAAGACATGTCTCGTGTTGTTCAAAGATAAACTTGACAACTAGGTCCGGTTCCTTACTCTAGTTCTACTTTTTCTTCAGTTAAGCGAGTCAGGATTTTGTTTCCTTTTTGTTTGAAATCATTCAAGTGATATATTCTGTTTTTATTTCTTAAAGCCGGTTTTGCTAACTTATGAATGTTTTGGGAGGATGTATGACAATGTTGAGAATTGTGATAGCCGGTAATGTGGCCATATGGGTCGTCAATTAACCAAACACTTTGGAATTTCAAGATTTTTAAGAGAAACCGATTATTCATGGTAATTTTCTGATTTACTCGGCACGAAACTTGATTGACACATGCTCATCACAAGAACAACATTTGGAGAGATCTAATGTATGGATCTAGATATGCATAAACTATATCTATATATGTTTGTATGGTGATATATATAGAAACAGAACAGAGGGAGATTATAATGGTATAGAGGGTCGTTTAATACACGGGAAGTTTTAATATAACAGTTCAAAAATATCTTTCATTTACCTGTTATTTTTTGAGACAACCCATCTCGACCCAATTGTTTTTGTTTACTACTCATCTTGACCTGCTTGCTTTTTTATCTTTCATTTAAATTGACCCATTCTAACCCTTTAAAATATCAATCAACCCAAAACAACCCATATAATCTTATTCAAAGTCCATGTCAACCCAAATGCAACAACTTGGGTCAGGATTGCCAGGCCTAGCCTAAAGTATCATAATATTTAGGAAAGAAATGATTTGGAAATGAAGCATTACCATCATGTAATTCGGTTACACAAAAGTGCAAACATTATACACACAGCTCAAGTATGCAGGGTCCGGGGGTGACAAACCACTTTAGGACTGATATAGAGTTTAAATGTTTTTTTGGTCCCTGATTTTATGTTGTTTTTATCATTTCAGTCCTTGTGTTTTAGTTTTTGCAGTTTCAGTACCCGTGTTTCAAAAAAATCATCGAAACAACCATTCCGTTCAAATCCCTAGATAACGTCCGTTACCACCAGGGGTAAAACTGTCATTTCCTTTATTAAATTGTTATTTTCGTCCCTGGTTTTATATCATTTTTGTTATTTCAGTACTCGCTATCGATCACATTCACGTTCATACTTTCTTCTTCTTCAGCATGATTCTTTCTTCTTGTTCAACACTACTAATGATAATTTAAGTATGATTACTATCTCTATTTGATTTTAAAACTTTCAAAAAATAGTGGCACGCTGCTGGTTTTGTTAATGGTTGTATAATTTATAGTTAGACTTTATAGCAAGTTGTTTGCCTAGTTTGTTTGTTAGGTTTTTAATTTCTCTGTTGCCTAATTCGTTTTCAAGACTGATTTTATAATCTTTTGCACCGGTCTGTTTTTTTTGTTCTTACATGGTTTTGCCCCTGCGTCCACGTATGTGGCTTCTTTTTCTTTTCTTTTTTTTTTTTCCGTTTTGTGCCTTTGTCGTTTCCCCGTTCATTTTTATTAATAATTCATCAAAACACTTATCAAGGACAGGAATTGCTAATGGCGAAAGACTATGGCAATTTCTCATGTATGATTATTAAGGTTATCTAAAGTAGTCTAGAAGGAGGAGTTGACAAAAAGATCGGTTGGGTGCTATGAATAAAGTTCATTTTTGTTATTAACTAGTAAGTTCACGCGCGAGTGATGTCGTGGATAAAATGCATATTAAGAAATAAGAAACTTTATTTTACACCGGAATATATTATAAATAAAAAAAGTTTATTTACAACAATATTAACTTTAATAACCAGCTAAAACACTGACATCTTCAAAAACAAAAAAAACATATCGTAACATTATAGGTTTATTTGATTGCGAGTATTGAAATGATAAAAATGATATAAAAGCAGGGACGAAAATAGCAGTTTAATAAAGGAAATGACGGTCTTACCTCTGGTGGTAACTGACGTTATCTATGGATTTGGACGAAATGACTGTTTCGGTGATTTTTTGAAACATGGGTATTGAAACCGCAAAACTAAAACATAATTACTGAAATGACAAAAACGACATAAAACCAGAAACCAAAAAAGTATTTAGTTCACTGATATAAGAATTTTTACCTTGCGTTTCTGTAGAAGGATGTATTCATGACCTTACAGATGTTCAAGATTTACACCTTAATTTGGTTTCACAAAAATATAAAATCTTTTTATATCAAATTTCTAATTTAAATTTACAAGTATTTAGATGAATACATGGCATACACACATATGGGTCCTAAGCGATAAGAAGTTTTTTCTACTGATGTTCTTGAAATTAATTTTATATAGAATTCCACTTGCCTATAAAGAGGTGCGCCTGTTAAGTCTTCGGGTAATACTTCTGGGTAATCTCTTATGACTTGAATATATTCTATATTTCCTTGTGCCAAATAGCCTTACGTCTTTCTCGTGTAGCTAATTCAACTGCCAATACTACACCTGCTTCAACTGTGTTAGCATTTGTCTTCGGATTCAAGAACCGCATAGACTTTGTATTTCAGATGACAATCCCTAGATAAATATGTTAATCCTTGCTTCTTTAGAAGTCACAAGATGTGATATCACCCAAGACACCTCGTTAAACTTCATGACATGGTTTGGCTACTTGGCGACTTTGATGGCTCCCTTATTTCAATCAAAATGATTGAGGATCATAGGATTTAAAGGTTTTGTATGTGTAGTTGGTCTTGTCTTGTATATCTCTTTATGTTATTAATTCCTTCATTTTTTATAGTTTCCTGACTAGTAAAAGTTCTATATAATCTCCTTTTTTCAGGGTAAGAGGATTCAAGTATATGAAGGTTCACAACTGCTTTCACGATTTCTTGAGCAATAGTTTCTCATATCGCGTCTTCTTGTAAACCAGTATATTCATGTTTGCTTGTTCTAGTTTGAGAGGATCCGAAATTGTAATCATGATGGATTCGTTAGTCTGAGTGTCGCTATTCTGAGTCATTTACTATATTTGAACAAAACATTAATACTAAAAGAAACTTCTATTATACATCTTTCATTTTACAATATATTTTACAAAAAATTATTTCCATGGTTTTCTTTTCCTACTAATCAGAAATTTTTTTGAGGTTTTGACTTTTTGTCTATCTTCTCACATTGATTATATATTTTAAAGCTCTCCTCACATTCCATCCTTGATTATATTTCTTGTTGTCGGATCCTTACAACGTCACCATACCTGATAGATTTTTTAGGTGTCAATGCACACTCATTCTTAGGAGAAGTCTCACTTGAGGTTCATGCTCAGGTGATGGTGGTACAACTGGTGGGGGAACAACATGCTTATAGAATGTTGATTCGTAAGTGGCATATACATTAGCTTGAGTTGTATGCTATCCACACCAAGTAGTGGTACGTATAGAACGTGCATCATTATGAAAGACACTTCATGCTTTATCGTATTTCCCTAAAAAGTTTATGCAAGTGTAACTTTGTATCTGCTTATAAGTATGTAATAGGTTTCTGGATGTGGTGGTAAGTTAGGTAGGTTCCCGTAAGTATCGTTGAATTCCTCCTCTTTTTCTTCTTCTTCGTATTCCTCAGGTTTACTTTTTTTTTGTCAAGAATTAGGGGACTTCGGGGTTTTAAAGCTATGTATCCCTTACTTTTACCTTTTTCTACCATCTTATCCTGTCATACATAGTTAAAAAGATTAGTACTGTCTTTGAGCTTAATAGTTAAAACTTAAGCATTCATGTTAGATACCTAATTAGTTTAAACTTTTGAATCTGATACTAATCTGTCACATTCTACCTAAGATGGGGCCTATCTCATGAGTGATTAATAACAACTTAACAACATAAACAAAATAATAAACCTTTCTATTAAAACTTCAGAGTCATTACAATAATATAAGGGAAATTATACAACAAAAGCTTGCGACTAAAACAACCTCTCAATATTTTAAGGCAACTTATCTTTATCATGAGGGTGCATATGAATGTCAGCCGAAAATGCTAGTGAGCTAATATGAGGTTCATGATGCTTTTTCAAAACTTTAAATAGGTTATATATGAGGTTATTTCTATAATCAAACATTTTATCATTTATACGTATTTATGTTTTACGTTCTTTATCCCACCTAAGGTCTTATGCATTGCATTGCTAAGGCACTCCAGCCTCGGTCTTGCTAACCACCGGGACCACATATTTTAATATACCTGTAACGTTAGAGACAATGCATAAGGTTTTAAATGTCACGTATGAAAAAAGCATAAAACAATATTTACTATTCAAAAGCACATATATCTCGTCCCTACTAACTCACCTAGTATATGTAGTAGTCTTGGATGATGCTGTTGTATTGTATCCCACGCTTATAATAATCAAATGCCTGTACAATATGATAAGCCAAAGTTATCACTAGTGACTATGACTAGAATCATCATTTACTCATGCTTGTAACAAACAAAACCCAATGTTTTTTAGACGCTTCTAGACTGATCATGGCTTGAAGGTACCATCGATTAATCTCCAAAACGAGTTTAGAGTTTAAAATGGTGTGAAAATGATATGTGATCAAGTTACTATGTATACACTGCTTAGGTTAATCTTATGGACTTTAAGGATGAGGATGTTATGGTTTGTAAGCCACAATCTTTTGTGAGTCATCACCATGTGTTATGCGCTGGATGATCCTTTAAACCGCCAAAATTTTACAGACTGTTAGGACTAATGTTACAGTCTGTGATGTTGTCCTTTTCATGCTTCATGCGTGTCAACGCTAGGATGGATCTTGACCACCAACTTAGGGAGTTGTAAGGCCATGATGTTACGGTCCTTAATACTAAGAAAATTCTCATTTTCTTTTGTTTTTCTTGAAATTGATATGTGGGGTCTTACATGGTTGGTCTTTCTTGCCCTTTACTTTTCGTCTTCTGAATTTCCTTTGATGCTAAGGCAATGCAAACTCTCTTTGAGATAGAATCTTCGTTGATGTCAGCCTTATGAAAGTGAAGTATCATAAAATATTCATGAAGAAGCATTTTTTTTCAATATCGTAAGTGGCTTAGGGAGTTATTGTTTGGGACTTCCACTCACTCGATACATTTCGAATGAACCTGATAGTCTTATCCTCATTAGCCTTTATAATGTTGCTTTTCTTCATTGAGTTGATGAGAAAAGCGAATCACTAATAAATCATTTCTAGAGTTTTTCAGGCTATGCTTTGAATGATATAGAGTCATTTAAGAACTTGGTTAATATGTTCTTCTTTAGCTTTGCGCCTCCTTCTAGTAGATTGTCTAACTTCGTATAAATCTAAATTCTAAAAGATATAAAGGAATGACCATAATGAGCAACATCTACTTCTCTCACCTTGATTTCTTTAGCACTTTAGAAGTTTCTTTGATAGTCACCTCATCTCACCCTAAGGTGACTCAAGCCAAAGCTGGGATATATAAACCAAAACATCGGGCCGACTTTGCTCATACCCAAACTCTGGGTCTGTATTTGACATTATTTGCTAGCATCGAGCCTAAGGCTTTAAATCTACTACAAAACATTCTCATTAAATGGATGCAGCGCACAAGGAATTGACAGCACTTTGTAACAATAATACATGATCATTTCTACCTCAATCAAAATCTCGCATTTTTTCATATCCAAATGGCTATTTCGCATTTATTACCAGTCGGATGGGTCGGTTGATCATTACAAGGCCCGGCTTGTGGCCCATAGTTTTAGCCAAATACCCAGCTTGGACTACTCCTACATATTTAGTCTCATTGTCAAAGCCTATACTATTCGGGTTGTTCTGTCTCTAACCGTTGTTAATAATCGGAAAACTACATCAACTTGATGTGAATAATGCATTGTCAAACGAACATCTAAATGTACTCGCATTCATGGAACAACCTCCTGGGTTTGTTGACCCCTAGTTCTTCGACCTTGTTTGTCGATTAAACAAAGCTCTCTCTGAGCTCAAACAAACACCACACGTTTGGTTTCAACGACTACGAACCTTTCTTCTTCATAGTGGTTTTTCTAGTAGCAAGTCTGATACATCCTAATTTGCGTGACTCCTGTATCATGTACCTCCTAGTCTATATTGATGATTTGATTTTAACAAGCAATCAAGTTATCGTCATGACCTCCTTTATGCGCCAACTACACAAGGAGTTTGCCATTAAAGACCTTGGAAGTCTAAATTTTTTTCTTAGACTTGAAGTCACTTACTCCAATGATGGATTGTTTCTAAGTCAATCCAAATACTCTTGTGACATACTTGATCGGGCTGCCCTTCTTGACTCTAAGCTTGTACACACACCCTTAGCTTCTAATGTGTCTTTTAGTACCAACCGTGAACCCTATAAGGATCCGACTCACTACCGATCTCTTATAGGAGCCTTACTGTATTTGACCATACTCGACCCGAGATCTCTCATGCTAGTAAACCAGATTAGTCAGCTTCTTCAAGCCCCCACTAAACTTACTTTCAAAAACATATTCTTTGTTATGTTATGGGCATCCCTCCTGGTACTGCACTATATAGTACACCGTACCGCGTACCGAATTGACGTTCCGAATGAGCCCACCCCTAGCGTACCAAATTTTATAAATTGACGAACCGCGTACCCGTTTCCGTACCATATGATCTGTTGAACATAGTTTACTTTAACAAATATTGAAACCTTAAGTCTCATGCACCGTCTCATTGTTCTTGAATTGTTTCCTTGTTAATGAAACGTTTCACTGCTTTATATATATGTAAAATATACATACGGGTTTTGTTATCATATTGAAGAACATCATTATTCGTAGGTTTATGCTATACTTACACTAGGCCGAAACTTAAAACGTCATCTTGAACTAAAATGGTTGTTCGACGACAAACTCAAACGGCCACTTAAATTTAGGAGGCTCATGAGATTTGAGATAACCTACAAGCTGTATGCTTAAACGGTCCATTAGCCTGCAAACTGTTGTTTTACATGCTTCAAACGATTGTTTACAAATGGTATGAGATTAGACTGTATGTGCTCCGAGTATAGTTGACCTTGTTTGTAAATTGACGTAGATTAAGGTAGCTTATTTAATATTTTTAATAGGGGTCATTTTACGCAATAATAATTAAATTTATCAAGTGTTTTATTAAAATTATTTTAAGTTATTTTGTCCAGCCAAAGTCACTTAACTCTTTTCAAGTGTCCAATCACATGCAATATTTTCATAAATTCTTAATAATTTTAAAATCTTGTGAATTTCATATATAATCTTGGTTATTATTGAGGGGTCTTAATATACAGACATCCCATTTTATAAATCGACATTCCATTATATGCCTCGTATAGCATTATACGCGGTGTATAGGGTCGAAAACACTCAAAAGGAAATTCAGGGGGCCGTCAGAAGGCTATACGCCCCATTAGCCCTATACGATCCCCTATACGATACATATAGGGCTATACAACACGTGTAGCAAATTTCGACATGGACTACGAGGAAAAATTCAGGGGGCTGTCAGAGGGGTTATACGCCCCGTCTAGGGCTATACGACCCACCTTACGACACGTATGACGTTATACGACCCGTATAGAAATTTAAGGCGTTGAACTAAAATTCTGAGGTGTCTAAATATCTCAATACTTATTCAGTTATTATATTATTTTGATTTGACTTAAATTCAACAATTATGAAACTTGATAATTATTGAGTACTTTTTCTTCACTAATTAAAAAATACACTTATTAGTAACCAAAATTGAGAAACATTTTATTTGTATCATTTAACTTTAATATCTTAAACATTTATAAAAATATTAAATAGAATTAAAACATTTAGTGAAAGTTGAATAAAGAAATATAAGCTTTAATAAAACATCTGGTAAACTTGATTACCCTGAAAGTTTTCCTTAATTCAATAAAATGGTAAAAGCAAATTATTGATGTTTATAACTAAATTTTCATCCCTTTAATTAGTTTTCTCTATGATTAAAACCCAAGAAAGAACTTAGGATAGAGTAAATCTATATAAATAATTCCAAAACAGATTCGGTAAATTAAAAGGTTGAAAATTAAAGTGTGTGAAACAGAAAGTGTAAATACTTGAAAAAAGAATTTGACATCTCCATCAAGGTCACCTTTCTACCCAAATCTTCCCAAATCTTGAGAATTGTCCAAGACCAACTTTCATGGGGCCCATCAAGTACACATATTCAGCCCAAATGGGCCCACATATCACGTGCGTGTCACGTGGTACCCTGCAAACACCTCTGTTGTTTTTTCATTCTGAAGCTTCTGGGTTGAGTTCTGTTTTTCTGCCAGTTAAAAAGTGAAACCCCACACACATCACAAAAGCCCACAACATCCACACAAAACTTTCCATCTGCAACCTTTGAAATGGTAAAACCCACCCCCTAACACACACACTCACTCTCACTTACTCACTGTGTGTACTATTTGTTCTAATTATGTTGTTTTATTTAGTATCAAATACTAGTGAAGTTAATTTGCTTGTATGTGAATTATAAACTTTGATGGATTATAATGTTAATTGGACTTGGGTAAGTTTATTTAACGGATTGAATGTTAATTCGAGATGCATAGTAGCATATATAGGTGATACCCTTATAATTAACCAGTAACATCTTAAATTTCATTAGTTAGGACATACCCATAATAACATGATATTAATGATTTTAAAACGATGTAACACACTAAGAATTAATGTTCTTGAAATGATATGACATGCTTTGGTTGGGTTTGGAATTGCTGGTTTCAAATAGGTTTAAATAGGTTAACAGGATGATTATTAATAGAAGTTACTTTAAACAAAATGACTTAATTATCCTATACCGCATCTTAAATCAATTCTTTATCCCAGATCTCGCCGCCACTTAATGGACTTTTTTTCTTCTTGGTTCTGGGCGACAACTGAAGCAAGTTACATCTGTTTCATCATCGACTAAATCTAGATCACTCTTCTATTTTTGTTTGGTATTATTAAAACCTAATTATTTTCTCAGTTCCTTTTAAGTTAATTTCGATACATGTGTTGAGACTATGCAGACAATTATTATTATTATTTTTTATTTTTTGCTACAAAGATGTAATGTAGACTAATTTGCAGACGTGACATACTATCTCAATATTATTAATCACTTTGAATGCAAATTCATATAAATTTATGTCAAAAAAAATTTTAAATCAACAATTACGTATGCATGCTTAGAGCGTCGATTCATCACATTTTGACCATATTATGAGAGAAGAGTTATTTTTATACAAGTACGTATGTTTTAAATAAATTTGGATATTTTAATACACAAAATTTCGTTTTAAACTCTCTTCATATAATATAACAAATTACATTAGTAGGAATGTAACATTTTCCTAGTATGAGTTAGATTTTGTTTGTTGTGCAGTATATAACATTTTTTAAGTATGATTTATATGTTTGTTGTGCAATATTATATAATATAAATATGCACAAGAGATTCATTATAGATAGTATATAGATAACAACATTATTATTGTTTGTTGTGCGATATCTTTTCTTTACTATTATATAATACAAAACCTATGGGTATATTGGTAATTTTTTATTTTTGTAAGATACCTAAAATAACTATTTAAGTCTAAAACAACTATTTAAACACATGATACAAGTGTTTTATGCTAGTGTTTCTAAATTGTTCTTATTTAATAAACTTATTTTAATTAATACATGAGTTAATGCATATGACTAAATTCACTATATTAAGTTTTACTTTATTTATAATAATTTAAATTAATATTATGTTTATATTTTTTATTTATATTTTTACTATTTAAATTAAGTATTATATTATTAACTAAATACTATTTGCCATATATTTATATAGTTATAATAATAATGATATAATAATAATAATAATAATAATAATAATAATAATAATAATAATATTAATATTAATATTAATATTAATATAATAATATAATCAATATTTAAAGCTGGTCGGAAAAGAAACTCAGTAACACCGGCGCATCACGCGAGCCGATTCATTATACATAACATACAGAAAACAATAATGAATATCTATATTACCTAAACTATTTATAAAACATTTTAGAATATTAAAATAATAATTTTATCTTGACCTTAAGACAGCTATTGGTTAGTGTGATAATATTATGGTGGGTTTTAATTTAATTTTTTTTTAATCCATATGAATTCATTGTATTTATTAACAACAACAACAATAATATTATTAATATTAATAGTATTTAAAGTAATTATAATAATATTTACAAAATAAAAACAATTCTAGGAATAAGTAATAATTTGTAATGATATACAAATCATCAAACTAAAAATATACAAGCTCTCAAAACAAATTCAAGGTTCTGAATCTTATATCGTTTTTCTTTTATATTCATAAAAATATGATGGTTTATAAAATCTAAATTTATCGTTATAATGTGCTAATTTATATCTATGTTTCGACATGATTTTTTTTTTTCAAAATAGAGTTGTTAATATAATTTTTATTCATATCTACGGATTGAATACTAATATACAAATAATTGAAATCAAGTGTTATAAATGTTAACAATCCATGACAAAGCGCGAGTCCACACACTAGTTATATAATATAACTATCAATATCCCATTTGTTTTAAAATATTAACAAATAGAATCTCAAAAAGTGGCAATCAAGTACAATAATAACATGGAAGATAACTTTTGAAGATAGAAATATACAAATACGATGCTAATACGCGATCGGAACACGTACGTTAAGTCTCAGCAAACATGGTTCAACATCAAACATGATCACCATTGAAATGCAAAAACATAATTCATAATAAGAGTTAACGAGGTGTGTTGAGATTACAGACGTGTTTTTTTGTAAATTAACCTAATTTTCTTTGAACAAGACCAAACTATATATAAAGTTTTTCTTTTGGCATAACAGGTCTAAAACTATAACTGTTAGACCAATTGTGGTAATATGTGATTAACTTCTTAGATTAAACTAAAAAAACAATAGGCATGTTCTAACACATCTCTCATCTATTAAAGAATTAACTCAAAGCAAAGTAAGCTAAAACTCCTTTTCAGTTTATTATTTGAAAGACATTTTCATGAAACTCTAATATCAATGTTTCAAGCCTAACAAGATCTACCAGTTATATGTTAACTAAACATAACGACAACTATTTTATTTGATTAATTGCTCCAAAAGGGGGAACAAATGACCCGTGACACTATCATAGTATCATGTATGTTAGGGATGCTTTTTCTAAAGGTTTTTTTACAGAATATATATAAATACGGGTATGGTTAGAAAAAACTAGCTAATATCATAAATCAAGAGTTACCTGATCAACAGAAGAGGATATTTTCAATGTGTCCATCAACAATTACACTCATTGTGGATACTAAAAGGTCAAAATGTATAGATTATTCAATAAAGATAAGATACTAGTAAAAGAAGTTGTTTGTCAGCAAACTTGTAATATTCATTCAAGTACTTAACTATATGTATACATTAATGGTGATCTCTATCGTATTAGAGATGTATAACTTAATTGTTTCCTACCGAGCGTAGTTAGGAAGAACTCTTTGATAATACATACCAAGTATAATTAGATGGAAATCTTTGGTGATCCCTACCAAGTATTATTACTATGAGGAAGTAATTTTGATGATCTCCACCAACTTAATTAGGTGATACCTCCGTATATATTCTTAGAGATAAGATAGTGAAGACAAGCCTTGATCAAAGAAGAAGGAATGAATGTATAAATTTGTTAAGTCCACCTAAACCAGATTATATTTTTGTTATTTCTCCCAGTGATATCATTCTAACCGTACTCTTTTTATTTACTATTTGAAGCCTACGTTGAAGTTGTTCAAAGAAATTATACATAATACTTGGTTTCGAAATACAAATAACATATTCACGCGTCTAGGTTCTACTTAAACCGTCAACATAGAACTGATCTTCGTTTAGTAGTTTAAAGTTCACGTCTGCAATATAAATACCGAACTCATACACTCATACACACATTCGTCATGTCTAAAGTCTAAAAACAATAATAGCATGTTTGTGCTAACTTTTAACGTATGAGATCTTCTTAGAAGACACGGATAACAAAAGTGGAATCATAAGTTATCCAGCATTGATGTTTTAAAGTTGTGCCCCTTAACAACTTACATGATACAAGCAGAGAGGAGATGTGTGGGGGTGTTTCCTATACATGTTGGAAGGTTGAGAGACATAGTTAAGATTTAACATGCCCTTTTGATCATGTGAAGAGAACAAGAGACCCCAAAATGTGAATGATACGTGATTTGAAAGAGACTTCTCTCCAATTTGATGAGATTATAATCTTTGCTAGGGCCACTCCAAGTGACTCTGTGGTGGCATTGGTACAACCTAGACAAAACTTTTATTTCCATGATGTCACTAGCTAGTTAATATGGAATTTAATTAATTAAAAGATTGTGGTTGAAACAGAATTAAAAAATTCTAGATAATATCTAACTTTCGCCTAAAAAGATGAATTATGTACTATTTTTTTTATAATTGCAGGACGAGCTTATTTCAATAAAGTTGAAATTAGTTCAATCGAAGTTTGTTTAAGCAAGTTTTGAGATTATTAACAATCCTTTTTAGTCTTCTTAAACAAAATTATTTATTTCTTGAACCTCACCTATACACCAACAAGAAAGTGGGCCTATAGCAACAAATATTTGGCACCTTATAGCGACGACATGTCGTCGCTATAGCTAAATTTGGTCTATAGCGACTACATGTCGTCGCTATAGAGGGAGTTCGCAAAAAATAGTTGTAATAGGCTGATATGTCGTCGGGATAGAGGTCGTCGGCATAAGTTCTTCTATAGGAACGGCAAATCGTCCCTATAAGTGTCATGGTTTCTGATTTTATCGAATAAAAAAAAGGAAAAACATAATTTATAGCGACGACTTGTCGTCGCTAGAAATAAGTTTTTTTATTCTTTTTTATTTTATGCAGGACCTAATTTTTTTAAAATATTTAACAAACATATAATTAATAAAAATCCAATGCAAGTTTAACAAACAAATAATTCATACAAATTCAAATATAAGTTTAACAAACAGATAATATATATAATTAGTTTAAAGTTCAACAAAATTTAACAAAAACACAAACGTTAATGACCACCCGGTGGTCGTTGCTGCTGCCAGTAGCGCATCATTTCTATCTGCTCTTGAAGCAATCGTTGCATTTTATGTATTTGTTGTTGTTGTTGTTGGATTTGTTGTTGTTTTTGGATTTGTTATTGTTGTTGTATAGTTTCTTGATTTTGTTGTTGCTGTTGTCTAAGTTTTGCAACTTCATCATGCAAATGTTGTGTTGAAGGAGGTTGCGAGCTACAAAAATCAGGGTTGGGATGTCTCACCACGCGACCAACACCTCGTATATATCCTCGCCTTTGACCTAAGGCACGCTCAATGCATTGAATCTCATCAACAGAAGATGAGTCTCCACCGGTCTCGCTAGAATATCTCACATACTCCTCTTGAATTCGTTCCTGCATTAAACATATTGAAAATATTAGTTCAAATGGGTCATTTTCACCGAAACACACTTAAACATACTAGAATCACACAAAAGTTAGTTCAAATGGGTCATTTTGACCCAAACACATTTAAGCATACTAGAATCAATCAAAAATTAGTTCAAACGGGTCATTTTGACCCAAACACACTTAAACGTACTAGAATCACACAAAAGTTAGTTCAAATGGGTCATTTTGACCCAAACACACTTAAACGTACTAGAATCAATCAAAAGTTAGTTCAAATGGGTCATTTTGACCCAAACACACTTAAACATACTAGAATCACACAAAAGTTAGTTCAAATGGGTCATTTTGACCCAAACATACTTAAACATACTAGAATAACACAAAAGTTAGTTCAAATGGGTCATTTTGACCCAAACACACTTAAACATACTACAATCAATCAAAAGTTAGTTCAAATGGGTCATTTTGACCCAAACACACTTAAACTTACCCAGTCCGATTCTACAGTTGCATTCACCCATCCCGTGCCTTCTCTGAAATGCATCTTCTGAAAGAGATCAATCGGACGACTCCCCTGTGAATAATAAAAATTCTTAGAAATGCATCTTCCGATAGTTAATACTTATTTTTATACTAACAATTATACTTTTACCTCTATATGTCTCTTCTGTGCATATGATTGGCTCCCATGGAAACTTGGAGAGCGTTGTTTACCTCTGTTTAATTTGTTTGCCTCAGATCGGCTCCTATAAGCGGGATCTAAGAACAACTCATTAATCACTCGAGCCCATGATTACGGGTTAGTTCCCTCAGGAGGACAAGTTAACGCTGTTTCCACATCATCATAACCACCCACATCATCAAAATGAGATTTTAGATCTTGCTTTCGATCTTTATAGGCTCTTTGACACTCGACAGTGATTCTGAGCCTTACGCCTTCCCACTATTTAGATTCCCTTCATCTAGCAAGATCAAAATATTCATACAAAACATGTAATTAGAAAACATGTAACACTTATATATTTAAAATACGATAAAAACATAACATTGTATACTTACAAAAAGTGTGGGATATATGGCTCTCTTAAATTCATCGGGAACAGCTTGTCAACTGGGATAATAGAAAGGAACAACCTTACTAATCTCATTAAAGATTAACCTTATAAAATCCGAGTTGTTTTCTCCAACAAACTTATATTGGCCCCCCCTTGCTTTCAACTTAGATCGGTAGTGGTTGGCCTTTATTTTGCTCAAAATTTTTAAATAATTTAATGTTTTTTTCTTTAGATCTTCTTTTTCTTGCGAGTTGTGTTACATTAATATATGCAATTGAAAAGTTAGGAAACAGAGATTATGTTCAACATAAAGATGTATTTTTTAACTTTAACAAATAACTTACAAGACTCGCAACCTGTTGGGATCCTATTTGGATCCCCATGCGGAGGTAGACCCCCGCCATCCCCACCATGACCTCGAGCAATATATGTTGTCATGCTTCAACAAAAATAGATAATAAACATTAACAATAATTTTATATACACTTACATATCCATACATACAAGCATAATCACAACACATAATCACTTACAAGTATACAAGTATACAAACATACAAATATACAACATACCTACATACACAATTACAAAAATACAAACATACTTACATACAAGTATACAACATACTTACATACACAGTTATAAGAATACAAAAAACATACAAGTATACAACATACTTACATACACAATTACAAAAAAACAAACATATAATATACTAATGAACAAACATATAAACATAAATACATACAAACATTCACATACAAAATTAACATAATTACATACATATAAACATATACATAAACAACTAAATACATCAAACCATATACATATAAATTAACTTATATAAAAATACATACAAACTTAAAACCATGAAAATATATATAGTGACACTTCATCAAACTGATGGGTATAACCTAATCTAACATCAAACCCATATACATTTACATATATATACACTTTTACAATCATACAAGCCTAATCACAAATATATTCATTAAACAACACTTAAAATCATAATCTTTAAACGAATTTCATACCTTCAAATCTTCAAATCCTTTACTTTCAAGCTTTAAACTTTAATCTCACCTAAAACACAAAAATTTAGATAAAACTTATAAAAACAAGATTATATAACTTTATTATAGTAAAAGAAACATCATTCTTACCTTTAAACACTCAAATTTGATACCAAATAGGCCTATAAACCGAGATGAAATCGGAAGAAAAATTGGGGGTTTTTTTTTGGTGAAAAATGAGGCAGAAGGTCTGAAATGCGATTTAAGGGTTCTGCACTCTATAGCGACGACATGTCGTCCCTATAAAATAAAAAAAGTCGTCCCTATAGAGGTAAAGTAAAAAAAATTAAAAAAACCATGTCCCGACGACGTCATCGGGACTAAGAAAAGATTTTTTTATATTTTTACCTATCCCGACGACATGTCGTCGGGAAAGGTTGATTTACCTTTTTTTTAAAATCTGTAAACCGAGATAGAAAAAAAATAAAAAATAAAATAAAATTCATCTGTAGCGACGACATGTCGTCAGTATAAGATTTTCATAAACCCACCTGAATTTTTAGCATCCCGTCAACTCTATACCGACGACTTGTCGTCGGTATAGAGTTTGACCAGTCAAAAATCCCAATTACTCTATACCGTCGTCGGTGTAGAGCAACCTGTACCAACGACAAATGTCGTCGCTATAGGTATCGTCTGGACATAGTTAAATTGTTGTAGTACATATTTATGTGTGTGTAATATTTATTTGTATTATCCACACGCACATTTAAGTTTTTTTTAATAGATTTTTTATTCTATCATAACTTTTTATGTGAAAACATACAAATGTAGTACGTTTGTATATGTATGAACCCAAGTATGTTCATGTATTATTTAATTGTGTATGCCTATATATACATATGTGTGTATATAAACATGTATTTTTTGTACATGCTTTCATGTTTATGTATACACTACTACAAATTTACCTTACAGGGACAACGTCAATAGCGACGACACGAGTCGTCGGTGTAGATCAACCTGTGGCGACAACATGTCTTCGTCATAAATCAACCCAGAAAAACTACTAGAAAATTGGGCATTTGCGACCGACTTTTTGGTTGCAAAACGGTCGCAACCGCACTATTGAGACTATTTTGCGACCGAAAATACGATGAGAAAAACACACGTCTCAGTTGCCCTGTTGCGACTATTTTGCAACCGTTGTTATATTTGAGACTGTATCTTGCGATCACTATTGAGTTTGGAAGTTTTGCAACTAAATTGCTACCATTTGTTTCGGGACCGTTTTGCGATCAACCCTTTTTCCGACCGCTATAATTTGCGACTGATTGCGACCGTAATATTTGTGACTGATTAACGACCGCTATTTTTTGCGACCGTTTTGCGACCGCTATTTTTTGCGACCGCTATTTTTGCGACCGATTTGCGATTGTCTCTTCTACAACCATTTTCTGGTCACAATGCAGTCGCAAATTTCTTGAAAAATTATAAGAAATATCTGCGAATTTCACACAAATATAAAATAGTTTATTCAACCATTACTTGAACAATTATGTGTGAGCTCTAATATCATATAATTATGTTACATATACAATAGAGTACTTCAATTACATATTAAGAACAAAAGAGAATAATAACATGTCAAACCTAGTGAATAAAACATTCAATTACACATTCGGTCTTGTCTCGTACACGCAACTGATCACCACGTGAACTCCACATCTGCTTGAATTCTTTGCCTTATCCTACAAAATATAACATTTAGATAGTATTATTTTCAATCTTCATATTCCAAATGAAATTGAAAAAATAAATAAAGTCCGAAATTATAACTATCATCAAAACTCATTTAATTTGTAACCTACAATGCAGCAGCATGCATACAAAAAGAGACAAATAATGGCTATAAATAATTAGAATGATGATGTTTTCTTTAGTACCTTAAGCGAGAAATAGTTGAATGAAGAAAGCTTTGTCGCCTATTCAGTACCTGTAATATATGTTAACCTATTCTTTCCTCCATAAATTCACAAATGAGTAATAAAAGCAGCATATAAAATCCCCAAACTTTGACTGATGTCGATTACCATATTCATCTGAAAATGCAGCAAATTTAGGTGCAAAATTTTTGTAAAACATGACTAAAGAATGCAACAAATTCAAGTATAAAATTTTGCAAAACACAGCTGTGAACACAATAGAGATCAATGTAGAAACACAGCAAACTCTGTTACAAAACACTGCCATATTTTGAGCCTATAAATTCATAAAGAACTGTGTTACAAAGCACAATATTAAGTGCTAAAAAGGTAAGGTACTCACATAAGAAAAACATACTTGCAAAGTAAGAGGTTTAACTATTTGATATCGAAAGTTAAAGATAAGCATGTAAGTTGTATTGCTTTGGATTATAGGATTTATGGATAATGATGACAACAGAAGGAACATAAAAAGGTTTACAAGTATCCTTACCATGATGATGCAAAATAGATGATGGTTTAAGCTCTGTTTCCAGGCGTTAAAAGCCTTCCAAAACAGATGCATAGTCATACCATGAGAAACTGATGAAGAATGGTAAAATTTATAACCATAGATACATGTCTGGAAGGTGTGGGTAGAGAAGATATAATTTGTAAGTCAACTATCCATCCTTATGAAACCAATGAAATCCTAATGATTAGTATCTTTATATCAAAGAAATTAGTTCTGGAGTTCATTATAATCTCTTGAATGAACATAGTAGCACCATAGCAGTCTATAATAACTATAAAATAATAGAATTTAAAGTATGAAATTTGGACAAACTTTGAGTATTTGAACTTTTCGAAGCCAATCAATCAATTTAGGTTTCGTTGTTTCTCGTACTTTGATCTCACAGTTTACAAATTTATTCTCAAATTCACATCCCTAATTGCGTAAAACTCCACAACGCCTTCTAAGTCCAATCAAGCATAAGCAATCCAATTGTCGATTAACAGAATCATAACAACTACAAAATCGTGACTGTTATTGCTTGTAAACTATTAAAATCTTAAGTAACTAAAACGTTAGAAGTATAGCAATACTTTACCCTTCCAAAGGTCGTTTTTGATTTCTGTCGCTAAAATTTGCGACCGTTTTGATTTCGGATTTTGCGGCCGTTTGATTTCGGTTGCTAATTTTACGACTGTTTTGATTTCGGCTGCAAATTTTATGACCGTTTTTTTCGGTCGTAAAATTTTGGTAGCAATTACCCAATTTTCTAGTAGTGAAATTTGACTGGTCAAATCATATAGTGATGCCATGTCTACTACAAAGATGGGAGGGATGGAAGGAAAATTGTTCACCATACCAAAACACTATCCCGAAGTCATGTCGTCGATATTGATTATTATGTATTTTTTGTATATTACTAATAAAAGAACCAAGAAACCAAGCCTATACTGACGACTAGTCATCAGTATAGGTTATTTTTCCTTTTTGATTATTTTTAAAATATAAAATGGCTAGCATCAGTTTTAGAAGACTTTATAAAGACAAATGTCTTTGGTACAGGTCTCATGCCAAATAAAACTAAAACTATTCCTGTAGCTTATCTGCTCATTTCTTTCACCCAAAATAACAAAAACTCCTCTTGCAATTTCTCTTTGTGTTTCTGTTAGTTTTTCAACATTTTTTTCACAAAAATCATCAAATTAAAGGTGAAAATCAAGGATTTTTAGTGTTTTTCATCGAAATCAAGTTCTTGACTAGAATTTAAAGAGTTTTTCATAAAATTTTGTTTTCTACGTAAAATTCAAGGGTTTGAAGTGTTCCACCTTCTCTAACCATTCTAGTAGGCCATTGAGATATGAAATTTATTTAATGTTTATGATTTTAGTGTTTTTAAGTGATTAGCGTGTTATTGAAATCCATTAGAAACCATTAGTTAGGTAGATTGATTTATATCTACCCTTTGTTTGAAGAAATGAAACCATATATATGTTTTGTAAGTATGTATATTTTTGTAATTGTGCATGTATATGATTGTATGTATGTAATTGTGTATGTATATAATTGTATGTATATATATGATGGTTAAGATAGTTTATGTCTACCAATATTTGATGAAATGACGTCATATAAATGTATGTATGTTTGTAAGTATGTATATGTTTCTAATTATGTAATTGTGTATGTATATTTTTTGTATGTAATTGTTAATGTATATGCTTGTATGTATGTGATTTTGCAATTGCGTATATATGTTTGTATGTATATATTATGTGTATGTTTGAATGTATGTTTGTATGTTTGTAAGTATGTTCTATGTTTGTATGCTTGATTGTATATACGTATGTATGTGCCAATGATCCTCAACCCAACTAATTGAGGTTAGATACACAGTACTTCATTAAAATAGGTAGGTATCACGTTCAAGTCATTTTTGTAACCTTATAGAATGTTAAGATTTGGCTAGGTGATTTTCTCATCTAAAGTCAGTTTTTTTTAGGGTGGTCTTAGGTTTGAAACTGATGGAGATAAACTGATGAATAAGAGTCCTTCCAGGAATGTGCCAGCCTTCGGGAATGTACCGGCCTAGAGCCCTAAGGTTTCGTACTCGAGTAATAAAGATAATTAGGTGGGCTAGTGACCCGTCAGCAATCCAAAAAATCATTCATAAAATACATGCATGCATGTATGTTTTGTGTAAGTATGTATGTTTGTATGTATAAGTAATTGTGTAATTGTGTATGTGTATGTATATGTAATTGTGTATGTATGCATTATGTATTTGTATGTGTATATGTAATTATGTATGTATATGTAATAGTGTATTTATATGTGCGCATGTTTGCTTGTATGTATGCATTATGTATTTGTTTGTGTGTATGTAATTATGGACATAAGGACCTATGACGACAACATATTGTCAGGAAAAACCTTGTTTTTGTCATCGCTACATCTTTCTTGTAGTGATATGTGTATATACATGCAAGCAATGCAAGCGCATAGATCATATGTAGTAGGTATGTATGTATTTGTGAATATGCAAAATAAATTTCTAGTATGATAAGATGTACAATTTGTGTTGAGATTATAAACCGTAAATACATATGAAATATGAAAGTGTCCATAGGGTTCTATATTCATATTCACATATAATTCTTTTCTTGACAAAAAATAGAATTTTACTTTTGAAAAATAATTATTTTATCTTAAAATTTATTTAAAAACGTAACACACCACAAATTGACAATTCCAAATAACATTAATCTATGCATATATAGGTTTATTGTCTTTGTTTCTTCTTTCCTTCATGCCCTTTGAAGTTGAAATAACTCCACGAGATGGATATATTATCTTTTATATATTCAAATGTGTAATCCCTAATCCCTTAACATGCCATTGCAATTGTTATATTTAGAGTGTGTTAACTTAATAAAAGCATAAATAATTTCATATTTTGTAGTAAGAAGTACTAGTTTACTTTATGCATCAACTATAAGATAAGTGATGTCTAATAGTTATCTTTGTTATGACAGACATATATTAGTTGAATTTATCATCTCTGACACAAAAGCATGTTAAAGAGGAGAAATAAAGTTTAAATGTTTTCATCCCCATCCATCGTCTATCCCTTTCACAAGCATACCTTGTCCTCTTATGTGTTTAAACGTCGATTTGTATGGTCTTGTCTCTTATAATTCGCTTTTACAATATTGGGTTTAGCCAACACAAACGACAAGTGGACACTTTGATCAAGGTTATGGTCATGTGGAGATCAATGACTTGAACCAGGGGGCTAGGGGTCGTATAACCTATCGCTTCCATTCGTATGAAGGATTGAAAGGAGACGTCAAGTCAGAAAATTAAAATGTTAATAATAGATCATGTGAGGTTTTGAGGGGCCATTTAGAATTCCCAATTGTTGTTTCTTCCTAATAATGATGTCATGTGACTTGTTTCTAGAGTGCATTAATGTCTTGTCTTATTGCTCATGTGGACCAAGAGACTAACAGCAATATGATAACTATAGCAATACCAGACTCGCAAATAGACGGTTTTTGGGTTGCAGTTCAGATGTACACTTTTTGTTCAATATGTAACAATACAAAAGTTGATCTAAAATTGTAATATCTATTTTAATGACTTTTCTATATCAATACATATTTTAAAAACTTCAAAAACTACGCGTGAATAATAATCTAGCCGGGTCTAACGCCTCAAGCACAAAGTTATGGGATGATCAAATTACTTTTAAACCCAATAAAATGGGGTTTAACAACATTTACATGTGCTTATATTGATCTATTAATTACTCCTAACTCATGGCATACATGAAACAGTGTTCAATGGTCCCCCTTGGTTGAAGTTTGTTGAGATGAAGTCAAGTACTATACCATTAGTCTATTTCCAAACACATCTTCTTTTGGCTTTATTGTCTTTTTTATGAAGCATATACACGATTACAATGCGACTAGCATTCTTATATATGGTTACTACTTCGTGGAATTACTATATATATGCCCATAAGAATAGTTTTTCGTATAATATGTTTAAGTGTAACCCTACTAGTACGAGTGTGATTTATACTGTGTATGTTTATATCTTCAAATATAATGAAAATAACATGAGTAGTAACAATCAATCATATGTCTTGAACGGATAATTTTGTTTTAAACTTGAATTTGTGGTAGTTACCATGGGATGTTTTGCATACTAATTCCAAATGTTCTTCATTTAAATATATCTATCATAACGATGCTTTAACTACATTTTACTATAAGAAAAATACACAGATCTAAATTTTAACACTAACAATTAGATTAGCACATTAGGCGTGACTTTATGATGTTTTTATATATGTATCTAGGGCTACCGGAATGAAGTTGTTCTCTCTTTCAAAAGGCTTGCAATGACAATTCACTCGACAATATTAAGGTGCTTTCCTTTTTGTCGATATCTATTAGGTGTAATATTCTCCTCGACTGATTCTATACGGTGTCTGATCTCGACACGACTTGACATTCATTGGTGTAACCTTATCTTTCTAAGACAGATTTGAACTTTTGTAGACCCACATTAAAATTTGCTTCACAAGCACAAACGAAGAGAAAATTCAGGCTAGTTATCTTTGTTTTATATTTTTAAAGAAGTCACGGCCATTTAATACATGCCTTCATTTTGTTCATATTGGTGTGATATTTTTTAATCCAATTACTAAGAAACAAATATATCGTAATTCAATGAAAACTCCCAAAGTTATATCACAAAAAGTGAGGAAGATAGTTCCAAGAGAAATAATTGAAATGAAGTTATCTTAAAAGAAAAAGACACACCTTCTTGCCTGCATAAAGAGACAGACTCAAACAAACCTATGATTACGACTTCTCCTTCTTCTTCAATCATTACTAGAGACAATATATAATACATACATACATATGCACACACACAC
>CM046434.1:9826074-10100148 GCA_025506505.1 Flaveria sonorensis
AGTCCTCATTAGAACAAAGACCATTCCCTTCATCATCAGTTGGTTAGGATTCCTCAGACTTTCAAAGTACCTTCTCATGTCATAGAGATCATGCAGAGGAAGATCAAGTATGTTTTTCCAGAAATACACATCTTGACCCCCTTGATCTCTAGTGACATACCATCTGTCTGGGTTAGTAGCAAATACCCAAGACAGAATGGGTCTCTCAGCAGCAAGAGGCTCTATTTGAGTGGACTTTATTAAGCAACCTCTTCTTGATCACCCTCAGGATGTTCTGATCCATCCTGAGGTGCAGAGGTGGATGCCTTAGACTTCTTCTTTTTCTTCTTCTTCTTCTTGTCCCTTCTGATGGCCATCCTCTTCCTTTTTCTATATTTTAACTGAGAAGGCTGGCCTTGAGTACCAGATGGTTCTTGTTTGTCCTTCTCAGTTGGGTCCTTTTCCTTTACAGATTCAAAAAGAAAGGGATCACGACCCTGCTGTGGGTCAGAAGATGAAGCTTGCTGAGATGTAGCACTAGGTCCTGGTTGAGTTATCTCTTGTGGATCAACCTTGACCTGAGCTTCAGGTGCAGCCTGACTTGGTGGAGAATGCAAGTCAACCAGCTCAACCTTCTTAATCTTCTGCTTGATCACTCTAATGTGCTCATCCATAGTGGATAGAGACATTGGACCAAGTCTCCTTCTGGAGAACCCATACAGCTTCAAGAAGCTCACCATCTTCAGTCTGTCTGTAGATTTCTTCTGATTGGCTTGGATGGTGGCTCTTGACTTTGAAGACTCTTCCCTCATCTTTCTCTTAGCAGCCTTTTGCTCTTTCAGCACTTCTTGCTCAAGCTGCTTGAGTTATTCAAATTCTATATACTCATAAGACAAGGGAAGTACGTCTACTGCCTAATAGATGCATGTGGCACTCAGGTAGGTTATCATGTTTAGCCTATCTTGTTCCTTACCTACTTGAGTTTCTTGTTCAGTGGCCACAACCTCTGCCTTAGGGCTTTCTTGAACTGGAGAGAGGGTAGGAGCTTTGTATAATCTTTTTCTTCTTTTTTCTTATTTGATTTTGAGGAACAATTCTGCAGCCTCAGCTTCATTTCTCTCTTTTGACACCTTAGTGTCAGCCAGTTCATTAAGTTCCTACAAGGGAAGATAGATGATATCATCTATATTGTACTTTCTAGACCTTAAGTAGTTTAATCTGGTTGCCCTCAACTCATCCTCTTAAGTGTTTTGCATGGGAGCAACCCTGATTGCAGCTTGCATATAGCCAGGAGTCTCACTTGAACTCTCTCCCCTTTCCTTCCTCTTCCTCTCCCTTTTTCTCCTCCTCAATCTACTCAAAAGTCATATTCCTCTTCCCTTTGTCAGTCATTGGCCTGTATGACATAGGGTGGAGAGAGCTTTGGCCTTCATTTCTTGGTGTTGAACTTGAGCTCTAGCCAGAGAGAGGTTGTGAGACACCTTCAATAGCTGGTGCCTCACTGAGGGTACTGGGTACTAAAGCAATTCCTGTCTCAAGGTTCATAGGTTCAACTACTGGGCCTTCAACCAAGGTTTCCCCTTCGAAACAAATCTTAGGGTCTGCCTCAGTATCTAGTTGACCAATAGTCTTGCCTGCTAGCCTTTATCTATATAGTCTGGACCTCTTCCTGAACTCTTCAAGCACCCTTTCTTGAATTCTCTCAGCTAACCTTGCAGGTTATTGTCAAGTGGCAGATCAACTAGAGAGAAGCTCTCATAGTATCTCAGGTTTTGGAAATTGAAGACCTCTTGTTGTCCCTGAGATCTAGAAAGTACCGGGGCTCTTCTGTTAGTAGCATACCTCTATCCTACTATTGGAGTTTTAGCAGGGTAAGATGGGGTAGACATAGCCCTTGGTATGCCATCCTTAAATAGGCTTTGAATCAGGGTATCTATATCAATATGGGCCTGAGGAGGTTGTTGAGTATCGACAATTGCAAGTGAGGGTGGTGAGTCCTCTATGTCCATACTCTGGGCAGAACTCCCAGGTTCTGTGATTGCAGGTAGGACTTTCTCCTCCTTTTTGGTAGCATCGCCCTCTTGCACAAGGAGCTAAGGGTTAGATCCACCAAATCCACAGGTTCTTGTGGACCTGGCTGAGTTCGCCTGTCAGGTCTCTAAGCTAACTTTCCTTTGAGATTGGTGATCTCAAGTTGCTGATAACTGACCTACCTTTGTAAGGTAACCACTTGAGATTCCAGGTGACTTAACTTTGAAACTAAATAGGTGTAGAAGTCAAATAGTTTTTGCACCTTTAGTTGTAGACTCCCCTCATCTTCATCAGAAGAATCATGAGGGGATGAGAGAATAGGACCAAAGTCTTCTTCCTCATCACTAGCTTGGAGTTCTTGGCTGCTGAATTTTCCTTGCACTATGACAGCTTCAAGAGAAGTGTCAATGGGCTAGGTTGCCATGGTTGAGGTCTTAATGATTTAATCACTTGCAAAAGTAAGTGCCTCTTCCATATAGACTTCCTGAACATGTTCAGGAAAGTCCACCTCAGTTTGGGGTGGATGATGTGGGCTAGACATGGGTGATTCAAGAGCATTCATCTCTCCTTGAGCAGGGGAGGAGAAGAGAGACTCATGGTACTCACTAAAGCTAATATCCTCATCATCATAGAATTAGAGGTCAGGGATGGGTTGGTTTAAGTCTAATGGCTGGGGATGGTAACTTTTCCCTAAAGGTTGATCACTTGAGTTTTGAGACTAAGAGTGATGGTTGAAGGCTTTGGCAATGAGCTCATCAGGCTGTGCATGAGGAATCTCAGCACTAATCAATGAAGTAAAGGGAGTGGTTTGCTCCTTAGAAGAAGTGGGAGCTCTTGGTTCCACTTCTTACTGCATGGGTGATTGTATGGGGACCTACTCAATCTGAGTAGACTAAGTAGGGGTTCGTTTGGATTTTCTGGTGTAGGTGATGGTTATTTGTGGTTGTGGGGTGGTTTAGATGTAGAAGGTGTGGGTTCAACATTGACTGGTGCTGCCAAGTTATCACCTTGAGTAATGAGCTCTAATATTTTGGGACCAAGGCTGTTTCTACCCCTGAGAAGCCAAAAGTGGTCTTTCTCATGATTTTAAAGATGTCGGGCTTCATCTGTCACAATTTAAGAGTATTACCTGTCCCCCTTAACTGTGAGCCAGTTCATAGTTAAGAATGTGTTGAATATACTTAGGGAACATATAATACTCTAAGGAGTCCAAGTTAGCAAGCAAGTTTGTGTAGACAAACTGAGAGTACTTGAATTTGACCCCTTGAATCATCCCTTGGACTATATAGGATAATTCCATAGGAATCTGGTCCTAACCTTCATATTTGTTAGATAAGGAGTGTATAATGACATATAGGAGGTACTTCCACTGAGAGGAAACCTTACCCTTCTTGAAGGTTCTAAAAGAGTAGTCCCCTTCATAGCTCATCTGCCGTAATGAGTTGTTTACAGTAGATTTAGGGAAGGATAACTCGTCTTCTTTATCATCCAGCCTTAGATGAGTGTTGATTTGTGGCTGAGTGATGAAAATTGTCCTCCCCTGCACTATGGCAGACAGTGCCTTCTCACCGTCCAATATCACCTCTTGGCAGGTTCTCCAGAACTCAAGGAGTTGTTCTTCATATAGTTGAGGGTCGATTGTGAGTGTAGTGAGGTAGTTTGATTAAGATAAGAAGCGGCAAACATCTGAGAAACCTGGATCTTTCTCAGATGACAACAGAGCAACTTGATTATGTTGTCTGTGTAAGTGCATGGAGAAATCTGGTTGCTTTCAGGATTCAAGGTTGGCCTTTTTTTAAAGCTTCTAAGTGAAGAAAGCTAAGAACAAAGGTGGTTTGTGGGTGAATTTAGGGTTAGAACTTTTGCAGATGAAAAGGAAGGTGAAAGAGGGGAAATCGTTATACGATTTTTTATATGGTAAAGATTTGAGACAAAGTTAATGCAAAAGGATAAACTTTAAAATCCGGATGTTGGTCCCACCTCTGAAAAAGTATCCAAAAAGATAGTTTTCTTGGAAGTCTAAATCTTCCAAAGGTAGTTTATCTTCGAAAGGTTTTGAGAAAACTTCCAAAACCAATTTGGCTTCGGAAGATATTTCTTAGCTTCACAAGAATTTGCTTCGGAAGAAAAGTACTTAGAGTATTTTGCGTTAGAGATATATTTGGTTTCGGAATATATTAAACTTCTAAAGTTTTATTCAAATGATGAATAAAGCTTTCGAGACTTAATTGCTTTCGAAAAAAAATAGTCCTTTAAAACATATAAGTACTTAGAAACGTATTTAAACTTCGGAAGATATATCAGAATTTCTTCCGAAGGTAAATTTCTTTGTAACTAGTTATTAGTTTTGAAGTCATAATCTTCTTCTGAACTCAACTTAATGTCTTCCAAAACAAACATTTCTTAAATTCTCAAAATTGTAGGAATATCATTTTGAAAAAATTTCTTCCAAAGTAAACTAGACTTATATAGGTGATAGTATAGACAACTTAAGACACATGTTTGAAAAAATAATCTTGAAATTAATTTAAGAAAAATCTACTCAAAGTTAATCATCCCAATCGTTGATACAAGATACTTAAATCTCTGTTCATCAAAAGCTTTTGTGAACAGATCAGCATATTGTTCATTTGTGTTAACTTTGACTAGTTTTATCAATCCCTTTTTAAAATTATCTCTTATCAAATAATACCTGATGTTAATGTGCTTTGTCTTTGAGTATTGTATAGGATTCTTTGTGATAGAGATAGCACTGTTGTTGTCTATATGGCTATGAGGTACATAAGAGACCCAATCATAGCCCTGTAGAGATGTTTATTAACACACTGACCCTCAAGATCATGTCCTAGAGAGTGGTTTTTGGCTATGGGTGTCTTAGCAACCTTACACTCAGTCAGATGAAATCTGGTGAGTATGTCTTACACATACTTTGACTAGTTTATGAAGATGCCATTGTCAACCTGCTTCACTTGAATGCCTAGAAAGAATTTGAGTTCCCCCATGGCACTCATTTCAAATCTATTCTTCATCAACTTCTCAAAGTCTTTACAGAGCTTTGGATTAGGTGACCCAAAGATGATGACATCTATATAAACTTAAACCAGCATCAAGTCATTCCATGTTCCTTTAATGAAGAGTGTGCTGTCAATAGTACCCCTCTTGTATCCATGCTGAACAAGTTACTATGACAAAGTCTCATACCACTTCCTTGGAGCTTGATGCAGCCCATAGAGAGCTTTGTCAAGCTTGCAGACATAATCGGGGTGATCTGGGTCTGCAAAGCCAGGTGGTCGTTTGACATACACTTCCTCATCTATCATACCATATAATAAGTCACACTTGACATCAAGTTGGTAGACCTTGAAATCCTTGGATGCAGCAAAAGCAAGAAACATCCTAACAGCTTCAAGTCTTGCTACAGGAGCAAAGGCATTAGTGTAGTCAATCCCTTCTTCTTGTGTGTACCCTTGAACAACTAGTCTTGCCTTGTTCTTGATGACAAGTCCTCTGTCATCTTTCTTATTTCTAAAAACCCACATGGTACCTATTGGTGTCTACCCATGAGGAAGAGGGCATAGATTCTAAACCTTTTGTCTTCTGAATTGAAGCAGCTCCTCGTGCATTGCTTCAACCCAACTTCCATCCTTCAAAACCTCATCAACCTTCTTTGGCTCAATCTGGGACAAGAAAAAAGAGTATAGAGAAACATTTTTGTCCTAGGTTTGTCCTTTTGTTCTCACCCATGTCTTAACATCTCTAATGATGTTTGTGGTGGGATGTGACTTATGAATTCTCAATTGATAAATCATAACAAGTTGATTTGATAGATCTAAATTGGTGAAATTCGGACCTGGTGATTAAGTGTCATCCACCACATCAATACACTTATCAAGAGAAGATTGATCCAATGAGTGTGTGACATCATTGATGTTGTCTTCTATGGAGTGGTTATCAGCATCAAGAAATTCTTAAACACTTTTACCATCTCCATCTCCTCCCATATTAGAAACCCCTTCATTTGAGTTCTATGCCTTTGTGCTCGAATTTATAGGCACCTCAAATGTATTAGCTAAGGAGTTTGTCATGGTTGTGCTGATAGGATTTCTAACTACAGGGCTTGTTACCACTGGAGCTGAAGTAGTTTTATCACTTGGTTTTCTCAACTCAAGTCTTAGGTCAGGATCTCCTGTTGATAAGCTACCGGTAGATCCTGAAACATTCTCACAAGATTTGTTAAAATAGTTGGTAACTAAATCAAAATCAAACAGCCAATCAGGACCAGAACTTTTCACATTGGGTGTGTGCTCATTGAAGGTCACATTGGCTGACTCTTTAACTACTCTAGTTTTGAGATTGTATACTTTATAAGCCTTAGCTTGGGAAGAGTATCCAATAAAGTGCCCATCATCTGATTTCTCAGTAAATTTGGCTATTTGATCTTTGGTATTCAAGATGGTGCAAGGACATCCAAATGACCTGAGAAAACCAATGAAAGGTCTCCTTTTGTGCCACAGCTCATAAGGAGTCTTACCATGAGTTTTGACTACTAAAACTCTATTCGACACATAGCAGACAATATTGACTACCTCTGCCCAGAAGGGGATTGGCAGTTTAGAGTTAGAGAGCATGGTTCTTGCAGCTTCAATAAGTATGCTATTTCTCCTCTCAACAACACCATTTTGTTGAGGAGTCCTGGGAGCACTATATTGTCTAGTAATACCTTTTTCATCATAAATGTATCAAGAATTTGGTTCTTAAAATGTGTTCCTTGATCACATCTTATGATTTTGACCTAGTGATCATATTGATTCTTTATTTTTAGAATGAAGTTCCTCAAAATCTCAGGGGTTTCATCCTTAGTTTTAAGATAGAAAACTCAAGTGTATCTTGTGAAATCATCTGTGATCACTAGGAAATATGAAGATCTTCCTAAACTCATTACACTGATAGGGCCAAAGAGTTCCATATGTAATAAGTGTAGGGGAGTAGTGATAGAGTTCCTTTCCTTTGCCTTGTGAGACACCTTGTGTTGCTTTCCTTTCAAACATGAAACACATTGATCATCACTTGTTAACTCTTTCTCTGGCATTACAGTTACCTAATCATTCTTAATTAGTTTATTAATGTTTTCAAAGTTTACATGGCACATTCTTTTATGCCAGAGGAAAGACTTATCACTATTGGCTTTAGATAGAAAGCAAGAAACTTCTCTAGATGGGGAGGTTTCCTGCAAATCCGTCTTATACATGTTCCCTTTCCTGGGGCTCTTAGCAGGATATGCTCTTGAGGAATGGCCACCCCGGGATTGAGAACAATGCACTCATGCTTAGTGAAGAGCATGTTATGTCTCTGGTCACAAAATTAGGATACACTCAAGAGATTGTACCCAAGCTTTTAACATAGTCTTTCTTCTTAATACTGAGCTTACCATTTGTGATTCTGCCCCTTCCAGTGATGTAACCACCTGATTCTTCTCCAAAAGCAACTGGCCCTCCATCAATTTTCTTAATGTTTTAAAGCAAAAAACCATTGCCTGTCATGTGCCTGGAACAGCCACTGTCAATGATCCATATATTTTCCTTGTTTTTTAGCTGTTCCTGCACAGAAACAGATGGTTAGTTACATTTGGAAACCCAATCCTTATTGGTCTTGGGCTTATCAAAGTGAACTGAAGATAGTTCAATAGTTATTTTTCCTATATGCAAGCTCTGAGGATTATTTCCTATCGTTGATGAAGAACTTTCAGTCATATTACCTTCCTACATCTTCCACACCATCTTTGGAAGAGTAGACTTGGCCTTCAAGACTTCGGAAGTTTTGATAACTTCGGAAGTTTAGGAGACTGGACCTTAGGAAGCTTTTGCATCCGCTACAGCAGACTTCAGTACTTCGGAAGCATTCCTTTCTTCCAAGACCAAAATTTCTTCCGAAAGTCATTTTCCACCTATCTTCTTCTTCACTTTGGAGCTTCCGAGAGGAAAAGTTTTTCCTTCTGAAGCTATCTTCTTCTTCTTCTCAGAAGTTTTCTTTTTGATCATATGAATGGTACTCTTGGGATTGTACATGCAATCCTTAGCAAAATGAGAGGTACTACCACACATGATGCATTCAACTTGCATACTTCGGAGAGGCTTCTTGTGAGTAAAAGGCTGAGCTAGATCTCTTTCTACTTTCTTCTTCACCTTCACAGATGATGCAACAGGCTTCTCAAGGTGAGGCTTGCTCTTTGAACTAGATGCTTCAGGCTGCGCAGTAGTGGTGCACATTTTATTAACCTTTTTTTTCTTGACCAAGATGATTTGAACATGAACTAGGACTTCTGGTACTAGAGTCCATAGTTGGGTCTTCAGTCTTTACCACTTTAAACCCAGCATAGATGAATATTTGTATTTGTTTGGAATTGAAAGTGGTCTTGATTTCTTAGGCTATCTCTGATTTTCTTTTGGCTGCCCTGATCAAGTTCTTTCTTGCAGACTTTGTCATCCATGGTTCTTTCTTCTCTCTAAGAGAACAGTGACCCTTCTTAGGATAACCTTTCTCACTCACTTCAGGTTCATCCTTCATCTTCATCCTCTTCATCTTCATCCTCTTCTTGGAAAGGATCAATGGGTGGCAGCTCTTCTTGACTGGTTCCACACCTTGGAGATCTTACAGATAGTGTGACAACCCTGATTTTGGGCTCGGAAATTTTTTTTTTTAGAAACCTTAACGGGCCACAAACTGATTACATCGGAGGCCCATGAAATGGGCCCAACAAGATGAAACTCCAAAACATAGATACACACACACCATAATGGGCCTAGGCCCATCAAACAGTAAACTGGTCATTAGGCCACGGTGTTAAACGAGCTTGACCCACGGAACCCTAATGGGCCATTGGGCCATGCTATGATATTGTTCGTGATCTACCGACACTAGTGGGCCTTAGGCCAGATGCCCTAACGGAATTATTTACCAATTAGACTTGTAAACGATAGGCGATCATAGATGGACCTTAGTAATTAGCAATAACTATAAGGAAACAAAATTAAGCACAACCGAATACCGAACAATATTTGAAGTAAATATATGAACCCAACTACGCGTAATACCAAAACCTAGTATCCATCATTAACTAAAAACTTATATTTTATTAAGCCTCAACCCTAATTAAAAATATAAAAACTCTTGTACGACATAAACAATATATAAGATAATAATAATAATAATAATAATAATAATAATAATAATAATAATAAATATAAACAATAAATCCACCTAATACTTTCTCCCAACTAATAAAAATTAAAAATATCATCACATCTAATAAAATGTAATAAAAAAATTTGTTCCACTCATAATATACACACATACACACCACGGCATACATACATAGTATACATACATACATACATCTAGACATACACAATCTATATATATACAAACCAACATACGTGAACATCCAAATGCACACACATGCATATATATGTACACATGATTTATAAAATAACACACACACAAAGACATGATCAACATTTTGAAATATATATATATATACACACGCATGCATACGTACGTATGCAATCACACACATACCCGTATATATATCTATACATACATATATATATATATATATATATATATATATATATATATATATATATATATATATATATATATATATCATGGAACATATATATATATATATATATATATATATATATTATGCATAATAAATTATAAAAACAAAAAGAAAATCAACTAGATGACTAGTCTAGTCACCATCCAAATTGCCCAATCCACACAAAGCCTTCCATGCATTTCGTAACTTGCAAATCCACCCAAATCTTCACAAAGTCCAGCAAATCTTGAGTTAACCAAGAACTTGGAATCCCAGCCCCACCACCCTACCCTTTTTTGGTCGAGAACCATCAACCACACCACCATCACCTTCCATTTTACTACTACACATCCTCTAAATCTCTCAAACACTCTCCCCACTTCTCTTACTTATTTTCTTACTCTCTTGCATTCAAAGAACAACAAATTCAGGCTCCTTGGAAGCACTAATCTACCATAAGAGCATAGCCATTAACCTCTTTGAACCAAGGTAATACTGCAAGGTCACACACTCCCTACATCAAGTTTCTAAATAAAAGAAACAGGTTGAGGATCTAAGTTACTGAAATTATGGGGTTATTTAGAAGGTTTTTATGATATAAAAATATTTGGGAAGGGTAAAATCAGCCTAAAACACCTAAAAATCCAAAACCGAGACTCAACGGACACTTAACAGAGCTAACCAGAAGACTTAACGGAAACACCAAATATGCATAAAATCCAAATTTACAAAATTCCAGTGGACGTAGAATGATAATAAATACCTAAAAATCAAGTTTAATAATTTATGGAGCTTGTTTGCTTGGTAAATAAAAATATAAAAGTTATTCATGCTAAAAAGATAAAAATACATAAAAACGAGTCCTTAAGCTAAAAGCATAAAATATACAGAATCAAAAAGTTATTCTAAGTATATTAAAGTATTATGTGACCAAAGTGTTAAAAAACGGACCCCAAAAAACCGTTAAAAACCGAACCTCAGGTGTTAAAACACTAAAACCGATAAAAACAACTCAAGACTTGAAAACCCAGTATCTAGTGGCCTAATAATGATAAAAATAAGCTATAAATCAAATATTATCATTTATGAAAATTTCAATGAATTTATACAAAATTTAACGTTAATTTAAGTAAACTACCATCTCACTAGAAAGAAAAATAATAAATAAATTTACAAAAATCTTTAAATTAATAAAACTAATATTTTCCAGGACCCACGAGCATAGATATAACTTAAAAAGTTAATATAATAATCAAACATACAAATACATTACAAAGAACGTCCGAAATGCGAGCAGAACCACGTTTAAATATAAACTAACCTAAGCACCAACTGTATGGCCACAACATTTACATTACAGAAGCTAGATGATACCTAAATAAGATAAAATTGAAATTTAAACCATCATATGGACCACTCAATGAATCCAACTAAGAAACCTCTAAACGTAACTCCAAAAAACGCCTAAACAGGAAACAAACTCTTAACCCGCTAAGAAAGACCAAAATGGAATAAAAACTAACTTAATACAGTAGCTTAATCCAATTGAAACAATAAAACCCATTATAAATAATTAAAGTGCAAAAATCCAAACATAAGGGTTAAAAATTGTCAATTTAGCAAAGTTGAGGGACCAATCTTGCCAAAAATTAAACTTTACTGTTTTGGAACAAAATATTACATATAACCATTAGTATAATCATAAATCATGATTTAATGACCCGATTATAACCAATGGCCAAATCAAGACTTCAAACTTCAAAGATTTGAACCAAATTACACACATGTAATGTAAATCGCCTAATCGCGTAGCATAAACCTAAACTAGATAGGGTGGGCTTAGATAACTGATTGAAACGAATCTAATACATATGAAATGAACTTAGTAACTTTTTCGGTCGGTAGCTCTCTAGACCACGAACACCTACTTCAGGAACCAGCTAAGGTGGGTCTCAAAACCCCGTTTTTTTACTTCAACTGTTTTGGGGTGGAATACACACTCTTGCAAATCATTATTATGGTGTAATGGTTACTGTTCTTGTCCCTGAACATGAGCATAATCATTAACTCCATTGGGAGCCTCGTAGTTTGTGATAGTACTATTTGGGGAATCCCCCGTACATAATGGGCCCTTAGGACAGGGAAACCCCCCGTTGAGATTTAATAATCATTATGTCACAAGTTATTAAAGATTATATGTGCTTAGTAGGGCACACTTAATCCCATAACAATAAGAGGTATGGGTTAGGGGATGTTCTAGCACTCGGGAGGGTCACCCGAGTCCAGGTATGATTGTGATACTTTCTTTTGTGCACCATTACCGTTGTTATCTTATTTTATGAATTATGATAAGTCTTGTGTCATAAACTTATGAGTTCACCAACATTATTTTGACGTAATTTGGGTGTGTATTTCATAAGAAGAATGATTTTACCAAGTGATCATGGATAGGAGTTGACTTAGTCAGACAAGTTCGAGTTTTGCAACCACCCTATTTGATTGTTTGCTTTTGAGACAATTTACTTAAACTTATGTATTTAGGATTAGAAAACATTTAACTAGTATTTATATTATCATGAATTCCATGTAGGCAATGGATGTTTGGGTGAAAATTATTTAAGTAACGTTATTTTCCGCCGCCTTGTGTTGATATCAGTCAGTCACAGCCAGTCCCGGTCAACGGGGTGTGACAGATTGGTATCAGAGCCAATGGTTACAGCGAGTTAGGTTCTTATAATAAGATACCTAGGCTTTAACCATACATTAGGACCTAGGAAAAACTAAGAATTAGACCCCCCCAAGCTATGACTTGAGGGAAATTTCTAACATTACATACATTCTTTAAATTTTGTATAATTTATAGTTTTAATTTCTATTTTTGATTATATTTATAATATTCACATTGCAATTTACCTTGTTTGTTCATTATATGGCAGGAAACCATAACAAAGGAAAGACCATTTATATCAGTGACTCACCCGATGTCCCACCTCCGCGCTACTACCAGACCACCATCCCACCACCAACGTTTGTACCAGATGTGGGTGCGGGATCCTCAAGACGCCCCTAGAATCACGAGATTAGGGAGTATGCCCCTCTCGGGCTGGATTATGGGGACCCTAGTTGGTACCCGAAGGCCCCTATGAGTACATGATGCCCGATCCTAACTAGGACTGGGAAATAAAGGAGTCCGACCCTTCGAAAGACACGTCCAGATCGTCAGCGACCGTCCGGGTCAGTTCCTTACGACCTGACAGTGATGAGGACGTGGCACCTCGTGCGAGGCAAGCCGCACGAATGTCCATCTGACCTTTCCCCACATTCCAACAGGAATGGGGTAACTTGGTTACGGGACTGACCAGGGCGCTGCCACAACCAGTCATACCATCGTTGCCACCTCCGCTGACCTCATTGTATCCGACTGGGCCCTATGGGTGTGATGTAGTAGCGTGTCATAGATTCCATTTGGCCCTGTCAATGTACTATACCGACCCCTACGCCGAGTCGGAGCGCTATTCTAGCGCGTCTCACTAGATGTTTGCCGACCTGCCCCTATACCACTCAGGGCCATTGACTGGAGACTCCGCCATGGAGGAAGTATGGCGTCGACGCCAACACTACGACACCCTGAAGGAAGAGAGGGACGAGGCGGTGTCCCTAGTAGCAAGGATGAGGAGGAAGCTCTTCTGGGCCGCCTATAAGTGTGTACTCGACCCATGGTCCCGTTACCATCGCCGCCGCCGTTATTGATATGTCTTATTTATTTATTTTAATATGTATTGTTTGACTTTTGGATGAACTATGTATTCTGTAGGACATGGGTGAATGTTCACTCATGTCACACTCGATTGTACTTTGGACGTATTTAAAATTTTGTACTCATAGCGGGTTTTGCTATGGTTAAGACTATTTATGGTTGTTTAATGTGATGTTTTGTCCCTTAACTTGCATAATGTGATGACATGATTGGTTGTGATGCTATGATAACTATATATATATATATATATATATATATATATATATATATATATATATATATATATATATATATATATATATATATATAACTTGAGTTTAAAACTACATAAAATGTTTATTTTAGCCATGCATAGGGGAAGAGGATGAGGATGTGCTCCAAATGCTAGAGGTGGTGTCACCACCCGATCGGGAGCTCGTACCAACCGACAAGATGAAACCACCACAGAAAACACCAACAACACCCACCACACCAATAACAACCCCAACACTGACCAAGAAGCTAGACTTCAATAACTAATTACAGAAGCCATTACTAACACCCTTCCAGCTATCACCGCCCATATCAACACCGAGCGTAACCATGAGACACCTCACGCAGGAGAAGAGAACAAAGATGACAACAATGACACCCATGGAAACAACAACGAGGAGGAATGAGAAGAAGCACGTGTGCGAACTGGTTGTAAAAACAAGGTGTTCATGGCATGCAAACCAAGGGACTACTATGGAAATGAAGGCGTGACGGGAACTATTAGATGGTTAGAGGAGATAGAGGCAGTATTGGATATAAGTGATTATGCAGAAGTGAACAAGGTATGGTTTGCCACACACTCTCTTTAGAATGGAGCTTTGAACTGGTGGAACACCTTGTTGCAAACCTGAGGGAGAAACGCGGTGAATCGTATGAGATGGGAAGAGTTCAAGAGCAGTTTGAAGAGCGGTCATGGCCTTATGGTCTATGTATATCTTCTTCCAATCTTCTTCAGAATAGTCAGCCACTTCCATTGGTATCATCCCATCACCAGCAGTAGCTGAAGTGGCGCTTGGAATGTGAGGTCCTGTGACAACAGATCTCCACATCCTGCTGTCTTAAGACTTGATGAACCCTTCCATACATTGGCACCAAGCATCAAAGTCATTAGGAGTGATCAATGGAGACTTTGTTATGGTACCGGTTTCCATATCAGCTTTTAAGAGAGCTCCTATTTGAGCTGGTAAGTGTATTGTGAAACTGAAGGAATTTAAGATGGTGAGATCTTATAATCAAGAGCCTAAAAAGCTCTGATACCAATTGCAGGACCGAGGCAGGGAGGTCAATGCAATAGTTTACAATGTTTGGAGAGACTTAGAACACTTAGCAGATCAAATAGGGAACTAGCTTAATGGTGAAACAAAGAACATAAGTAAAAGAACAAGAACACAATGATATGCTCTCAAGTTCTTCTTACCAAGTGTTACAAAGCTTAAAATCAAATGACAAATACTTGAGATACTTTATACTACATCTTATAGCCGGCTATACTTTAAAGGCAAGCTAGAAACACTAATCTAGACAACAAGATCAATGTAAAATTAAAAGGCAGATTACCTTTTGACTGGTGACTATGAATGCCATAGCTCACATCCTAATATATTACAAAAAGAATAAAAGTACATAAGAAGAAAGTTACAGACACTATGACCATGTTCTACAGTTGACAAAAGTATGGACCTTTCACCAACTCATATAAGTTGGTAAGTCTTCTCAGATGGCAGTGAAAAGTGGTTCAGCTTTTGTCAAAAGTAAGTCAAATAAAGCATGTCTTCTCTATCTTCGGAAGAAATTAGTCTCTTGGCTTCGGAAGACTTTATATTGAAGCTTCGGAAGACTTCATCTTTGGCTTTGGAAGAAATGGTCATTTGGCTTCGGAAGATTTGATACTTAGCATATTTCAGTGAGTTTTATCAAATCTTCCGAAGTAACTTCCTTGTACTTCACATGTGCATGCTGAGAGCTCTTTGGTTGTATCAGCCTCTAAGTGTAATCCTTACAAACTCTCCCTAGGCTGATGCTACTAAAACTAAAAAAGAACTTTGAATCTTGATCTTCATCTGTTGACAATCCTCATTAGAACAAAGACCATTCCTTTCATCATTAGTTGGTTAGGATTCCTCAGACTTTCAAAGTACCTTCTCATGTCATAGAGATTATGCAGAGGAAGGTCAAGTATGTTTTGCCAGAAATACACATCTTGACCCCCTTGATCTCTAGTGACATACCATCTGTCTGGGTTAGTAGCAAATGCCCAAGACAGAATGGGTCTCTTAACGTAAGAGGCTCTATAAAGAATGGACTTTATTGAGCAGCCTCTTCTTGATCACCCTCAGGATGTTCTGATCCATCCTAAGGTGTAAAGGTGGATGCCTTGGACTTCTTCTTCTTCTTGTCCCTTCTGATGGCCATCCTCTTCCTCTTTTTATATTTTAACTAAGAAGGCTGGCCTTGAGTACAAGATGGTTCTTGTTTGTCCTTCTCAGTTGGGTCCTTTTCCTTTACAGATTCAAAAAAGAAGGATCAGGACCCTGCTGTGGGTTAGAAGATGAAGCTTGCTGAGATGCAGCACTAGGTCCTGGTTGAGTTATCTCTTGTGGATCAACCTTGACCTGAGCTTCAGGTGCAGCCTGACTTGGTAGAGAATGCAAGTCAACCAGCTCACCCTTCTTGATCTTCTGCTTGATCACTCTAATGTGCTCATCCATAGTGGATAGAGACATTAGACCAAGTCTCTTTCGGAGAACCCATACAGCTTCAAGAAGCTCACCATCTTCAGTCTGTCTGCAAATTTCTTCTGATTGGTTCGAATGGTGGCTCTTGACTTTGCAGCCTCTTCCCTCATCTTCCTCTTAGCAGCCTTTCGCTCTTTCAACACTTCTTGCTCAAGCTATTAGAGGTATTCAAATTCTATATACTCATAAGATAAGGGAAGTATGTCTGCTGCCTGATAAAGGCCTGTGGCACTCAGGTAGGTTATCACGTTTTGCCTATTTTGTTCCCTGCCTACCTGAGTTTCTTGTTCAGTGGCCACAGCCTGGAATTATACATGTGTAAAATAGGATTTACACATGTGTAATGAGTAATTTACACATGTGTAATGAGTAATTTGCACATGTGTAAATAACAGGTGGACGATTTTTTTTAAAATATATCAATATGATATGCGTTGAAAAGATAAAAATACTGAAATTAATGGTGAAATTTTTTTGAAAAAATAATGTCGTGCAAAAAAGCTATGAACATTTAGAAAAAGTGAAAATGGCATGTGAGTTGTATGTGACTTAAATGTGTGGCTCATATTGGTTACTAGAGTTCTCACGAAAAATGATGGTTCTCAAGTGGCTTTCTCTAAAGATAAATATCTTTGGGTGGCGGGTAGGAATTGAGCGTTTGACAACAAAGCTTGCATTACCTTAGCGAAATGTCCATGTCCTCCCTCTAGTGTGTTACTTGTGTGGTGATGTTGAGGAATCTTGTGACTGTAAAGTACTCATAACGATCGAATTCACAAAATATTATACGTTTGATAATCAAATTAAGACGGATATGTGCGTGTGTGATATCAACGAACTTTAAATAAACTCAATCGAATATTATTAATCAAATGATTACAATACCAAAGAGCTTACACCGCTTATGCTCGATCCCCACGCGGTGAGCTTCCCTCAAGCGGCCTATCATATAACTATCTGCTCTCTCACCCTCAAAACACATTTATAAATGAAGCACGCATAATGAAATACAAAACAAAAAAACAATTATTTATACATACAGACTTCATGAGAAAACTTCCAAAAGTTATCACACGAACTAAAAGCTTTCGCATGCTTTGAAAACTTACATCCTTTTAAATGTTTTTGTTTTCTTGAATTTTTGTTTTCACTTGATATTGTGTTTTATACAAGCTAGGGCCCTACTATAACACCATTTATTTCCACGTTGTTTTGTATCTACTGTGATTTAACATATGATTGTACATGGTGTGGTCTTCCCCTTATTTTTGTCTTCTCAAAGAGATATTATCGATTTACATAGTAATTTGAACTTGGGTAAGGTCAAAAGGAAAATGGTGCTATCAGTGGTTTTAGTCTAGTGTTGAGAAATTTGGAAGGCGATCTCGATCGCTAACCTAGTTCAAGAATTTAAGGTCATAAACTTCTTATGGATTAAAAATAGAAGCAAGATTCAAGTGCCTCATCTTGATGTTCTTTTAAGTTTAACAATTTGGTGTAATTTGAAGTCTTTTCTTTTGGTTGCAATATTTCAATCTCCTTTTTGTATTTATTTTATTCTGCCATCAAAAAAATTGTATTTTCAATTACATATATTTATAAAAGAAATTGAAATACACAAACATTACTGGTCTAAAGCAGATTACAAAAGCAGCCGCCACAAACTAACAAAGATTACACTTCACCTACCAATCCAAACCTCCTTCTCGTTAGTTAAGATACGCCGCCACTGCTATATTAGGTTTATTATTATAATATAATTTAATGTTTATATATGGATATTTTTAATGCATTTTGTAAAGAATGCAACTTGTTACAGGTAAATAACAAACCAACATATTTATATACTTCAAATAAAATTAAACTACTCATAAACGGAGCATGGGTTCGCTAACCTACGAATTAATTTTTAACCGTTAACTCTCAAACCTTCCGGTCATAGTTTTAAATCTATATCTATATATAATACTAAAAAAGTAATTTAAGGAACACTAGACATGTTTTTAGGCCCTCTAAGTTTATTTTTTCACTCTTTCTCTCCTCTTAAATAATTACTTAAATTAAAAAATATTAAATAATTTTAATTCTTTGATCTGTCAAAAGTATTTATTTTTAAGTTTAAAAGAAGACAGTTTTTTTACTGTATATTTCGCTATGACAATAAATAAAAGTTAAGTTCAATCTCTGTCAAGTGTCGGTTTATACTTAAAAGAGTCTATTTTTACGCATGATCAAATTTATGTTATCTTGAAGTTAAGAGTAAATATGGATTGAACCTCTTAGCTTTAGATAATGAGTGTAAACCTATTAATGTTACTACAAATATAGTTTACAAGGATGTTTTTGTTCATTTGTGACCTTATAACAAAAGCTGTTATATCTTATTTAATATATAACACACTTGATTTTATTTTTATTTTATATTATTTAATAATTAACTCTGCACACTTCCGTGTAATATACAGGTAACTAAAGCTAGTATTTATATATTTTATTAATTATAAGACTTAAACCTTCAAGCTAAAAAATTATTTTGAATTCTTATTTAAAAAATGTGTCTTTCTTATACTCTCTAGGAAGTATCGTATAACCCTCTCAAATATATTAAAAACATAATTTAAACATAACTCAACATTTAATAAATTAAAATAAAAATCCTACATGTAAATAAAACTAAATTTAAAAGATGTAATATATCAACTTGCAACAAGGTAGTCCATAGTCTTGTATAAATATAATGTGATTAGTTTGTAGATTACAATGCGTATATCACATTTCTATGAATCATACCCAAATTAACATTTAACTCATACTAGCTTGGGCTTTCGATAAGTTAATTGTTATTCTTTGCTTAATTTCATCTTGATAACCGCAAGGTATAGTTTAATGGTTACCAGGTAATAGTGAGTACGTAAGCGGTAAGTGTAATAATAAAGATCTAAACCGGAAAGTCGGAAACATTTTAAAAAGTTTTTATGAACAATGTATTTTGAAACTTCTCAAACACAATAGTTGGTCAATTGGACAAACAATTCACATGTTCAACTTTCTAGTGAAACTAACAGGAAATCGTCGTTTTCATACCTATGTCTTTAAAGCATCACTTAATGGTGATTTTGACCATTTACATGTCATAATCAAGATTAGACTTCAACTGATACAAAATCTACCACATGTCAAAATTACCTATATATTTTCATAGAAAAAGTTTAACATGCAACTTTAATTTCAACACATTCAATATTAAACCATTGAGACATACTTGAAACAACTAATATAATGATTTTAAGCTGAGGGTTGCCACTTCTCTATCTAAAAACCAATATTTGCTACATAGGTAACAAGACTCACTTAAACTCCACATATGAACATAAATGAGAAACTACCCATATGGCCATATATATTGAGGGTTGAGGAATCACTCATTATTCACTAAGCATTCAAAAAATTGGATGGTTTGATAATAATCAAGCTTGATCCATAATTTCCACTAAAAACTTCAAATCTCCTTTCTCCTTGATGACTTACAAATGATGACCAAGTCAACTTCTAGTCCTCTAGAGATTATTTGTGCTAAATGGTAACAAAAATGACCATTGGTTTCTATTTTTAAGTCAATTATAAAACAAACTTTAGTTTAACCAACTTTATCCCACAGCTTGACTTTTTTACTTTTTAGTCACATATGACACAAAAGTTTGATAACTCTATGTCAGTAAAGTAAAAAAAGGAGTTTCCTTCTATATATTTAATATTACCATTCCGAAATATTATATAACAACGAAAATAGAATTGCTAAAAATCTAATTTTTCAATAATATCATCAATAATCACGTCTTAACTTTGGATGTAAACATCTAAACCCTTTGGTTAGAGTTGCTAATTTATTATCTTAATAGAACAAACAACTAACAAAATGTCATAATAGATGATTCATTTGAAAAGCTAAATAATCAATTTGGAGAAATTGTTTTCAAAGTTGTATGAGAGAAGATTATAAGTTATAATTTTACTTATACACAATTATATTAATAAAAAAAATGAGATATTAAATTATTTATGTTAAAATGGAAATTCTAATAGTTGATGAAAGAAAAGTTAAAAACCCTAATGAAGAGGACCACATGAATGCGTCTTATGGTAGGACCCACAGAGAATAATAACTTCATCAAATATAGCTTCCATGCAGGAGACAGCTTGACTTTTTGACCTCTTCTCCATAACCTTTTTTACTAAGAAATCTTCCTTTATCCTTTTCTCCTTTGAATTTTCCATTTTACCCTTATCGTTCTCAATCATTCACTCAAATACGAATTACATAAACTAGATGTAGAACTCTATTACTTGGTTGTATTTACGGTGTTAGACCAATTTTGATATAAATTGTAAGTAAAAATGTTAACTACGGTTTTCAAAAAAGACATGTCAAACTGGACGGGCAGATTTGCTTGTTATAATCAACCAGTTTTGTCGGATTGACGGTTTCTAACCATTTATTTTCAGTTTTTCTCAAAAGCGTAGTTTTATATTAGTTGTTTTCTTAAAATGACAAGAATGGTTCAAATATAATATATGGCCATACCAGTTCACTTGTTGCGATTTAGACGGTTAATTTTGTATTTTTATTACTTTATGGTGCTATAACATAAGAAGGGTATATTTTTCCAACTTTAAATTTTAAATAAAACATAGATTAATTTTTAAAAAAATAATAATAAAGTGTGACAACTATATCTCAATTTACATAATATTTTCACCAATACCTTGTACAACTAACTCATCACATTCATTGATGCAACCATGATCCCAACAAATGAAACAAGAGTCAGTAAATAATTTCTATATAAGACTAAATAAGCCTACCATACACTTAATTAAATGAGGATTAAAGTCCAAGGAAATTAAATTTTTGGTCGCGCCAATCTAAAAATTAATAGAAAAACGTCGTTATTTATAACTAGCTCGTCAACTAGTTGAGGGATACCACGTTGAACTTTGATATTGAAGAAACCTCTCGCATCATGCCACCCACCAGGATCAAACTCTCGAGTCCGATTGATACCCTAAAAAAGATATACAAGCGTTTATAAGAGATATGACATCTACTAATAGATGCATTCCACAAGTTATCACCTAATTCTGCATTTTTACACACATGTATTCAAAGAGAGTGATGTTTATTACAAAATTAATCTTCAGTAAAGATTTACAAGAACTACATAAATACTTGCAGATGTTGTTTTAATTGTGACAAAAAAGGTTATGCAAAAACATATGTCACTACCTTTCTTTCTGACATTGTATCTGATAAACATAACATATATATGTTTGTGCGGTTCTCAAGACTCTAAATAAAACGGATAATATATAGTTGTTAGAAAAAAGTTAGTTTAAGCTTACTTGATATGATTTCAGAAGATGAACTTTGAGTACTCGTGACAGTAACAACAGACTTGCTATGGTCGTGATTTTGAGACGATTTTCTACGACGACGGTTGTGATCAGCCAATCTCTTTCGACAACTTCTCTTTCCATTATCGAATTCCGACAACAGATGAAACCTTTGTGGCATTACACACATAAACAAATTAATTCCCTTTTTAGATTTCCAAATGAAAAATAAAACCACTTAAACATACGAAAATAATAATTAGCCAATTATTAGTAGTACTAATTAATAAACGAAACAAAGAAAGGGGCATTTTGGGTATATGTTACCATAAGAAGCAAAAGCAAACAGTACGTAACAAAGTGTAAATCCGCATCTTATATGGGAAACAGAAATTTTTACGGACCCAAAAATGCCCTCGGGATCACCCCCATGTACCCCAATCATTATCTTTAGTTTCCTTGTACCCCAGCCCACCACCCAAGGGTATTCCCGTCATTTCGTCAAATTCCCAAAAAAACACAACTTGCACCTACTGCAATAACAGTTGTACATTACTCAACTCAATAATATTCCATTGTACAAACACCCAAAGCATAAGATAATCATAGGCATCAAGTAGTTGTACTTCATTAATCCTTGAGATGATTATTAAAAATAATTTCGATTTTGCTCGACAAAAGGATTCATTTTTGTTCAAGAACTTAAAAATATCAATTTTAGTCTATAAATTTCATTTGTTTTAATTTCAGTCTAAAAAAATTATGTTTTAAATTCAAATTGAAACAAATTATGAAACTTTTAGATTAAATTTAAACAACTTATGAAACTTTTGTACTGAAATAAAACAAATTATGAAACTTTTAAATATAAATTAATATTTTTAATCTTTAAAAAAAATAATTATTCTCTTCAAAATTTTAAAAAGCAAAATCGAATTTAACTCAATTATTATCGTCACAATCCACCTCCCAGATCAAACCTCACTTAACAAGGTTTTAACAAGGTTTTCTCATTATAATGAATTTTCGAGATATTCATCAACCGTTAACATCTCGTCTCGAAAACACTTAGCAGGGCGTGGTTCCAAATAATATTATTAAGGAAAGGTATGATGGGAAAAGTGAACAACCTGCTACACTGTTGACAGAATCGCTGAGTCAACCCGGCGGTGATGACGGTGGAGGCTTTCGAGTGAAACTCACAGACTTTATGCCTCCGGTGGTAGTGTTTAGCGTTAGTAAGATCAGCATTACACCCCTCCGCCTGGCACCGCGGCGATGTCACCAGCGCCGCCGCCTCCAGCGGCCGCGACCGCCGGTACAGGCGGTTGACGAAGTCGTCCTCCGCCGACGAGAAGTACGTCCGGCCGCCCAAGTTCAGCCCTATGCGGTTGTTCGTGAAGTCAATCGCACAGCCGGAGGGCTCCGTCTTCGGCAGCAGCATGTACGGAACCGACGACGCCTCCGGCGGATCAAGCGGCAGCAGCGCCGACGGCGACGACGGAGCGTACGTGCAGTCGCCGGAGAAGGCGCGTGGGTCATAAAAGGGGGTGAAGTTTGAGTGGGGCTGGAGGTAGTGGTTGTGGTGGTGGTGGTGGAGGAAGTTGTTGGGGTTGAGATTATTATTATTGTTGTTGTTATTGTTGTGGTTGTTGTTGTTGTGATAGTGTGTGGTGTCGTTGAAGGTTTGTGAGTAGTGATCGAAGATGTGGCGGTGGTGGTCGGAGGGGGCTGTGGGTTCGTCGACAGCGACGGCGCCGGTGAGGATGTTCCAGTCGTAGTCTAGCATTTTCCGGTGGGTGGTGTTGATGGTGATCTGCAGAAGGTGTGAAAAGCTGCAGGAGTTTGAGCAGGTTTTAATGGTAAAAAGTGAGAGTGGAAGTGGGGTGTGTGGTGGGGGTACAAGTGGTGATGCGTGGGGTACAAGTGGGTGATGCGTGTGGTTTTGGGTTTGAGGGGTTTGGTTGTGGAAGTGAGATTTACCTTAAGGAAAGGTAGAGGACTCATGTTGGAATGTGATTGTTTTTATATTATGTGTTTTTGTTGGTTTTTGGTTGGTTTCATTAGGGTTAATCTATTTAACAGTAGTTTTCCTTAAATCTAGTTGCTTAAGTGATCACTCATTTTACAAGAGAATATATATTATACACCTTAAAATTATAAATTAACATCTTAAATTTCTATGTGTAGTATAGCGCCATACGGTCGTATAAGGGGGTCGTAGAGTCATATATGGAGCGTATAACCCCTCTGGCAGCCCCCTGAGTTTTTTCTCGTAGTCAGTGTCGAATTTGCTATACGCGTCGTACAGTCCTATATCTGTCGAAATTTTCAGTGTTTTTGATCATATACGTCGCGTATGGTGCCATACAAGACGTATACGAGGGTGTCGATTTATAATATGGGATGTCTGTATATTAGAATCTTTTTAAATCACTTATTTAATTTATTGTGCATATAATAAAGAATCATGAAGGTGGTTATTTTTAAATAATATTGTACCTTTATAGTTGTGTTAACAATAAAACAAGAATAGTCTTATGATAGTTGAATCTCGTATTTGTGTGATGCTTGATTTACATTCTTCTTTTTATATGTGTGTTCATTGTCGTGTATTAGTGTTTCCTCAGGCATTGTACTTCTCGTGTATGATGCAGTTGTCAACTAGACGGACATAACCATTTGTGAAGGTATAATAGAACTATTTATCAATATTTTGTGGTTTTTAAGTCATGAACATTGTTATATGGAGTTGATGTAGTTTGAATTTATTGAGAGTGTTAGATATCATAAATATATGTATTTATGACGTGACACTAGTCTTGCTACCACCTAATGATAAGTTGAGATCGTTGTACAACATCGCTTGCATGATTGATATTAATAACGAATCACAAACATTAACTAATATTGTGTTTTAAGGATTTACGTCATTGATAAAATAAATAAACCACTGATGTACTTGAAATAGTGTAGGACTGGATGATACTTATTGTTTATACTTCATGCCTTATGTACTTGAAATAGTGTAGGACTTAGTGATACTTATTGTTTAAACTTCATGCCTTTGCCCAAGCAATATTTTTTCTCATTTCCACCTCCGGTAGGCAAAGAAATTGATACTATTTTGAGTATGTAGGAATTGTGTATGGATTTGATATGATTTCTTAACATGAGTGAAAAGTTAATACGTGAATGCTCATTTACATGGACTTGATTTTAGTATGTATTAATGATTTTAGCATGCATAAATGATAAAGCTTAACAAAGAAAGTAGACACAATACCAAAAAGGATTCAAGTATCACATGATTATAGGCATAATTGTTTTTTACATGACTATAAAAATATACCACACTTAAAAATCATTGTAAGAGTTAACTTAGAAGCTGATGCAATCAAAAAAATCTCAGCATGCACACTAAAGTATAGAGAAAGTTACTTCGAAAAATTTGACAAAAGCACTAAGAAATTCTCTAACTGTCAAATCTTCCGAAGCCAAAAGACCATTTTTTGCGAAGCTAAAGATGAAGTCTTCCGAATCTTCAAGAAAAAGTCTTCTGAATCTTCAAGAAAAAGTCTTTCGAAGCTAAGAGATTAATTTCTAATAAAGACAGAGAAGACATGTCTTTTCTGACATGTTTTAACAAAAGCTGAACAATTTTTCGCTGCCATCTCTAAAGACTCACCAACTTATACAAGTTGGTGATATCTCTATACTTTTGTCAACTGTAGATTAAGGTCTTAGAGTCTGTAGCTTTCTATTTTATACTTTTATCCTTTTTGTACTAGATAAAGATGTGAGCTATGGTATGTCATAGTCACTAGTCAAAAGAAAATCTGTCATTTAACTTTACATTGATCTTGTTATCTAGATTAATGTTCCAGCCGGCTTTCAAAGTATGGTTGGGTGTAGAATGTAGTATAAAGTATCTCAAGTACCAATCCTTAGGACTAAGTCTTGTAACAATTGTAAAACACTTGAGAGCAATATACATCATTCTTGAAAACCATATACTTGTGTTCTAATGGTGCTCTTTACATTTGTTCTCTGTTTCATTTAGTAGGTTCCCTGTTTGATCTGTTAAGTGTTCAAGTCTTTCTAATCTTGTGAAACTGTCGCATTGCTCCCCTGTACCGGTCCCGCAATCATATATTTCATGATGAGATAGACTTAGTTTAATGTATGACACGGTTAAGAGTTGTATGGGAACAACCCATTAAACAATTCATTTTAGTGACCAATAATAAAAAGAAATATAATTGTCAAACATGTATAATGTGACATATATAACCTAAGACCAAAAGTTAGGTTAATTCTTTTTTATTAAAATTTCTAGAATCGCAATTGATTAGAAGGTTTCATATTAGTTGTTTTTATATTCTCTGTCATGTCTATAAAAGTTGGTTATGCTTCAATTTATCAGTCTACAGTCGAACGAATGACATCAGTATATTATGAATTACTAGATTACTAGATTAGGATTGTAGTATATCATTCCTCTAAACTATGTTCATCTCCATTTCTCCGGACTCTGTTAATCAAGATCTCAAACCTAAAACTTGCTTTCTCTTGAGGGATGAATAGGGGCTTGCTTTTTATGCCTTTAATAATGACGATTTTGCGGTCATATAATGGGACGCAACCTTTTCATATTCTAGCATTTGGACGATGATCCAAGTGTAACCAAGTTTAAGTTATAGTCTACTAGACATACAGCCGGATTTTGGTGATAGCAATTTAAAAATCTACATGGTCAAACACATGATTAACATTAACATTGGAAGTAATTTTATGTTATGTCTCTTTTCATTAAATAATATAATTTATAATGAGATTATTAATTCAATCATATTAGTTGACCTTTTCTTTACAGGTATAGACATTATATTATTTATAGTTGTTTACTTATATATTAATCGAGGAAGATATTTATTTTGGTAAAAAGTAAAGTAAATAATTTTTCAGAAAGGCTTTTTGAGAGGAGGGACGAATAGGGCTGCAAACGAAGTGAACGTTCAGCGAACAGTTCGTTAACTGTTCGGCGGGAAGTTCGATTATGTGTGTTCGTTTAGTAAATGAACGAACACGAACAAGAAAATTTCGTTCGTTTAGTTAAACGAACGAACACGAACACAAGCCGTGTTCGTTCGTTTATGTTCGTGAACGTTCGATAATGTGTTCGTTAATGTCCGTTCGTGAACGTTCGATGATGTGTTCATTTATGTTTGTTAATATGTTCGATTATGTTCTTAATTTTTGTTTTAGTTATTTTTATGACAAGTATGTCAAGTGTTTTTGGATATTTATGTTACATGTTTATTTTTTTTTTGTAAATTTTATGATGAATATGCTGATTTTATTTCTTAAATAAATATGTGATCATTTGTATTCGTTTGTGTTCATGGACTTTTTTGTGTTCGTCATTTTCATGAACATTTGTTTGTTTTCGTTTGATTTTGTTTGTGTTCGTTTGCGTTCGGTAAGTGTTCGTGAACAGTTAATGAACATGTTCATTTTCTTAATGAACGAACACGAATAAGAAAACCCGTTCGGTAAGTGTTCGTGAACAGTTCATGAACATGTTTATTTCTTAATGAACGAACACGAACAAGGCCTTGTTCGTGTTCGTTCGGTTCGTTTGCAGCCTTAGAGACGAATCTACGCAATATATGATTTGACTTGATTAATGTCCTTTCTCATTGGGAATAATTGTTTGAGTTAATGTCCAAATTAGATGAAGCAATAAGGCAACCAAGGATAAATTTAGGAAATGCACGCTTAATGAACCTACAACTTTCAGTCTAATCAAACATATTCTTTCTTTTCAAATTAATGAGTTTCATATTTATAATAATAATAAAAGAAAATTACAAAAATAATCATTTGACTATATTGTTTTACAAAAATAACCACTGAACTTTCAGTTTTACTAGTTTAACCATTGACTAAGTGTATCGTCACGTGGCGATACCAAACAATGAAATATCACCTATGTGGCAAATATTTTTATGTTTTATTTTTTGCAGAGAAACACAAAAAATATGAGGGTCCTTGTGTATCGCCAGAGATACATCGGAGATACGAGACCAACTATGTATCTTCGTCGATATGAATATTTTTAGAATATTCTTCTAGTATTATAAATTTAATATATTTTATGTTAATATATTATTTTAATATTGTATATGTATATATAATATAATATTTAGTTACATTAGTTATCAAGCTACTGACTAAATTATTTTAACTTATAATTAACTAGGTTAAATACCCGTGTTGTACAAGGGTTGAAATAAAAAAAAATTATATAATACATTATATTTATATATATAATCTAATATATGCTATAGATAACATATCAATGAAATTATGATAGATTATTAGTATACATAGCAAACATATTTAAGTATAAACAATAGTATAATAAGAAAAAAGATTTTTATTATTCATAAATATCCCTAAACCTCTTTATTTATATTTTTAAAATATTATAGTTTTAACGATAATTAGCTACAAATTAATTTGTGTTTTAAAAAATTAAGTCTCATTAAAGTTTTTTTAATATTGCATTTATTAATAAATTTTTTTGAAATCAAGATTTTTACCAAAAATAGTAAATATATTGTGGTGAGTACACCTGGACAATCATAGGTGGAGCCTAGGTGGAGATTATGTGGACGTGTTAAAACATAGCCATGTGCCTGATAGTTATTTTGTTTTATTATTATAGATTATTATCTTTAGTTATATATTTATTTTAAATTTTATATGGATATATAAATATTAAATAGCTAATTATTAAATGCTTAAAAGAAATAAAATTTAAAATATTTTTATTTTATAAATGTTTGTAGAAGCTAATTTTAAAAATGACTATAAAACTATAGCATATAAAAAGTTCAGTTGTTGATTAAAAAATAATTTATTAATTAAATTTACTTATAGATTGAAATTAGTTTTTATTATTAGAGATACCAAGGTAATATCATATCTCCACCTAGATTATAGGGCCTTGTATCTCAAACTTTTTATTTTTTATACTATTAAAATATTTTCCTTTACTTACCAAATTTTAGTTTTTTAAAAAAGTAATATAAGCTTTTATGAGATTTTAACTAATTTAACTTCAGTTATAAATATATTAGAAGATTTTAACTTCACTTATAAATATATTATTACAAATTTAATTGGTTTTGCAATCCAACTTTAAGTGTTATCATTTTTATTTTTATTTTACTAAGTAATTAAGTAATTTTTATTATTTAACTAAGAAAACTATATTAAAAATTTATATTTTGTTAAATTTGTTATTTTTTAAATAAAATAAATAATAAGAAAATATTCTACAAAAATTAAAAGAAAAAAAAAGTAGATAATTTTGAAATATTAAAATTTAAATATCACCGGCGATACGGGCAACGGGTGCATCTCCGGCTAGCGATACCGGCGATACGGCACTCATGGGGTATCTCCGGGCAGCGATACCGGCGATACACAACCATGTGGTATCTTTTTATGGCGATATTGAATTTATTTATTTATTTATTTATTTTTTCTTTTTAGCGATACAACATGTCTCCATCCAGCGATACGAGCGATACAACATGTCTTGGTATCGCCAACCAGAGATATATTGCCACGTGAAAGCATCTGATTGGTGGAACAAACTTGTAAAATTAAAAGGTCACGGCTTTTTAAGTAAAAATGATTGGTCAAATGGTTATTTGGGTAATTTTCCTTAATAATAATAATAAGTTTTAATAATAAAGAGACTTAACCTAAAGATGATAAGAAACATTAAAGATTTGACATGTATTTTTTTATTGTTTTTAAAGTGAATGGTATTTTTATTAGAAAATTTCTCAAAATGTCTGTTGCCTTTTACTTCTCTCAATATGTCCTTTCGAAATTTTTTTCTTAAAATGTTTCTCTTTAAAAGGATGTCGGTGTCTCCCCAAACAGGACGCAGGCGCCCACATAATCACACTCTTAAAAACTAACACGTGGCCAACAGAACATTCGCCAGCGAAACAGAGGCGTCCGCCTCCAAATCACATCAGCCGCCTCTTGCAATTTGAGATTCAGTTTTGAGTATAATTTAATATTATTATAATTAATTATACTCATATTTTATTTTTCTCTTATAACTTTTAAAATATAACTATTTTTTAAATTTCAAATATACCATGAGGACGTGCTTATTCAAAACGTTGGATATAAAATTTGACCCGAATCAGTTTTGAATGAAATTTATGTCGGCGCATAGATAAAAATAAGCACGTCGCAATGGTATATTTAAAATTTTATAAAACATCATATTTTAAATGTTATAAAAAATAAATAAAATATGAGTAAAAATTAATTATATTAATATTGAATTCAAAATTTTAACTTACTAAATTTTGCATTGAGGTTGGTGTAGAGCCGGCCCCACTTCTTTGAAAGTGGGCGACTCCATTTTGCAGGGGCACGACCTTATTTTACAGGCGGTGACGTCTTTGTTAATTACGTGTCTGATTTTTAGTGGGCTCACGAGCCTACATCTATCTTTAAAGCCGTCAACGTTTTGTCTAGAGGTGACATTTGAAAAAGAAATTATTGGAGGAGACATTTTAGGTTTTTTCATTTTTAGCAGGGAAAATTACTTAATTAGCCATTTGACCAAACAAAGTTATCATTTTTAGCCGTTGACTTTTTTTTTAATTAGCAATGAATATCGCTAGTCAGCGATACATACCTCAAATTGTATCGCCCAAGTGGGCCCAATGGGTTTTCAAACTAAAACTTACACAAACAAACCTATACTATCAATTATTTTCTTTTAACTTTCAAAACTTTTTAAATTAATAACTAATAAGTTCTAATAATATTAACTTGTCAAATATATAAAAAAACAATAAGGTCTTGTTTTATAAAAAAAACGTTCATCTTTTTAACATTTTTTAGAAAAACATTTGTTTATTTTAAAAATCATTTTTATATATCTAAAAAATTATTTAGAAATCTTAATCAATTTTTTATTAAAAAAAATCATTCTTAATGTTAAAAAACGTTTCTTTTTAGGTTTCTTTTAGCTTTTTCTAAAACATTTTTTTTCAAATAAATTTTTGGATCACAAACAATAGGCAGTATTTTGAATCCAAACAATGCGATATTTAAATTCAATGAAAATGTAATGATTAAATATAAAAAATAATATATGTAAATCCAATAAAAATTATCTTGAAGATAAAATGTTACTTTCAAACTAGTATATTATTTTTATTTTTTGTATTTCTGAATTTTTTTTGCCATGAAATTGATTTATTAAACTAATTTTTTAGTTTTGATTTATTATAGTTGTGTTTGAAACTAATTTATTGTTTTAATTAATTGATGGGTGAAAACAAAAGATACAAATGTTAAAAAAACAAAAATTTAAGGGGAAAAAGTGAAATAAAAAAACATGAAGTGAGTAGAATGAAACAAAAATTGGAGATACAATCCTACTTATATATCGCTAATTGGCAATATCATATTTTTTTTCTTTTTTTTTTAAATTCTGGCGATACAAACCCAGCCATGTATCATTGACTCAGCGATACGGGTGATACGTACATGCTCTGGTATCGCTGATCATCGTTATTAAGACACATCACATCCTCTGATTGGTGGAATAATTAGGTAAACTCCATTTTCAATGGCTAAAATTGTAAATTTACTTAGTCAAATGGTTATAGTGGTAATTTTCTATTTTTTATTATTGTATCAAATACATCAAGTTCTTGTGTTAAATACCTGACGTCGTTATGTTTAATATGTCTGGTTATTGGGTCAAATTTCATTATTGTGTAATATGCATTTATCATTATGTCTTATGTTTTTCATCATTTTGTGTTATTTTTTTATTATTTTTATGTACCATATAGATATATTATTATTTTTTCATCGTGTTTTATATATTAAAAGTACACTATGATAAACACAATGGTGATAATAAAAACATAATGATGAAAGAAATACAATGAGGAACAAAAAAGATATAATGACGAACAAAAAAGACACAATGACGAGAAAGAATCACGATAAGCTGCAAAACGTGAAAAAATAGTCATTATATATATGTAATGATACTGAACTCATTTGTAACACCTGAAAATTTACTAAAATGAAAAGAAAAGAATAGTATAAAGAAAGAAAGATGAAATAACTCAAGTCGAAGGGCTAAAGTTGTGCAAGTGGCAAACTTTATTATAATTGTGTTTAAAAAGGAGGGTATGGCTGCCCATGTCCCCACTTACTTCCTGTTCTCGGCTGCAAAGAAGAAAGAAGAAGAGTTTCACCGGTTTTAGAGAGAGAGAAGAAGAAGAATCTGCAAAAGGTGAGTTTTCTTGGGTAATTGTTCGGTTTCAGCGGGATTTTCGAGTTCTGGACTGAGATTTTGGTGTTTAGCGCTTGTTTTCATGGATTTTAGGTGTGAACTGCAGGTGGGTCTCGGGTTTGCAGTGCTCTGCTCGAAGGCTGTTCAAGGTGAGTTTCTAGATCCCCTCTTTTTACTGGTTTTCTAAGTATTTGGGGCTATTATGCATACCGAGCAGAAATTTTTAAAGCAAACCGTGAGCTTTCAGCATGATGTTCGACTGTGCCCTGTTGATGCTTGTTTTAGAAGTGGTTCTTGGGTTATATTTGATGTTTAGCATGTTTTAGTGTTGTAGCATGGTAGATTTATGTTAGGATGTGTTAGAATGATGTTTGGGTGTTGTTTGTAGCATAGGTTATATTTCAGATTGTTTTTTCATGCGCCTAACTGACCTCATGCGCCTAAGTGTTCATGCGCCCAGATTGTTCCCATGCGCCCAGAGTTGCCCAGGCGCCCAAGTACCTCATGCGCCCAAGCAGGGCTCATGCGCCCCAGCAGTTCCCATGCGCCCAGAATGTGCCCATGCGCCCAGAGTACCCCATGCGCCACTGCTTATGCGCCTGTGTGGCTCATGCGCTCAAGCAGTGTTCATACGTCTGCATAGTGTTCAAGCGCTCGCATAGTTGCTCATGCGCCTAAGATGTTCATCCGCATTTCTTTGTAGACTTGGGTATTTCTGGGAGATTTGAGAGGTAGATGGTTGTCTTAAGCTCTGTTGTGTCGGTTATGCCGGTTGTGTTATGCATGTTTGTGTGTTGTTGATGATGTTCGTGTTGTGTATATTGTGGCTTTACCTATTATGTATGAGTACATAAGTAAAGTAATATGTAACGAAAGTGAAAGATAACGTGAATGGAGGTAATGAACGATGAGACCTTTGACGCCCGCCCCGGTACTGTGTCAGCTTTCGAGCATGAGTCGGGGGTTTGTTTACAGGCCCCGGCACAGTATCAGCTTTCGAGCATGAGTCGGGGGTGTGGCGTGTGAGAGTGATGAGATCTTTGCTGCTCACCTCGGTACTATGTCAGCTTTCGAGCATGAGTCGGGGGTTTGTTTACATGCCCCGACATAGTATCAACTTTCTAGCATGAGTCGGGGGTGTTGCATACGAGATGGGATCCTTGTCGCGTACCCCGGTACTGTGTCAGATTTTGAGCATGAGTCGGGGGTTTGTTTACAGGCCCCGGCACAGTATCAGCTTTCGAGCATGAGTCGGGGGTATTGCATGAGACAGGATCTGGATGATGGTGAGAGGTGTAATGATTGAATGATGTTGAATGATGACGAAGATAATAATAATTATTACTAAGGTGTACGTATGATGTGTGATCACGAACGTATGTAAAATGTTTTGTTTTAACAAAAGTAAAGTATTATAATTATAAAACTATAACTCACTTAGCGTCGCTGACTTTTTGTATGCATAATAGTTGGTAGGTTTTTGTGTTGATGCTGAGGAGGTGCAGGCATGGATGCATAAGCTACTGGGAGCATTTTGAGGCTGGCATTCATATTTTGATTTGATGTTGTATTTTGAAATTTACATGAATGATGTAATGAAATGATATGTTTTAACTTATAAATTAGAAGTTTTTAAATTCCGCTGCGATAATGATGTATCTTTTAACTGTTTTTATGCAATAATTGACCAACTGTGGGGTTTCCGGAAAAAGGGCCTTACAAGTTAGTATCAGAGCCAAAGTTTAAGAGAATTGGGTAAATATTTTCAAAAGAACCTAAACTTAAACTGAGAATGGGACCAAAGGAAAGGGATGCCAGTCCTAGTAGCTACATGCCTGCAGGTAAAGGTTTTACGTAAACGTTTTATGTAAGTAAATAAAAAGGGGAATTATGTGTGCGTGTTATGTGGTTTATGTGCTTTTATGTAGATTTAGATACTGATGTAGTCAGGATAGGAAATGCTCGAGGAATGAAGAGTAAAGTAAGTGGCTAGTCACAACTGGCCACTATAATTAGGGACTTACTATACTTGACATAATCTGAGCTATTACCTTGAATGATCGTGTTGGTGTTTGAATCTTGTAGTATTTAGTGATGGCAGGTGGTAGATCTTCTGAGGCTTCGCGTGGTGGAGGTCGAGGTGGACATGGTGTTAGACCGCGTGTCACGAGGAGCAGAGCTAAGACTGCTGAGACTGCTCCTGAAGAGCCCGAGCTTCGTCACCAGGGCGGTGAGGATGAAAGTGCTAATTCTAAGGCCTCAATGAGGGAGGCAGTAGAAGAGGAAGTATATTTGGTTATGCAGACAATTCTGCCAACTGTAGTGACCGAGGTTATTAGAGTTGTGAAGGAGGATGAGAAGAAGGCTGAGAAGAGGAAGACAGCTAGACGAGGAGGCGAGGAAGGAGGTTTAAGGGGAAGGGAGCAACCAGAGACTGATATGGTTGTATCCAACGACAATGAGGAGGAGGAGGAAGCTGTGCAGGAAACTATGAGGGGATGCAGCTATGGGCTATTCCAAAGGTGCATGCCCCCTACGTTCGATGGTAACGGGAGTGCTGCGGCTACTCACCGTTGGGTGAGGGAGATGGAGGTGGTACTCGATATCAGCGAGTGCAGAGAGGATCAAAAGGTGAAGTTCGCTAACCACTCATTTGTGGATTCGACCTTGTGCTATTGGGACAACATTATCCAACCCGAGGGTACCAGGGCAATCGGGAGGATGAGGTGGAATGAGCTGAAGAGGTTGGTAATTGAGGAGTTTTGCCCTCATGGGGAGCTTGACAAAGTTGAGAGAGAGTTCCTGCAGTTGGAGGCTGGAACGATAACGCACCAGCAGTACACCACGAAGTTCAACGAGATGGCAAGACTGGTGCCAGATCAGGTGACGCCTGTGTCACGAAAGATCAAGAGGTACATTCAAGGTCTGCCGGCAGATATCCGCAGACATCTGATCGCCGCTCTGCCAGGTATGTTTAGGTCAGTGATCGATCTAGCAGGGAGACTGTATGAAGAGCGAGAGGCGGTGGTGATAGTGGATGTGGAGAAGGAGCGGGGCAATGTTAGGAATGGGAATGGAAGGCGGGACAATGATGGTGGAATTATGACTGGAGGTAAGACGATAAGGGTCGATGATCAAAAAATGATAACAAGGAGAGGGGTAGTATGCAAGAAGTATGGTAGAGGCCACGAGGGGGAGTGCAAGTGGGGACTGAACATCTACTTTCAGTGTGGGAAAGAGGGCCACAGGGCGAGGAACTGCCACATGGCTAAATGTTACAGCTGTGGTGAGACTGGACATATGAGCAGAGACTGCAAGAATTCGGGGGCAGAGGACTCTGGTGCAAGGAAGGGGCTGAGAAGGAGAGCAGAGGATGAAGGTGAGAGCATTCGCTATGACCGGTAGGAGGCTAGAGTGGACTCCGACGTGACGTCAGGTACGTTTCTAGTAAATTAAATTGGTGCATATGTACTTTGATTGTGGTGCTAGTAGTAGTTTCATTCCTGCTGCCTCCTGTGATAAGTTGCACGTTGAAAGTAGGAAGGTCGATGAGCCCTTCGATGTAGAAATTGCTATTGGTAAGTCCACTAGGTTACCTGATGCCCTAGAGGATTACGCGATAGAATTGGGAGAGCACGTGTTTCCTGCTAGACCATTCAAGACAAACTTAGGTGGATACGTGTACGCCTTTGGATGAATTGGCTAACAGCCTATGAGACAAACACCGAGTGTCGCAAGAAGATGGTTTGATCAACTGTGCCCGACAAGAGTTCGTTGCCGACCTACGGCGATGGAGTAATGATGAAGGCCTCACCATGGAAAGGGGATCATCCGATTTAGAAAGCAAGGAAAGCTAATACCAAGGTATATAGGGCCATTTCAAATTGTTGGTCAGGCAGGAGAAGTGGCCTATCGACTGGAGTTACCCAATAAGTTAAGTGGAATTCATCTGACGTTCCCTTTATCTCGTCTGAAGAAGTGCTCAATCGGTGAGGATATGATCGTGCCACTAGAGGATATCGAGATGGACGAACGACTCAACTACGTAGAGCAACCGGTAGCCATTACTGGTAGAAGGGAGAGAAGGGCTAAGAAGAAGGATGGTTTCACTTGTGCGAGTACAGTGGAGCCCAAAAAGGGGTCTGAGCCTACATGTAAGATCAAGGAAGAGATGAGACCGCATTACCCACAACTGTTCGAGGAGTGACAGGTTTTGGAGACGAAACATATATAAGGGGGGTGGAATTGTAACACCCGGAAATTTACTAAAAGGAAAAGAAAAGAAAAGTGTAAAGAAAGAAAGGTGAAATAACTCAAGTCGAGGGGCTAAAGTTGTGTTAGTGGCAAACTTTATTATAATTGTGTTTAAAAAGGAGGGCATGGTAGCCCATGCCCCCACTTACTTCCTGTTCTCGGCTGCAAAGAAGAAAGAAGAAGAGTTTCACCGGTTTTAGAGAGAAAGAAGAAGAAGAATCTGCAAAAGGTGAGTTTTCTTGGGTAATTATTCGGTTTCAGCTGGATTTTCGAGTTCTGGACCGAGATTTTTGGTGTTTAGCGCTCGTTTTCGTGGATTTTATGTGTGAACTGCTGGTGGGTCTTGGGTTTGTAGTGCTCTACTCGAAGGCTGTTCAAGGTGAGTTTCTAGATCCCCTCTTTTTACTGGTTTTCTAAGTATTTGGGGCTATTATGCATACCGAGCAGAAGTTTTTAAATCAAACCGTGAGCTTTCAGCATGATGTTCGACTGTGCCCTGTTGATGCTTGTTTTAGAAGTGGTTCTTGGGTTATATTTGATGTTTAGCATGTTTTAGTGTTGTAGCATGGTATATTTATGTTAGGATGTGTTAGAACGATGTTTAGGTGTTGTTTGTAGCATAGGTTATATTTCAGATTGTTTTTCCATGCACCTAACTGACCTCATGCGCCTAAGTGTTCATGCGCCCAGATTGTTCCCATGCGCCTAGAGTTGCCCAGGCGCCTAAGTACCTCATGCACCCAAGCAGGGCTCATGCGCCACAGCAGTTCCCATGCGCCCAAAATGTGCCCATGCGCCCACTGCTCATGCGCATGTGTGGCTCATGCGCTCAAGCAGTGTTCATACGCCTGCATAGTGTTGAAGCGCTCGCATAGTGCTCATGCGCCTAGACTGTTTTCATCTGAATTTAGATGCTCATGCGCCTAAGATGTTCATCCGCATTTCTTTGTAGACTTAGGTATTTCTGGGAGATTTGGGAGGTAGATGGTTGTGCTAAGTTCTGTTGTGTCGGTTATGCCGGTTGTGTTATGTATGTTTGTGTGTTGTTGATGATGTTCGTGTTATGTATGTTGTGGCTTTACCTATTATGTATGAGTGCATAAGTAAAGTATTATGTAATGAAAGTGAAAGATAACGCGAATGGAAGTAATTGTAGGAACCTCTGAAGTTAAGAGGCTGATGCAACCAAAGGATACCAAAACAACCAAGTCTTCCAACATGCACTTCGGAATAAAGGTGAACTAGCTTCGGAAGTTTTACACACTCAAGAAAAATGCTAAGTGTAAAATCTTCCGAAACCAAAGTTCAGAAGAAACTGCTGCGGAAGCTTTACACTTAACTTAGAAAAATACTCCAAGCGTAAAGTCTTCGGAAGCCAAAAACTCAACTCTTTTGAAGGTAAAAGATGAAGTATTCCGAAGCTCTCAAGACAAAGTATTCCGAAGCTGTTTAAAGACAAGACTGATTTTCTTATGAAGAGAGAGAAAAGATACCTTTTCAATCAACTTTATCATAAAGCAACTTACTGTCCGCCGCATGCTCTAGTGGTTCACCAACTATCATCATTTGGTGAAACTTCCATGCTTTATGATAAAGTAGATAAGGTCTTTGCCTGCAAGTTTCTTTTTTTGTTCCTTTTTGGCTTTTTGTAATAGGAAAGTCAGTGAGCTATGGCTTGTCATAGTCACTAGTCAAAAGGCAATCTGCCTTTTGACTTTAGGCTGATCTTGATGTCTAGATTAGTCACTTCCAACTGTCTTTTTGCATATTGACGGTTGTAGGATGTAGTATAAGTAGTCTCTGGTTCTTGTAGTCAAACATATACTTGTACAACACTTGTAATAGAACTAGAGAAGCAATATACAACTTCCTTGAAGACTTTATCTTGTGTTCTTGTTCTTGTTTTACTTGTGTTTGTCCTGTATCTTCAGTAAAGGTTCACAGTTCCTTATTTGAATTGTTAAGTGATCTTAAGATCCTCCTAAGTGTGTTAACTAAGTGCAAGCTAAAGTACCCTTTAACGGTCATGCATTTGGTATCACCATCTTCAAATCCTCTTAGTTACGCAGCTATTGTAACCTTTCGTGTTTTCGTTAATTGATAGTTAACCTTGTTATGTTCTGGTAAGGACCATTTATGTCATTTAAGAAACTATATGGGTTGTTTATGAATGTTTCTTTTATGATGCATTAATTCATTAATTTATGAGTTAATAATTTGTTTTAATATAATAAAACATAATAATAATAGTTAAAATAAGATAAAAATAATAATAATAATAATAGAAATAATAATTTATAAGAGTTAAATAATTAACAAGTTTAAAACTTAAAGTTTAATTAAGTTAGGGGGTCTTTAAGACAATTTACAAACTTAAAATAGAAGTTTTGTATTTAAAATAATAATATGTAAACTACAGGGACTAAAGCTGTAATTTAGTTTAAACTAGAAATAAAACTTTGGATTAAAAGGTGTAATATTAAAACCTCAGGGACCAAAGGTGTAAATTGTAAAACCCAACCCCCAAACACCCGATTTTCCGGTGGGAGCTCCGGCCGAGCTCCGGCCACCCCCAAATCGGTCGATATACCCGAATTTAACTCAATTAAACCACACCATTACAGTCGCGGAACCGTTTCGAACTTGAACACGCACCTTAATTGCGTTTAGACGTCGGTTATGAACCCAATCGGTTTGAATAACCGAAGCTTTTAATCATAGAGCCGTTCGAACATTAAAACTCAATAATAATCAAATTAAATGTGTCATAATAGAACGTTTAACTAATCCTAAGCTGCCATCAATCTCAATTTCACCTGAAACTCACACGAACATCACATTCGATCATCCCCTTCATCGCGACCTGCAACATTAGTGTTCTTGCATCTCCAGTCATTCTAAATTAAAATTGATAAAGGGCTTTCAATCACCGAGACCAGTAGAAGCTATCTGTGCAACTAATTTGATTATTAACATCATTTACAACCCGAACCAATCTCGACATAGCTGCGACTTGTTCTTCGTCTTGCTCACCATCGATTCGACTCTGATTCGGGTAATTAAACATAGTTATCTACTCGTTTTTACATGGGGAACAAAAGCCCCATGATTATCATCGTTATCAATATCGATTTATGCATCAATTTGGTCCTAAATCATTCTAGGGTTTATGTGATTTGGGGAATTCATCTGATTTATGTGTTTTAAGATAGGGGAACTGGATTCCAGCAGGCATAGGCTACCCAGCCTACTGGTTAAGCGCGTGTTACCCCATCCTTGAGGTCCCGGGTTCGAACCCGGGCACCCTCAACCTATTTTTTAAGGGTTTTCTGCAATTATTTTAATTACAGAAATTTTTAATTATTATAAAAATCAATTTTTGTAAACTTTAATTAATTTAAAAGGGACCAAATTATTTTCTGCAATTTTTTTAAAAAAAAATTAAATACTTATATAATCTTTTAATAAAACAATATAACAAGATTATTTTTAGTTATTTCTTATAAAATAGATTTAAAATGATAGTCTAACTTAATAAATTATTATTGGCCCAAACGTTAATTTTAGTTTAATCGTGTTATTTAAATAATCATAGAAATTATTTACACTTTATATTTAATTATTATAAATGCTTAATTATCTAATGGTATAATACTTTTCATTGAAATAAAATATAAGTGATTCCATTGTTAAATTTTATCTAAATCAAAAAAACCCCCAAACCTCACTTGAAACCCTAGTTCACGTTTAATCGTTAATCTTGTTGTTAAACTTAATCTTGGAATATACACATTTAGGTAACTTGTAAAAGAAATCATTGGAGCACCATTTACATTACTCGATATTACCTTTAACATCAACTTATATCATGTGAGTTTTCCATGCCCCTTTTTACTTTATTTCACACTTTTTGGGGTGAAACATGTTAACTTTATGAACTTGCACTTGTAAACATCTTGATACTTGTAAATGCACGAGCAATTCATTTATGAACTTTGTCATGGTTATTTGTAATATTGTGAGCTTTATATGATGAATATTATATGTTGACAATCATTAACTATTGCTAGCCTGGCGACGTCATAGATCTATGGGCCTGACAAGCCTATTTGGTGCTAAAGCCGAGGAGAAATTTTTAATTATTATAAAAATCAATTTTTGTAAACTTTAATTAATTTAAAAGGGACCAAATTATTTTCTGCAATTTTTTTAAAAAAAAATTAAATACTTATATAATCTTTTAATAAAACAATATAACAAGATTATTTTTAGTTATTTCTTATAAAATGGATTTAAAATGATAGTCTAACTTAATAAATTATTATTGGCCCAAACGTTAATTTTAGTTTAATCGTGTTATTTAAATAATCATAGAAATTATTTACACTTTATATTTAATTATTATAAATGCTTTAATTATCTAATGGTATAATACTTTTCATTGAAATAAAATATAAGTGATTCCATTGTTAAATTTTATCTAAATCAAAAAAACCCCAAACCTCACTTGAAACCCTAGTTCACGTTTAATCGTTAATCTTGTTGTTAAACTTAATCTTGGAATATACACATTTAGGTAACTTGTAAAAGAAATCGTTGGAGCACCATTTACATTACTCGATATTACCTTTAACATCAACTTATATCATGTGAGTTTTCCATGCCCCTTTTTACTTTATTTCACACTTTTTGGGGTGAAACATGTTAACTTTATGAACTTGCACTTGTAAACATCTTGATACTTGTAAATGCACGAGCAATTCATCTATGAACTTTGTCATGGTTATTTGTAATATTGTGAGCTTTATATGATGAATATTATATGTTGACAATCATTAACTATTGCTAGCCTGGCGACGTCATAGATCTATGGGCCTGACAAGCCTATTTGGTGCTAAAGCCGAGGTTATTGCCGGCTCCTAGTGTCGTATTCTTGAGCACTATGGGAACCAAGTACACTTAGCTAATCGTTAAACTTGTAAATGATATTCTTGGTCAAGGTTTGATTGTAGCTATATGTTATCTATAAACTTGCTTATTTCGTAACCATTGACCTGAATTGCTACTTGTAAACTTTTATATATATATATATATATATATATATATATATATATATATATATATATGTATGCATAACCCATGGAAACTCACCAACTTTTAAAGTTGACCCTTTTATTTTTAACATGTTTCAGGAAATGCACAAGGTTGATGATTATCTTTTGAAGCATGCTTACACCTAGGATTTGGACCTAGGAAAAATAAATAAAATAACTTGGGACTTGAAAATTGAACTTTGTTTATTCTTGTTTGTTGAGACATTTGGTTGTAATGTTTATTTCAACTTATGAATTGTTATATTTACAATTTATGGTAGTGTTATGTGGCTGTAAACAATCTTAACCCTCACATCTCGACGTTTCCGCCGTTAAGGTTGGGGTGTGACAGATTGGTATCAGAGCCCATAACTATAGGGATTTAGGTTATTAGAAATGGTGACCTAGACTATAGTTGATGCATGAACCTCATAAGAAAAATCTTTATGATCTTGTAATATATTTTGTTGCATGCTACATAATGCTACTTGTTAAGGAGGGCTTCTTAATGTGCAACTTGATGCCTTTAGTTAGGATTGTCTTATAATTGAGAAACTTGGTTGTCTTGTCTCCTCTAAAACTTATTCTTAATCCTTTATTCTCTCGGCGATGAAATATCTTAAACTTATTCTCGACGACACGGGGGAACGTAAGCTTTATATCAAAAGGTTCAAATCTTTAGACTTTATGACTAATCCATGAAAATCTCATCAAGGTTTTAATTCCATGAACCTAAAGAAATATTGTGTGACACATAGACACCTGTATTCTGGATTTCCTGGCAAAAAGCCTTCGGGCTAAGGTAAGCATTTCGCATAAATCCCGTGGGACTAGTTATGCTTACCTGGGGATTTCTGGGATGAGTGATAAACTATGGTCAATATACACAAGTTTCTAAGGCAATTGGAGTTAACTCACCTTGACGTGTCAACGTTTCCAAATGGTAATGAGTACCAAATGGAATCATTCCATATGTGTTTTACAAGTCTTGAAAAATCTTTGTTTTATTATCTTTTATCTCCAAATTTCTGTGACTAACGTATTTTATATCCAGCATGTCTCGTCATCATGGAAAGCGTGGTAGCTCCGACCGCAAATTAGCCGCCATGATTGCCCGTCAAATGGCTGCCGTCATTCCGACCATGGTTGCTGAACTGAGTAGCACCTTGATGACCAACGCTAGTGACAACACTAATGGCAATGGGCAAGGAGAGAATAGTGCAAATCAAGGAAGAAACAACCAACCCTGCACGTTTAAGCACTTCAACTCGTGCAAACCCACTAGCTTTAGTGGGAAGGAAGGAGCCACTGGACTTCTCGAGTGGTTTGAAAGTATGGAGAACACCTTCATCAACTGTGAGTGTCCCGAGGCACTCAAAGTCCGTTATGCCACAAGTGTTCTTCAACAAAGAGCACTTACGTGGTGGAATAGTGAGAAGAGGAATCGTGGTGCTGATGCTGTGTTGGCACTCACTTGGGAAGAATTCAAGAACATTGCCATCCAAAAGTTCTGCCCGAGAAGTGAGTTGCAAAAGCTGGAGGAGGAGTTTTGGAACCTCAAGCAAGATGGTGGAGATCATTTGGCCTATTCAACTAGGCATCACGAGTTGAGCATCCTGTTACCTCACATGGTTGACACAGTTCCTAGGAACATTGAGAAGTTCATCAAGGGGGTGCCACCTCAAATCCAAGACGCCGTAGTGGGAAGTAGACCCACAACTTTGGAAGATGCCATTACCATCACCGCTCAACTTACTGAAAACCATATTCGAGCGGGCACCTTGTCCGTCAAAGGGGCTAAAAAGACTGAAAAGGCGGTCCCTGAAGCAGCTAAGGAGAATAAGAATGAACCGTCTTACAACAACAAGAAACGCAAGTTCACACCGGCGCGTAATTTTGCAGTGGCTACACCCAAAGTACCTCAAAGACAACCCGCTCCTGGTACACAAGCACCTGCTGCTAGAACCTATGCTGGTCCTCTACCATTGTGCAATGTCTGTAAGTATCATCATGCGGGTAATACCCCGTGCCGTATCTGTACACTGTGTGGTAAGTATGGACATTTGGTGGCTACTTGTCACCGTGCACCAAACAATGCCGCGTTAGTTGCCAATCGTGCTTGCTACAACTGTGGGGAACCTGGTCATTTTCGCCCACAATGCCCTCGTCTTGCGGGTAACGTACCACAAGCTCGAGGACGTGCCTTCAACATCAATGCAAACCAAGCACAGACTAACAACGATGTGGTGAACGGTATGTCAAATCCAACCCCAACTTTATGATCCAAGTACTTTTGTTGCTTTACCTGTATCGTAAACGTCTTTAAAACTGAACAGGTATGTTTCTTATTAATAATTTTATGCCTACGTTCTATTTGACTCTGGAGCCGATAAGAGTTTTGTCTCGATAGAATTTGAGCCTATACTTGCTAAGCCACATACGAAACTAGAAAGACCTCTTACTGTCGAAGTCGCCGATGGAGAACCCATCACCGTTGGTGTCGTTATTCGTGATTGCATTTTGAGCCTAAACGAGCATGATTTCTTTATCGACCTTATTCCTATGAAACTTGGAAGTTTTGACGTTATCATTGGCATGGATTGGTTAGCTAAACATCATGCGGAAATTATTTGTTTCGAGAAGTGCATTCGAATTCCTTTGCCTTCGGGGGATACATTGAAAGTATTTGGCGAAAAATCATCCAAAGGACTCAAACTCATGTCGTGTACTCAAGCCCGAAAATGTCTAAGCAAGAATTACATGGCTTTCTTGGCTTACGTGGTCAACACGAAAGTCAAAGGGAATGATCTTAAGAAGGTCCCGATTGTACGAGACTTTCCTGAAGTGTTTCCCGATGACCTTAGCGGTTTACCTCCCGTGCGTGAAGTCGAGTTTAAGATCGATTTAATTCCGGGAGCGAACCCTGTGGCTAAATCACCATATCGACTTGCACCGTCAGAAATGCAAGAGCTGGCCAGTCAACTTCAAGAACTGTCCGACAAAGGCTTTATCCGACCTAGCTCATCGCCTTGGGGTGCACCTATTTTGTTCGTGAAGAAGAAAGATGGATCATTTCGTATGTGCATCGATTATCGTGAGCTTAACAAACTTACCATCAAGAACCGCTACCCTCTTCCTCGCATCGATGATCTTTTTGACCAACTTCAAGGAGCTGCTATTTTCTCAAAGATTGACTTACGTTCTGGCTATCATCAATTACGAGTTCATGATGATGATATCCCAAAAACTGCGTTCCGTACCCGATATGGACACTATGAGTTCATGGTGATGCCCTTTGGTTTAACGAATGCTCCTGCTGTCTTTATGGATCTCATGAATCGAGTATGCAAGCCGTATCTAGACAAGTTCGTGATTGTCTTTATTGACGACATACTTATCTACTCCAAGTCCAAAACCGATCACGAACACCACCTGCGACAAGTTCTTGAGCTATTGAAGAAAGAACAACTATACGCAAAGTTCTCAAAGTGCGAATTTTGGCTTGAGGAGGTCCAATTTCTAGGACACGTGGTGAATAGTCAAGGAATTCACGTTGACCCTGCAAAGGTGGAAGCTGTGAAAAATTGGTGTGTTCCCACAACTCCAACCGAAGTTCGTTCTTTCCTTGGTCTTGCTGGGTATTATCGACGTTTCATTGCCAACTTCTCTCGAATCGCGAAACCGCTTACTTCCTTGACCCAAAAGAATAAACCATTCGAATGGGGGTCTGAACAAGAGGGAGCCTTTGAATCCTTAAAGCACAAGTTGTGTAATGCCCCTATATTGACCCTTCCCGATGGGAACGATGATTTCACCGTATATTGTGATGCATCTAAACAAGGCCTGGGTTGTGTTCTCATGCAACGAGGAAAGGTCATAGCATATGCATCGAGACAATTGAAGGTCCATGAGGTGAATTATACGACACATGATCTTGAACTTGGTGCTGTGGTTTTTGCCTTAAAGATTTGGAGGCATTACCTTTATGGGACGCAATGTATAGTCTACACCGATCACAAAAGCCTACAACACGTCTTCAATCAAAAGGATCTCAACATGAGACAACGACGTTGGGTTGAGTTGATTAGTGATTATGATTGTGACATTCGTTACCATCCTGGAAAGGCAAATGTCGTAGCCGATGCACTAAGTCGTAAGATTCATAATAAGATGATCTCGTTTCAAGAAATTCGCGAGCGACGACAATGGTTTGATATCTTGGGAGAATTTGATACTGAGATTCGTCTGGATGTTAATGAGACTACGGTGCTGCTACAAAATTTGAGGATTGAGAATGACATCGAGACTTGTATCATGGAGGCTCAACAAGCGGTTCAAGAAGGAGGGAAAATGGGAGAGGAATTGGAGTACAATCTTCGAGTTCAACTAGAAACGAAACCAACGGGTTGATGTACTTCTTGAATCGAATTTGGGTTCCAAACTGTGATAATCTTCGTACCTTCATCATGAATGAAGCTCATCAAACTCGTTACTCAATTCATCCTGGTTCCGATAAGATGTATATGGATCTGCGTGGTCAATACTGGTGGCCTGGAATGAAGAAAGACATAGCAACTTACGTAGCTAAGTGTCTTACGTGTACAAAGGTTAAAGCTGAACATCAACGTCCTAGTGGATTGCTTGAACAACCCGAGATTCCTATGTGGAAATGGGAACACATATCCATGGACTTCATAACCAAATTACCTCGCACCTCTCGTGGTCATGATAGCATATGGGTGATCGTTGACCGATTGACCAAGTCGGCACATTTCATACCCATACGTGACACTTACAAAACGTCAAGGTTAGCTCGTATATACATTGATGAGATTGTGAGTCGTCATGGCGTACCTTTACATATCATATCCGACCGAGACGCTCGTTTCACTTCTCACTTTTGGTCGTCTATGCAAGAACTTTTGGGTACTCAACTGGATTTAAGCACGGCTTACCATCCTCAAACGGACGGTCAAACCGAGCGAACCATCCAAACCCTAGAGGATTTGCTACGTCTTTGTGTCCTTGATTTTGGTGGTGACTGGGATACGCATTTACCTCTCGCGGAATTTTCGTATAATAATAGTTACCACTCGAGTATCAAAATGGCACCTTTTGAAGCGCTCTATGGTCGTAAATGTCGTTCCCCGATCTGCTGGACTGACATTGGTGAAAATTTCATCACTGGTCCTGAGCTCATACAAGAAACAACCGATAAAGTTTCCCTGATTCGTGAGAACCTTGAAGTGGCTAGAAGTCGACAAAAAAGTTATGCCGATAAACGACGCAAGCCGTTGGAATTTCAAATTGGGGACATGGTTCTTCTTAAAGTCTCACCATGGAAGGGAGTCGTTCGTTTTGGGAAGAAGGGTAAATTAGCTCCACGATTTGTAGGACCTTTCAAGATCCTGAAAAGGATTGGGAAAGTGGCTTATAAACTGGAACTACCTTCCGATCTTAGCGGGGTTCATCCTGTTTTCCATGTCTCAAATTTGAGAAAATGTTTGGCTGATGAAAGTCTGTATGTCCCATTAGATGACATCCAGATCGACGAGTCATTACATTTTGTGGAGAAACCCGTTGAAGTCATGGACCGCATTATGAAGAAGACTAGGACCACTACTACCCCAATCGTCAAGGTTCGTTGGGAAAATAAGCGTGGACCTGAGTTTACTTGGGAGCGTGAGGAGCATATGAAGATGAAATACCCGTATTTGTTCGTCTAGTTCAATCTTAATTTCGGGACGAAATTCTTAAAAGTTGGGGAAACTGTAACCTTTCGTGTTTTCGTTAATTGATAGTTAACCTTGTTATGTTCTGGTAAGGACCATTTATGTCATTTAAGAAACTATATGGGTTGTTTATGAATGTTTCTTTTATGATGCATTAATTCATTAATTTATGAGTTAATAATTTGTTTTAATATAATAAAACATAATAATAATAGTTAAAATAAGATAAAATAATAATAATAATAATAGAAATAATAATTTATAAGAGTTAAATAATTAACAAGTTTAAAACTTAAAGTTTAATTAAGTTAGGGGGTCTTTAAGACAATTTACAAACTTAAAATAGAAGTTTTGTATTTAAAATAATAATATGTAAACTACAGGGACTAAAGCTGTAATTTAGTTTAAACTAGAAATAAAACTTTGGATTAAAAGGTGTAATATTAAAACCTCAGGGACCAAAGGTGTAAATTGTAAAACCCAACCCCCAAACACCCGATTTTCCGGTGGGAGCTCCGGCCGAGCTCCGGCCACCCCCAAATCGGTCGATATACCCGAATTTAACTCAATTAAACCACACCATTACAGTCGCGGAACCGTTTCGAACTTGAACACGCACCTTAATTGCGTTTAGACGTCGGTTATGAACCCAATCGGTTTGAATAACCGAAGCTTTTAATCATAGAGCCGTTCGAACATTAAAACTCAATAATAATCAAATTAAATGTGTCATAATCGAACGTTTAACTAATCCTAAGCTGCCATCAATCTCAATTTCACCTGAAACTCACACGAACATCACATTCGATCATCCCCTTCATCGCGACCTGCAACATTAGTGTTCTTGCATCTCCAGTCATTCTAATTAAAATTGATAAAGGGCTTTCAATCACCGAGACCAGTAGAAGCTATCTGTGCAACTAATTTGATTATTAACATCATTTACAACCCGAACCAATCTCGACATAGCCGCGACTTGTTCTTCGTCTTGCTCACCATCGATTCGACTCTGATTCGGGTAATTAAACATAGTTATCTACTCGTTTTTACATGGGGAACAAAAGCCCCATGATTATCATCGTTATCAATATCGATTTATGCATCAATTTGGTCCTAAATCATTCTAGGGTTTATGTGATTTGGGGATTTCATCTGATTTATGTGTTTTAAGATAGGGGAACTGGATTCCAGCAGGCATAGGCTACCCAGCCTACTGGTTAAGCGCGTGTTACCCCATCCTTGAGGTCCCGGGTTCGAACCCGGGCACCCTCAACCTATTTTTTTAAGGGTTTTCTGCAATTATTTTAATTACAGAAATTTTTAATTATTATAAAAATCAATTTTTGTAAACTTTAATTAATTTAAAAGGGACCAAATTATTTTCTGCAATTTTTTTAAAAAAAATTAAATACTTATATAATCTTTTATAAAACAATATAACAAGATTATTTTTAGTTATTTCTTATAAAATGGATTTAAAATGATAGTCTAACTTAATAAATTATTATTGGCCCAAACGTTAATTTTAGTTTAATCGTGTTATTTAAATAATCATAGAAATTATTTACACTTTATATTTAATTATTATAAATGCTTTAATTATCTAATGGTATAATACTTTTCATTGAAATAAAATATAAGTGATTCCATTGTTAAATTTTATCTAAATCAAAAAACCCCAAACCTCACTTGAAACCCTAGTTCACGTTTAATCGTTAATCTTGTTGTTAAACTTAATCTTGGAATATACACATTTAGGTAACTTGTAAAAGAAATCGTTGGAGCACCATTTACATTACTCGATATTACCTTTAACATCAACTTATATCATGTGAGTTTTCCATGCCCCTTTTTACTTTATTTCACACTTTTTGGGGTGAAACATGTTAACTTTATGAACTTGCACTTGTAAACATCTTGATACTTGTAAATGCACGAGCAATTCATCTATGAACTTTGTCATGGTTATTTGTAATATTGTGAGCTTTATATGATGAATATTATATGTTGACAATCATTAACTATTGCTAGCCTGGCGACGTCATAGATCTATGGGCCTGACAAGCCTATTTGGTGCTAAAGCCGAGGTTATTGCCGGCTCCTAGTGTCGTATTCTTGAGCACTATGGGAACCAAGTACACTTAGCTAATCGTTAAACTTGTAAATGATATTCTTGGTCAAGGTTTGATTGTAGCTATATGTTATCTATAAACTTGCTTATTTCGTAACCATTGACCTGAATTGCTACTTGTAAACTTTTATATATATATATATATATATATATATATGTATGCATAACCCATGGAAACTCACCAACTTTTAAAGTTGACCCTTTTATTTTTAACATGTTTCAGGAAATGCACAAGGTTGATGATTATCTTTTGAAGCATGCTTACACCTAGGATTTGGACCTAGGAAAAATAAATAAAATAACTTGGGACTTGAAAATTGAACTTTGTTTATTCTTGTTTGTTGAGACATTTGGTTGTAATGTTTATTTCAACTTATGAATTTTTATATTTACAATTTATGGTAGTGTTATGTGGCTGTAAACAATCTTAACCCTCACATCTCGACGTTTCCGCCGTTAAGGTTGGGGTGTGACAGCTATCTCCAAAACTAATATGGAATCTGGAACTATGACAAAGTCCCTACTAATCACTCCTGAGGATTTTAACACTTGGTGCCAAAGAATAGAAGGTTTTATCAAGTCTCAAGATTTCAGGATGTGGGAGTCTGTTATCAATGGACCTCATGTACCATGCACCTCTTCAGCTGCTGCTGGTGGTGGCATGATACCAAAGGAGAGGGCTGACTTTTCTGATGAAGACTGAAAAAGAATTGACATTGATCAGAAAGCCATGACAGCCCTCCAAACTGCTCTTCCAAACTCCATCTATAGAGGTTTCAAGAAGTGCAAGACCGCTAAACAGCTATGGGATGCATGAAACTGATGTATGAGGGTCCAAATGAAGCCAAGGAGAACAAGAAGGATCTCCTGAAGCAGCAGTTTGAAAACTTCACCTTCAAGACAGGTGAGACCATGACTCAACAATACTTCAGGTATGTTGAGATTGTAGATACTCTGGTTGATGTTGGGGTAACTATTGAGAATAGGGATATTGTTAGGAAGTTCATGTCCTTTCTTCCAAGACAATGGACACACTACTGTGTGGTCATTAAGAGGACTGAAAACCTCAAGACCCTTATTCTCACTGAGTTGTATGGGATACTCAGTGGATACCAGATGGAGATGAATATGCAAAATTCATCTGGTAACTCCAACACTCACCAGAGTTCAGCCCTTCATGTGGTTGAAAGGGATAGCAGAGAACCACAATATCATCTCATCTGTTACCCTGAAACCTCACTAAAGGGTCCTTTCATCACCTTCCCAGAGACACCCAGAGAGAGCTACATCCAAGGAAGTCCCTTCCAAGAGACAAGTTCTTCTCAAGCTTTTGTCTCCACTGATGAAAGTTCAGGAAACTTTCTTTTCACTCTTAAAGATCTGGACTGTATCCATCCAGATGATCTGGAGTACATGGAGATAGTCCAGCAATGGCTCTTCTCACTCACAGAGCCCAGAAGTTCTACAAGAGGACTGGGAGATGGTTTCCTAGCAATGCTACCAGTGGCAATTTTGGGCTGGATAAGACCAAAGTCAAGTGTTACAACTGTAACCAGATGGGACACTTTGCTAGAGAATGCAAGGCACCTAAGTCAAATGGTGGCCAAGCCTCATCCAGGCCAAACTACACTGAAGGAGGGCACCAAAATAAGAAGCCAAGACAGCAAGCTGCAGTTGCTGTTGAAGAAGGAGGCTTTGACTGGAGCTTTCAAGCTGAAGATGCATCTCTAAACCAAGCACTCTTGGCTGATCATGATGAAGCCAAGGTACTTGAACATCTTTGCTCTCCTGAATGTATTGCTAAAGTGAGTAGATACAGGTCCTACAACTTGGAAATGAGATCTAATATTGAGTCTTTAAATATTTTAAAAGCTGATTTTAAAAGAGCTGAAAATGACTATAAACTTAAGATAGAAGATCTAGAGAAAATAGTTTCAACTCTTAAACATGAGCAGACAAACTACAGGACTCAAATTAAGGATCTCATTACCAAGTTGACTGAATGCCAGGCTGAGCTTGTGATCAGTAAAGCCAGGGCAGAAAAATGTGTTCTTGAAGAAAAGACCTTCAAGAACATGATATCCTCATCTCTGCATGAAAAAGTGTGTTATCAGAATAAGCAGGGACTGGGATCTAGTGAGATAGCTCCTCCACACACTCTACTATCAGTCAGATCTCCTAGGTGTGGAACTGGTCAAGATGAGCTGCCATCCATAGACCCTAGTGATGAAGAGGATGAAGAGGAGAATGTGAGGGATGACTTTGAGATGAGTGAAGAGAGTCAATCCAAAAAGGATCACCATGCTATTAAGGAGGAAAAAGAAGCTGGTTTGAGCAAAACCAAGAGAAAGAACTTGATCAGAAGAGCAAAGAGAAGATCCAAAAAAGCTCAAGAGATCAAGACTTTGATCCCAAACAGATACAAGTATTTATCTCTGCAGGGTTCAAGGTGATGAAAGCTGAAGATCCTGTCAAGAATTCTAGTACCAAGAGTTTTACTTCAGCTTCAACTCACTCCAGCAACAACAAGAAGACTGATCAGCTGTGTGTCACTGCTGCACAGCCTGAACCATCCATTTCAAAGAGCAAGCTTCACCCTAAGAAGCCTGCTGCATCATCTGAAAAGGTGGAGAAAGAAAAGGAAAGTGTTTAAGCTCAGTCTTCTTTGGGAAAGAAGACTCTCAGAAGAAAAGATTGGATTGTGTTATGTGTGGTAGTACTTCAATATGGCTAAGGATTGTCAATACAATCCCAAAAGTACTATCCACATGATTAAGAAGAAAACTTCTAAGAAGAAGAAGAAACAAACAGCTTCGGAAGGAAAATCTGTTTCCTTCGGAAGCTCCAAAATGAAGAAGAAGGCAAGTAGGAAATTGCTTTCGGAAGAAAAGTTGGTCTCGGAAGAAAGGAATGCTTCCGAAGCACTGAAGCTTGATGCAGTGAAAGCAAGATCTTTCGAAGGATCCGTCTCCAAAGCTTTCGAAGCTACAAAAGCTTCCGAAGTATTGAAGGTCAAGCCTAATCTTCCAAAGGTGGTGTGGAAGATGAAGGAAGACCTTAGACTGAAAGCTCCTCTTCAGCAATAGCAAATGATCCTCAAAGCCTGAACATAGGATCACTTACTGTTTCATTGCCTTCATCTGAATTTTATAAGCCCAAGACCAATGAGGCTTGGTTTCCAAATGTAACTAAATCATCTCTTTTATGCAGGGACAGCCAAAGGCAAACAGAAATGTGTGGATCATTGATAGTGGCTTCTCCAGGCACATGACAGGCAATGAGTCCCTACTTTAAAACTTTGAAAGAATTGATGGAGGACCAGTTTCTTTTGGAGGAGATGCAGGAGGTTACATCACTGGTAGGGTGTGATCTCAAATGGTAAGCTCAGCATTGAGAAGTAAATTTTGTCAAGGAGCTTTGATACAATCTTTTGAGTGTGTCCCAATTTTGTGACCAAAAACATCACATGCTCTTTACTGAGCATGAGTGCATTGTTCTCAAGCCCGAGGTTGACATTCCTCAAGAGCATATTCTGCTTAGAGCCCCCAGGAAAGGGAACATGTACAAGATGGACTTGCAGGAAACATCTCCCTCTGGAGAGATTTCTTGCTTTCTATCTAAAGCAAATAGTGATGAGTCTTTCCTTTGGCATAAAAGAATGTGCCATGTAAACTTTAAGAACATGAATAAACTGATTAAGAATTATTTGGTAACTGGAATGCCAAAGAAAGAGTTTACAAGTGATAACCACTGTGTTGCATGCCTGAAGGGGAAGTAACACAAAGTGTCTCACAAGCCAAAGGAAATGAACTCTATCAATACTCCCCTACACTTGTTACATATGGATCTGTTTGGCCCCACCAGTGTAATGAGTTTAGGAAGGACCTCATACTGTTTGGTGATCACAGATGATTTCACAAGATTCACTTGGGTGTTTTTCCTTAGAACTAAGGATGAAACTCCTGAAATCTTAAAGAATTTCATTCTAAAATTAAGAATCAATCTGATCACAAGGTCAAAATCATAAGATGTGATCAAGGAACCGAATTCAAAAACCAAATCCTTGATACATTTTGTGATGAAAAGGATATTTCAAGACAATACAGTGCTCCCGGGACTCCTTAGCAAAATGGTGTTGCTGAGAGGAGAAATAGGACACTTATTGAAGCTGCAAGAACCATGTTGTCTGACTCTAAACTGCCCATCACCTTCTGGGCAGAGGCTGTCAACACAGCCTGTTATGTGCAGAACAGAGTTTTGGTAGTTAAGACACATGGTAAGACTCCTTATGAACTATGGCACAAAAGGAGACCATTCATTGGTTTTCTTAGAATATTTGGATATCCTTGCACCATCTTGAATACCAAAGATCAAATAGCCAAGTTTGCTGAGAAATCAGATGATGGACAGTTTGTTGGATACTCTTCTCAAGATAAGGCTTATAGAGTATACAATCTTAGAACTATAATCATTGAGGAGTCAGCCAATGTGACCTTCAATGAACACACACCCTGTGTAAAAGGTTCTGGTCTGGATTAGCTGTTTGATCTTGATTTAGTTACCAACTGTTTTAACAAATCTTGTGAGAATGTTTTAGGATCTACTGATAACAGTAAAACAGAAGATCCTGATCCAAGATTTGAGCTGAAAGACCAAACAAGAAGACTACTTTAGCTCCAGTGGTGACTAACCCTGCAATTGAAGCTCCCATCAGCACTAGCATGACAAATACTGCTGATTCAAATGAATTGCCTTCAAATTCCAGCTCAGAGGCTCATAATTTAGGAGAATGAACTTCAAATGCAGGAGGAGGAATTGGAAGTGGTGACAGTGACCAAGAATTTCTTGATGCTGATAACCACTCCATTGAAGACAACATGAATGATGTCACACACTCATTGGATCAAGTTTCTCTTGATAAGTGTGTTGATGTGGTGGGAGACACCTCAGTTGCCAGATCAGAATTTATCAAATTTAGATCTGTCTAACCAACTTACTGTGATCCCTCAACTTCGGATCCACAAGTCACATCCCACCACAAACATCATTGGAAATGTTGACTCAGGTGTAAGAACAAGAGGACAAGCTCATGACAGCCATGTTTTTCTACATTCTTGTTTCTTATCCCAGATAGAGCCAAAGAAGGTTGATGAGGCTTTGAAGGATGGAAGCTGGATTGAAGCTATGCAAGATGAGCTGATTCAAATCAGAAGACAGAAGGTGTGGAACTTATGCCCTCTTCCTCAAGGGAAGTCTGTCATAGGTACAAAATGGGTATTCAGAAACAAGAAAGATGATAGAGGGATCATCATCAAGAACAAGGCAAGACTGGTTGTCCAAGGATACACTCAAGAAGAAGGGATTGATTACACTGATGTCTTTGCTCCAGTTGCAAGACTTGAAGCTGTAAGAATATTTCTGGCTTATGCTGCATCCAAGGATTTCAAGGTCTACCAGCTTGATATGAAGTGTGCCTTTCTCTATGGGGTGATTGTGAAGAAGTTTATATTAAACAACCACCTGGCTTTGCAGAACCAGATCATCCTGATTATGTCTGCAAGCTTGATAAAGCCCTTTATGGACTGCATCAAGCTCCAAGAAAGTGGTATGAGACACTATCAACATACCTCTATCAACATGGATACAAAAGAGGTACTATTGATGGGACTCTCTTCATCACAGAAACAGGAAATGACACATTGCTAGTTCAGATATATGTAGATGACATCATCTTCGGTTCAACTAATCCAAAGCTCTGCAAGGACTTTGAGATGCTGATGAAGAATATATTTGAAATGAGTGCCATGGGAGAACTCAATTTCTTTCTAGGAATTCAAGGGAAGCAGGTTGAAGATGGCATCTTCATCAGTCAGTCAAAGTATGTACAGGACATACTTACAAGATTCAAGATGACTGACTGTAAGGTTGCAAAGACCCCCAAAGCCAGAAACCACTCCCTTGGTCCTGATCTTAAGGGGGAGTGTGTTGATGAACATCTCTACAGGGCTATGATTGGGTCACTTATGTATCTTACTGCTAGCAGGCCTGATATCATATTTGTCACATGCATATGTGCAAGATATCAAGCCAACCCTAAGATGTCACACCTAATCACTGTCAAAAGGATCCTTAGATATCTCAAAGGTGCTCCAAATCTAGGCCTTTGGTATCTAAAGAATTCAGACTTCAATCTGTATGCTTATATAGATAGTGATTATGGTGGCTGCAACATGACTGCAAAGTCCACATCTGGGGGGTGTCAGTTCCTGGGTGGAAGGATAGTCTCTTGGCAATACAAGAAGCAATCATGTGTGTCTGCATCAATTGCTGAAGCTGAATACATTGCTGCTGCCAGCTGCTATGCTCAAGTGCTTTGGATTCAAAATCAGATGCTAGACTATGGGTTCAATTTCAAAGAGACTCCCATCCACATAGACAACAACAGTACCATCTCTATTACAGAGAATCCTGTGCAGTACTCAAGGACCAAACACATCAATATCAGGTATCATCTGATTAGAGATAATTTTGAAAAAGGTTTGATAAAACTAATCAAAGTTAACATAAATGAACAATATGCTGATCTGTTCACAAAGGCATTTGATGAACAGAGATTTAAATATCTTGTATCAGCTATTGGGATGATTAACTTTGAAGAGATTTTCCTAAATAACTTAATCAACTTTATTTCTTAAAATCGTATGTCCTAAGTTGTCTATTAGATCACCTCATAAGCCCTGTTCTCTTTGGAAGAAAATTAACTTTTAACTGATATTCCTTAGATTTATGAAAATTTCTCTTCGGAAGAACTCAAATTGCCTTCGAAAGAAATTTATGTCTTTAAATCATTTAACAACTTATCTAAGATTTACCTTCGGAAGAAATTCTTGGGTATCTTCCGAAGCTTAAACTTTTATATAAGCGCTTAAATGCATTCAAAGAACAAATATCTTCCGAAAGCAACTAAGTCTCGGAAGACTTATTCACTTCTTTCGAAGCCAAATTTTCAAAAATCTTTGAAATATTTTCCGAAGCTAAAACTACCTTTGGAAGCTTTGCTACAAAGCTTCCGAAGCCAAAATTGCCTTCGGAAGTTTTACAACTACCAAGAAAACTAACTTTTTGGGCGCACTTTTTCAGAAGTAGGACCCACTTGTGGATTTCAAAGGTTATCTTTTTGTCATAACTTTGTCTCAAATCCACAGCATATATCTTTCAAATGGTTCTATTTCATCTCACTTCTCTCATTGTTTCTTAACCTAAAATTACCCCCAAATTTCATCTTCTTCTTCCTTCCTTCATCACAAAGCTTCCTCAAATGGCAATCTTGATCGTCCTAACGACCCTGATTTCACCATGCACCTACACAGGCAACACAATCAAGTTGCCCTGTTAAACTCTAAGAAGGATCCAAGCTTCTCAGACGTGTGTAGGTATCTTTCTTTGTCTCATTACTTCACCTCCCTTACAATCGATCCTCCTCTCTATGAGGATCAGTTGCTTTAGTTCTGGCGGACCAGTCAATAGGTCACCATGGACGGGAAGAAGGCACTGTCTGCCATAGTGCAGGGGAGGACGGTTTTCATCACTCCAGCCATTATAAACACCCATTTGCAGCTGGATGATGAAGCAGGCGAGCTGACCTTTCCAAAAGCAGCTGTTAACCAATCCTTTGCGTAGATGGGCTACGAAGGTGACTTTTCAGTCAAGACCTTAGGAAGGGAAGGTCTCATTCCAATGGAAATACCTCCTCCATGTCGTCATCCACAGCTTATCCAACAAACATGGAGGATGGGACCAGATTCCAGAAGACCTCTCCTTCATTGTCCATGGGATGGTTCAAGGGGTCAAATTCAGGTACTCTCATTTTGTATTTACAAATTTACTAGCGAATTTGGATTCCTTAGAATATTACATGTTCCCCCAGTATGTTCAACACATTCTCAACTATGAATTGGGACCGGTAATGTTCTTGAACTTACACACATGAGGCCCGACATTTTCAAGATATTGAAAAAGCCAACTGTTGGGTTCTCAGGGGTAGAAACAGCCCTTGTCTCGAAAATGTTTGAGCTCATTGCTCAGGGTGACATCCTAGCAGCCCCAGCTAGTGATGAACCAACACCCTCTACTTCTCACCCACCTCAAATACACCCTACTATCAAAATCACCTACCAAAGAAAATCTAAGCGAACCCCTACACTTGCTACTAAGCATGTGCAGCCCCCATATCACAACCCATACAGGAGGAAGTGGAATCTCGAGCTCCCACTTCCCTGAGGAGCAGACCACTCCCATCTTTCAAACAATCAGTGCTGAGGTTCCTCATGCATAGCCTGATGAGCTCACAACTCCACAAACAGCCTTAAGCCATCATTCTGAGTCTCAACACTCTAGTGATCAACCTTCAGGGGAAAGCTACCATCCCCAACCTCTTGATCTCAACCGCCCCATACCAATCCTTGACTTCTACTCTGATGAAGATTTGGGATTCAGTGAGTTCCATGAATCTCTCCTCTCTACCCACACTCAAGGGGAGATGAGTACTCCTGCTTCTCCCATGTCTAGCCCATATCAGACACCCCAAACTGAGGTGGATCTTCTTGTGATTGTCCAGGAGACCCATGTGGAAGAGGCTCTCACTGTTGCCAGTGATTACATCTTTAAGACCTCAACCACGGCAACCCAGCCTCTTGACTTTATCATGGGGCAGGGGAAATCCAGCAGCCAAGAACCCCATGCTGGTGGTGAAGGAGCAGACCTTGGTTCACCTCCTTCATCCCCTAATGATTCTTCAACTAAAGATGAGGGGAGTCTGAAACTCAAGGTGCATCAACTCGAAGACATCTGCACCCAACTGGTTTCACAATAGCTCAACTTGAATCATAGGTGACTATCTTGCAAAGGAGGGTCCATGACCAGCAACTTGAGATCACCGATCTCAAGGGCCAGTTAGCTGAGAGACCCATAGGGCAAACTCATCCAGGTCCACAAGAACCTGTGGATGTTATGGATCACTTCCCAGCTCACCTATGCATGAGGGTGATGCTACCAAAAAGGGGGAGGAAGTTCTGACAGCCACAGAACCTGGGAGTTCTTCCTCAAGTATGGACATACAGGACTCACCATCCTATCTTGTAGTTGTCCATGCTTAGCAACCTCCTCTAGACAGTGATCTGGAACTGCTCATTCAACAATGTTAGAGGAAGGAGTACCAAGAGCAATGTCTGCCCCTATTTGAGAACCCAATCAGGGTTTGGGGGTATGACAGTGATAGGAAAGCTCTTGTACTCTCTAGAGCTCAAGGTCAACTAGAAATCTTAAAAATTTCAAACCTGGGTTTCTATGAGGGTATAAATCTGGTAGATCTGGCACTTGTCAACCCAAGCAATAACAGACAAGCTGTCAGACTAGCCAATCAAATTCAAGAATGGGTCCTGGCAGAATTCAAAAGGAGAACAGCATCATACAGACAGAGGCTAACAGTTAAAGCATTTGGTCAACTGGATGTTGAGGTAGACCCCAAGATTAGCTTCGAAGGGAAAGCCTTGACTGAAGGCCCAGAGGCTGAGACTGTGAACCTTGACACAAGATCTCTCCAGCATCCCATACCCTTAGTGAGGCACCAGCTGGTGATGGTGCTTCACAACCTCTCACTGGCCAGAGCTTGACTGCTGAATCAAGCAATGAAGGCCAAAGCTCTCCTCAGGCTGAGTCATCAAGATCTGCAATTGATAAAGGCAAAAGGAAGATGACTCCTGAAGAGATTGAAGAAGAAAAGAGAGAGAGGAAGGAAGCTGAGGGGAGAGAGTTCAAGTGGTTCCCCAGGATTCATGCAAGCTGCAATTCTGGCTGCCCTGTACCAAACACTCAAGAAGATGAATTAAGGGTAGCCAGGCTCAACTATCTGGGGACCAGGAACTTCAATATAGATGAACTCATCTCTCTCCCTTAGAGGAGTTAAATGAACTGGCTGACATTGAATTGTCAAAGGAGAGGAAGGAAGCAGAGGATGCAGCCTTGACCCTCAAACACAAGAAAGAAATGGAGAAAAAGGCTTTACAAGAACATTCCTGTCCTTTCCCCATATCAAGAAAGTCCTGAGTCAGAGACTGTGGCTGCTGAGCAACCTCAGGTAGTTGATGAAGAAGAAAGATTAAAAATGATCAACTACCTAAATGCCATAGGTCTCTATCAGGAACCTGCACTCCTTCCCTTGCCTTATGATTATATATTATTTGAATACAATAAGCAGCTGGAAGAACAAGCCAAAAAGGAAAGGCAAGCTGCAAAGAAGAGGCAAAGGGAAGAAGCTGCAAAATCAAGAGCCATCATCCAGAAAAGTCAAAAAAAAGTTTGCAGATAGGCAGAGGATGATGAGCTTCTTGAAGCTGTATGGGTTCTCCGGAAGGAGGCTTGGTCCCATGTCTCTATCCACACTAGATGAGCACATAAGGGTGATCAAGCAGAAGATAAAAAGGGGAGAGCTTGTGGACCTTAATTCATCATCAAATCAAGCTCAACCTGAAGTTGAGGTAAAGGTGGAACCTATAGAGACAACACCACCTACACTTGAAGCTCCACAACAGCCAATTTCATCTTCTAACCCATAGCAGGGTTCTCCTCCCTCTCCTTCTGAAACTGGGAGAGAGGAGATCCCAACTGAGAGGGAATCCACTGAAGAACTTGGTACTGAAGACCAACCCTCTCAGTTAAAATCATCAGGGAGGAGAAAAAGGATGGCCAGAAGAAGATCATCTTCAAAGAAGAAAAGAAGAAAGGCATCTCCTCCAAACCTCAGGATGAGTCAGAACCTACTGAGGAAGTGCATGAAGAGGACTCTCAACCAACTCCTATCATAGTAGAGCCTCTCTCTATTGGAAGACAAATTCTGTCCTGGACATTTGCTAAAGATCCAAACAGATGGTATGTCACTAGAGATCAGGGAGAACAACATGTCTACTTCACAAGTGACATGCTTAAACTCCCTCTACATGATCTCTATGACATGAGAAGGTACTTCATGAGTCTGAAGAATCCAGATCTGCTGATGAAGAAAGGAATTCTAAAGATCCTCATGTGGACTATCCAGTCTGAAGAACCTCTCTGTTTTGGTAGCATCAGCCTAGGGGAGTTTGTAGGAACCTCTGAAGTTAAGAGGCTGATGCAACCAAAGGATACCAAAACAACCAAGTCTTCCAACATGCACTTCGGAACAAAGGTGAACTAGCTTCGGAAGTTTTACACACTCAAGAAAAATGCTAAGTGTAAAATCTTCCGAAGCCAAAGTTCAGAAGAAACTGCTGCGGAAGCTTTACACTTAACTTAGAAAAATACTCCAAGCGTAAAGTCTTCCGAAGTCAAAAACTCAACTCTTTTGAAGGTAAAAGATGAAGTCTTCCGAAGCTCTCAAGACAAAGTCTTTCGAAGCTGTTTTAAAGACAAGATTGATTTTCTTATGAAAAGAGAGAAAATATACCTTTTCCATCAACTTTATCATAAAGCAACTTACTGTCCGCTGCATGCTCTGGTGGTTCACCAACTATCATCATTTGGTGAAACTTCCATGCTTTATGAAAAAGATAAGGTCTTTGCCTGCAAGTTTCTTTTTTTGTTCCTTTTGGCTTTTTGTAATAGGAAAGTCAGTGAGCTATGGCTTGTCATAGTCACTAGTCAAAAGGCAATCTGCCTTTTGACTTTAGGCTAATCTGTTATCTAGATTAGTCACTTCCAACTGTCTTTTGTATATTGACGGTGTAAGATGTAGTATAAGTAGTCTCCGGTTCTTGTAGTCAAACATATACTTGTACAACACTTGTAATAGAACTAGAGAAGCAATATATAACTTCTTTGAAAACTTTATCTTGTGTTCTTGTTCTTGTTTTACTTGTGTTTGTCCTGTATCTTCAATAAAGGTTCACAGTTCTCTATTTGAATTGTTAAGTGATCTTAAGATCCTTCAAAGTGTGTTAACTAAGTGCAAGCTTAAGTACCCTTTAACGGTCCTGCAGTAATGAACGATGAGACCTTTGACGCCCGCCCCGATACTGTGTCAGCTTTCGAGCATGAGTCAGGGGTTTGTTTACAAGCCCCGGCACATTATCAGCTTTCGAGCATGAGTCAGGGGTGTGGCGTGTGAGAGTGATGAGATCTTTGCTGCTCACCCCGGTACTGTGTCAACTTTCGAGCATGAGTCAGCGGTTTGTTTACAGGCCCCGGCACAGTATCAGCTTTCAAGCATGAGTTAGGGCTATTGCAAACGAGATGGGATCCTTATCGCGTACCTCGGTACTGTGTCATCTTTCGTGCATGAGTTGAGGGTTTGTTTACAGGCCCCGGCACAGTATCAGCTTTCGAGCATGAGTCGGGGGTATTGCATGAGACAAGATCTGGATGATGGTGAGAGATGTAATGATTGAATGATGTTGAACGATGACGAAGATAATAATAATTATTACCAAGGTGTACGTATGATGCGTGATCACGAACATATGTAAAATGTTTTATTTTAACAAAAGTAAAGTATTTTAATTATAAAACTAGAACTCACTCAGCGTCGCTGACTTTTTGTATGCATAATGGCTGGCAGGTTTTTGTGTTGATGCTGAGGAGGTGCAAGCATGGATACATAAGCTACTGGGAGCGTTTGAGGATGGCATTCACATTTCGATATGATGTTGTATTTTGAAATTTACATGAATGATGTAATGAAATGATATGTTTTAACTTATAAATGAGAAGTTTTAAATTCCGCTGCGATAATGATGTATCTTTTAAATGTTTTCATGCAATAATTAACCAACTGTGAGGTTTCCGGAATAGGGGCCCTACATCATTTTAAAGATAATAAACATTTGTTTTTATGGTGTAATTTTTATAAAAAAATTTAATAATGTATATTAAAGTTATGCACGTTTTAAAGAAATGGTTTACTTGAAAAAAGTCAATAAAAGTGACAATGTCTAAAATAATATTCTAACAAACTTTTTACTACAATTTCATTTAACCATTGATTTTAAAGATTAATGTTTAAGATCTCTTTATATTTATAGATTTAAAACATTTTTTACTTCAACCATAATAATAATAACTGATGGCCTAATAATAATAGGATTAATTTATAGTAAAAACAGTATTTAATCTAAAAATATTAAGGTTTAAATACTTGACATGCATCTTTTTATTTTTTTGAAGTGCATGAAAAGTATTTTGGTCATTACATAAAATAAGTCAAGAAACACTATAATGTTATTTTATCATTATATTTTTAGAATTGTTCATTTTCAAAACAACGATTGGGTGAAAATATAAACATAATGTTGAACGAAAATAAAAAATGATGAACAGAAAAAACACAATGACAAAAACGCATCACAATAAGTAGCAAAGTGTAAAAATATTTTTATAGTTAACGATATTGTACTTGTTTTATGGTATAATTCATGTAAATAAAATAATGTCGTATATAAAGTTTATGCAACTCTTTTTATTAGAAAAATAGTAAGAGTACTTGAAAAAAGTCAACAAAAATGACAATGTCTTTAATAACCTTTTAATAATTTTTTTCTACAATTTGGTTTAATCATTGATTATGAAGTTTAATGTTTAAGACTTCTTTTTAATCTTTTTATATTTAAAACATTTCTTACTTGAACCATAATAATAATTGATGATTGTCTGATAATATAGTGACATCTAGCATTTATCCCTTAAATATCATACGAGTTCTAATCTCGCAAAGTGAAAAGAGGAATATTTTAGTAATAGAATTAAAAAGAGTGTGTGCAATCGACTATTAAAAAAAAACTATAGTAGCACGAGCATTAACACTAGCAGCAGCAACAACAACAACAACAACAACGACAACACCAGCAACAACAACAACACCAGCAACAATAACAGCATCAACTGCAACAAAAAAAACAAGCAGCAACAACAATAATAACAACAACAAACAACAATTGACAACATTTCTCTTTCCTCCTAAAGTGTTAGTGTAGGTTACTTAATAGGTGTTTAGTGATCCTTTTTCTTTTCTCCTCTTTATTTTCTCATATACTATATGCTACTTGTATCTTTCAATACTTATAAAAAAAGATTGTTTAAAAGAAAACTCATTGGGTGCAGCCATTGTAGGTTCAGCCTCATCTCATTTTTCACAAACCCTATTATGAATGTGATATTGATAGGTATGTTTGTTTGTTTATTTAGTCAACATGTATGAACTAACATGAGTTTTGCCTATCGATATAAACTTGTGCATGCAATAGGAGACCTGTATCCTAAATTTGGACGATTCTTTCGAATATGATGCTTTTGTTAAAGTTTAGAATTTTATTATCAAGTTGTTTCACCTCTTTTTTGTTGCATGGTTACAGTTGTATACACTCAATCAATTAAAAGTGTTGATGGGGTTCCAAACAGCCTGCCATGTGAAGTTATTGATCCGTTTCATTTTGTTTTTCTATTTTTTGTTTTTTGTTTTTAACGTGTTTTTAACAAGTTAAATAACATTCTTCTAAGGCGTAATCTAAGAAGCTACACTGGTTGAGCTGGTTTAGCAATTGCGAACATTGAATCAGGACACGGCTTGCATATTCTTTGAGGTCTTTTTGGTTTTTTTTTTCACGTTTCTAATGTTTTTTTTATGTAAATAGCTTTCTTCTTTATATTTTTTGCAAAAAGCACCTTTTTAAAAAATATTAGGCCATAGCGTGCGACCATAATATTGTTTCTTATATATGTTTTGGTCTTCAAAAACAAAACGCACTTATATCATACGTTTCTTTTATGTATCTAATCATGTTAGTATCATCGAGGCAATACACGTAACTAAATTCGCAAACGCTCCACAACACGCCGTTATACATGTTGCACCGTGTGTAAGAAAGTTCACAAGCGCATCACTACGTGTGATCACATCGCAACGCGGCAACTATGCTTGTCTTTGTTTTTTTTTTTTTGTTTTTATTGTAATAAGTGAAGTAGTCCCTATTAGACCATGGCTTTGGGACTCTTTTGATACAAATATGTGGGAGTTCAAGATTAACACTATAAAATTTTCGTCAATTAGCGGCGACCCTTAGTTGGGAAGCCGCTAATAAGTTGCCGCTAATAATTTATCGCTAATGACTAATAATTCGCCGCTAATAACCTTACTATCGCCGCTAATAATTCGCCGCTATTTGTTTACGTTTAAAAATTTCTGGTTGACTATTAGTGGCGACATGTCGTCGTTAATGGTCACTGTTTTTTTTTTAATATTTTTTTTATTTTTTTTTAATTTCCAGTTTTACTCCCAAATAAATCTAGATTTTCCAATAACTTACAAATTTCATACAAATACATCTAGATTTCCCAATATCATACAATCATACATAAGTACAAACATAAGTAATTTAGTCATAAAACTTAAACATAAATAGGTTAACCGTAATACGCTATTCAAACGAGTTGATTTAACTACTTCAAAACAAACTTAACCCAGTGATACAATATGCTATTCATCCCCCTCGTCCGAATCATCATCTTCGGCTTGATTTGGAGCCTTTTGCGAAGCAATTAACTGTGTAATTTGTGATAAAAAATCCACATTTTGAAATAGACTTGAAATTTGCTCCTGCAAAACAAAATATACATTTATATTTTGGCAAAATATATATTATAATGTAACACATTCAACTTTTAATATATTAAGTATCAATTAATCATGATGAACCAAACACACTTAATATAACTAGAAACATTCTAAAATTATATCATTTAGACCCATTTTGACCCGTTTGACCCGTTTAATCTAAAATATAGATAATTTAAGTCTATTTTAGCGATAAAGAGTCATAATAACCTAAACCCACTATGATGCACTTAACACATCCAACTTTAAGTCATTTTGACTCGTTTAAACTCAAATCATGTCATTTTCACCCGTTTAGACCCGTTTAATCTAAAATATAGATAATTTAAGTCTGTTTTAGCGATAAAGAGTCATAATAATCTAAAACCACTATCATGCACTTAACATATCTAGCTTTAAGTCATTTTGACCGTTTATACTTAAATCATGTCGTTTTCACCCATTTTGACTCATTTAATCTAAAATATATATAATTTAAGTCTATTTTAGCTATAAAGAGTCATAATAACCTAAACCCACTATAATACACTTACCTGTGTAAATGATTGGGGAGTTTGTTCTTGATCATGAACAAAATAAGTCCACCCTGCAGATGATGATGGTTTACGCCCAATCCCCCTAATATGTCCATGTCGTTGTCCCAACACCGACTCAAAATATCGACTTCATTCAGCATTGATGAACCACTTTCTTTATTTGTGATTGGCTTAGCTCATCAAACCTTTCCTTTAATTGATTCTGTATTAATTAACAAAAATATATTAACATATTTATACATACATATATTTATATTTGAAAACTATACTTTTTAGAAATACTTACATATTGTTGCTATGCTATCTCACTATCAAAGGTGTCATCTTTACTGGTATGAGCATCATGAAACATCTCAAGTCTGCTTTTATTCTACTCTTAAAAAGTATATTATATATTAAAAAATTCTAATATATAATACACACAAATATAAATTTAAATCATTACTTTCTTGTAACAATAACTACTATCTGAAGCAGTCCCCCAACGGTTTGTGTTTTTTTGTTGTTGATGATTTGTTTTGTTTGAATTTGATGTATTTCTATATGCGTCTGTAACACTCGGAAATTTAAAAGGAAAAGAAAAAGAAAGAAAGGTGAAATATCCCAAGTCAAGGGGTTAAGGTTGTGCAAGTGGCAAACTTGCCTATTATGGGATTTAAAAGAAGCATGGCAGCCCACACTTCTTTTTTTACAGACTTTGCTTTCGGCTGCAAGAAGAAGGAAGAAGCTACAATCGGTTTCTAGAGAGAGAAGGAGGAAGAGCTGCTTGTAGGAGAGGTTTTCTTGTATTTTCTGCTCGGTTTTCAGCTGTGTTCGAGCTGCTGGACCGATTCTTACGTGTTTCTTGTGTTGGCTGCTTGTTTCGGTGTGTTTAGGTGCTAGAACTCCCGACTGTTCTCGGTCTAAAGAAGTCTTACTCGAAAGCTGCTAGAGGTGAGTTCTAGATCCCCTCTTTTACTTGTTTTATACTCGTTTGGGGCTGATGTGCATATTTACTAAAGTTTTACAAACTGAAATTTGAATTTCCTACGTTTGCGACTGAATTTATATGTGTTACGTGTTTTAAGTGCCTTCTTCGTTGCTGTGTAGTGGTAATCTATGTTCTAAGTGTTTAGCATGATAGATCGATACTAAGGACATGTTAGAATGATGATTGAGAACTGGAAATAGCATAAGTTTCATTGCAGGTTGGTTTTGAACATCCGCATTTACTGAGTGTTCAACCGCATTGGTTGAATGTTCCCTTGCATAAGTCTTTTTTTCATCCGTATTTGCTGGTCTTCATCCGTATTTGTTAAACTTCAACCATATTAGTTTTATGTTCAATAGCCAAGTATTTTGTTCATCTGCATTTAGTATTGTTCATCCGCATTTGGACTTGTTCATCCACATTTGGACATGCTCATCCGCATTTGGTTCACCCGCATATCTTTAGACACTTAGAATATTCTAAGATTTTCATTCGCATTTGTTTGTCCGCATTTGGTTGTCCGTATTTGCTGAACATTCAGCCGTATTGGCTTATGTTCATCCGCATTTCTTTGGGCACTTAGGATTTTTCTGGAATCTTGGGAAGTAGAATATAGTGTTAAGTTCTAAAATGTTTTGGTGGTTTATGCCAGTTGATGTTATGTATGATTGTGGGCTGTGGTTGATGTTCTATATTACGTATTATTATGTGACTTTACATAGTATGTTAATACCCTTGTACGTAAAGTATTATTGTATTAAAAGTGAAAGAATATGATAATGAAAGTGGAACGTAATGAACGAATGAAAAGTCTTGCAAGCAAATGAAAGAAGGTTCACAACTCATTGAGGGGTTGTTAGCTCAACTGTGTGCAGTTTAGCTAACCCATAAGGATGCACACAGGGGTCAATCTTTGTGACTGACTAATACATACGAAACGGGACCCTTGTCGCTTGCTCCGGTACTGGGTCAGGCTTCGTGCGCAATATTAGTGGTCTATTTATAGACTTCGGCCCAGTACCCGCTTCGTGCACAATGTTTGGGGTATGGCATATGACATTGGTCTAGAAGAAAATGGAAGATAATAATGCAAAGTAAAAAAACGAATGATTATGATGGATAAATATTATCTAATTGTATGTATGATGGGTGATCACGATTAAAAGTAAAGGATAATTTTTAACGAAAGCAAAGTATTTTATTTATAAAACTAGAACTCATTCAGCAACGCTGATTTTTTATATGCATTTTCAGTTGGCATGTAATGATGTTGCTGAGGATGGTACGGGGGTGAAGCTACTTGGCAAGCAATGACTGGCATCCATCTCATGCAGATATAATATTATTATTTTGTAATGCAACTAAATATTCTTTTGTAATCTTAATCAACGATGTATTACTTGGCAAAAGTAATTATTAATGCATGAAAATGTTTTTGATAATTCTTCCGTTGTAATATTTTCTTATGTTAACCTATTTAAAATGAGATTTTTATAATGAATGATGCTATGAATGACCAACTATGGGGTCTCCGGGATCGAGGCCTTACAAGTTGATATCAGAGCCAAAGTTTAAGAGAATTGGGTAAATTATTTTCATAACCTAACTTAAACTAAGAATGGGACTGAATCAAAGGATTCCAGCCTAAGTAGCTACGTGCCATCAGGTAATTTACTTTCTTAAAGTGAACCGGTATTATGTTTATGTGCTATCTGATTTATGTGCTCTTAGTAGATTTGGATACTGATGTAGTCAGAATAGGAAATGCTTAGAGGATGAAGAGTAAAGTAAGTGGCTAATCACAACTGGCCACTGTAATTATAGACTTACTATACTTGACATAATCTGAGCTATTACCTTGAATGACCGTGTTGGTGTTTGAATCTTATAGTGTTTAGAGGATGGCTGGTGGTAGATCTTCAAAGGCTTCTCGAGGTGAAGTACGGGTAGTCGTGGTGCTGGACCGCGTGCCACAAGGAACAAGGCTAAGATTGCTGAGACGACTCCTGTAGAGCCCGAGCTTCATCACCATGAAGGTGGTGATAAGAGTGCTAACCTGAGAGCCTCTGTGAAGGAGGCAGTAGTGGAGGAAGTTCATCAGGTCATGCAGACAATTCTGCCATCTGTGGTGACCGAGGTTATTCGTGCTGTGAGGGAGGATGAAAAGAAAGAGACAGAAGAGAGTATAAGAAAACTGTTAGGAGAGGGGGTGAGGAGAGAGGTTCAGGTAAAGGGGAGCAACCAGAAACTGAGATGGTTGTCTCCAGTGACAAAGAGAAAGAGGAAGCGGTGCAGGAAACTGCAAAGGGGTGCAGCTATGGAGCATTCTAAAGATGCAAGCCCCCGACTTTTGATGGAAATGGGAACGCTGCTACTGCTCACAGATGGGTGAGAGAAATGGAGGCTGTGTTGGATATCAGCGAATGTAGGGAGGATCAAAAGGTGTAGTTTGCTACCCACTCATTCGTGGAATCGGCCTTATGCTGGTGGGACAATATTTTCCAGGCTAAGGGTAGCAGGGCGATTAGTAGAATGAGGTGGAGTGAACTAAAATAGATGGTGATCGAGGAGTTTTGTACTCACAGGAAACTCGACAAGATTGAGGGAGAGTTCCTACAGTTGGAGGCGGGGGAACCATGACACACCAACAGTACAAGACTAAGTTCAATGAGATGACAAGGCTGGTACCAAATTAGGTGACGCCTGTGTCAAGAAAGATCAAGAGGTACATCCAGGGTCTGCCAGCGGATATCCGTAGGAATATGATCGCCGCCTGGCCGAGTACGTTTAGGTTGGTGGTTGATCTGGCAGGGAGGTTGTATGATGAAAGGGAGGAAATGGAAGTAGTGGAAGTGAGTAAGAAGGGTGGTGGTCATAGGAACTGGAACAGGAAACGATTTGGTCGTGGTGGTTTCACCCCGAACAACAAAAAGGCAGGGGTGGATGACCGGAGGGTAGTTTCGGCGGGTACAGGGACAAAGAGGTGTAGTAAGTGCGGGAAGGAACATATGGGAGAGTGTAAGTAGGGACTGAACGTCTGCTTCAAATGGGGGAGGCCTGGTCATATGGCAAGGGATTATGGGGTAATAAGGTGCTACAACTGTGGTGAAGAGGGCCATCTGAGCAGGGATTGCAAGAAACCGAGGGCTGAGAACTCCAGGGCGAGAAAGGGGATCGAGAAGGAGAAGGAAGGGCAGAGGGCAAAAGAAAGAGCATTTACTATGACCTGGGAGGAGGCTAGGGTGGACCCTGATGTTGTGTCAGGTACCTTCCTAGTAAACCAAATTTATGCCTCTGTGCTTTTCGATTCTGGTGCTAGTAAAAGTTTTATTTCTGTTGCCTTAATGCTAATTTGTCTGTTAGAAGTAGAAGTATTAATGAGCCCTTCGATGTAGAAACTACCACTGGTAAGTCTACCAGAATTTCTGATCTGATAGAGGATGGTGACATAGAGTTAGAAGGCCATAGGTTCTCTGCTAAATTATTCGTGATGCCCCTAGGCGGATTCAATGTGTTTCTAGGGATGGATTGGCTAGCAGCCTATGAGGCAAACATTGTGTGTCGTAAGAAGATGATTTGTTTAACCGCACCTGATGGGAGTTCGGTGATGATTTACGACGATAGGGTCAGTACGGTTCCAAGGTAATCTCAATGGTGGTAGCAGAGAAGTGCATGAGGCGTGGATGTAGTGCCTACCTGGCTTACGTGAAGGATGTGGATGCGTCAGTACCATGATTGTCTGACGTATCGGTTATGTGTGACTTTCCAGACGTACTCCCGAGGATCTACCAGGTGTGCCACCGGACCACGAGATCGAGTTCCAGATCGATTTGATACCTGGTGCCCAACCTTTTGCCAAGGCACCGTATCGACTAGCTCCCTCCAAGATGAAGGAACTGATGGTCCAGTTGTAAGAGTTGCTGGATAAGGGGTTCATCTAACCGAGTATCTCTCCCTGGGGTGCTCCGATCTTGTTTGTAAAGAAGAAGGACGGTAGCATGAGAATGTGCATCGACTACCGTGAGTTGAACAAGTTGATGATGAAGAACTGGTATCCACTACCGAGGATTGATGACTTGTTTGATCAACTCCAAGGTCCAGTTGGTTCTCAAGGATAGATCTCTGATCTGATTATCATCAGCTAAAGGTTAAAGAACAGGATATCCCGAAGACCGCATTTTGGATGCGATACGGGCAATACGAATTTCTCATTATGTCTTTCAGTTTAACCAACGCGCCAGCTGCTTTTATGCATTTGATGAATCGGGTGTGTCGGCCGATGTTGGATAAATCAGTGATTATGTTTATCGATGATATCCTATTTATTCGAAGAGCGAAGAAGAGCATGTCGGTCACATTCGCGAGGTATTGGAGACGCTTAGAAGAGAGAAGCTGTATGCTAAGTTCTCCAAGTGCGTGTTCTAGTTGAGCAAGGTTAGTTTTTGGGTCATGTGGTTAATTCTGAAGGGATTATGGTGGACCCGGCAAAAGTGGAGGCGGGATGCAATGGAAGACTCCAAAGATGCCATCTGAAATCCGCAGTTTCTTGGGTTTGGTGGGTTATTATATGAGTTTCATAGAAGTCTTTTCCAAGACAGCCTCGTCAATGACCAAGTTGACCCATAAGGAGGTGAAGTTTGTATGGGGTCAAGAACAGAAGAATGCTTTTGATGAGATAAAGACAATATTGACTCAAGCTCCTATCTTAACGTTACCCGAAGGGATCGAAGACTTAGTGGTCTATTCGGATGCTTCTTATTCAGGGTTGGGTTGTGTGCTGATGCAGCGAGGGAGGGTAATAGCCTATGCGTCCGACAGTTGAAAACCCATGAGGCTAATTACCCTACTCATGATCTGGAGTTGGCGGTTGTGGTCTTTGCATTATAGATTTGGAGGCACTACTTGTATGGGACGAAGTGCACTATCTTCACTGACCATAAGAGCTTTGAAGTACTTCTTCGAGCAAAAGGATCTCAATATGAGGCAAAGGAGGTGGTTAGAGTTGATCAAAGATTATGATTGTGAGATCCACTACCATCCGGGCAAGGCCAATGTGGTGGCGGATGCCCTTAGCCGAAAGGAGAGACCCGATCCGATCTGAGTGAAAGCTTACCAGTTGGTGATGACCTCTGACGTGATGAAACAGGTCAAGGAGTTTCAAGATGAGGCGTTGAAAGAAGATCGCCTTAACTCCGAAAGGATGAAAGGTCTAGTCTCGGAGTTAGTGAGAACACTCTCGGAGTTAGAACTGCTTCAGGCAGATGTGGATCCCTCGTTATGGAGACCTACGGGGAAAATCATGGATGAAGCTCATAAGACTCGATACTCGATTCATCCCGGAGCTACAAAGATGTATCATGATATGAAGAAAGACTATTGGTGGCCGGGTATGAAGCGTGATGTAGCGGAGTATGTGAGCAAGTGCCTTACTTGCTTACAAGTGAAGGCGGAGCATCAGAAGCCATACGGGAAGATCCAACCCTTGGATACCCGAGTGGAAATGGAAGCACATCACCATGGACTTTATTACGAAGTTACCACGTACGGCAAGGGGATACGATGCCATATGGGTGATAGTTGACCGTTTGACGAAGAGTGCTTTGAGACGTATTCATCTAAGAGGTTGGTGGATCTGTTCATCAAAGAGATTATGACTGACATGGAGTACCGGTGTCTATAGTGTCTGACCGTGACACTCGGTTTACATCTATGATTTGGAAGAGATTCCATGAGGCGATGGGGACGAGGTTGCACATCAGTACGGCTTACCATCCTCAGACAGATGGTCAATCAGAAAGAACCATACAGACACTAAAGGATATGCTCAGAGCATGCGTCATTGATTTTGGAGGAAGTTGGGACGAACACCTACCGTTAGCTGAATTCTCATACAACAACAGTTATCATGCCAGCATTGGAATGCCACCATATGAGATGCTGTACGGAAGGAAGTGTAAACGCCTGTATGTTAGGTTGATATTGGGCAGAAGGAGTTAGGGAGCATCAAGGTGATCGAGGCTACGACCGAAAAGTTAGGGAAGATCAAGGCCTTTATGAAGGCGACAAAAGATAGACAAAAGTCGTATGTCGACAAGAGGCGTAGACCGATTGAATTCAAGGTGGGTGATAAAGTTATGTTGAAGGTTTCACTTTGGAAAGGGATCATCCAGTTTAGAAAGCTGGGTAAGCTGAGCCCGAGGTATATAGGGCCTTTCCGAATCATTGCTCGAGTAGGAGAGGTGGCCTACAGGTTGGAGCTACCCGATGAGTTAAGTGGAATTCATCTGACATCCCATGTATCTCATCTAAGAAAGTGCTTAGCCGATGAAGATATGACTGTGCCACTAGAGGACATTGAGGTAGATGAACGGCTCAATTATGTGGAGCAGCCGGTGGCCATCATTGACAGAAAAGAGAAGAGGCTACGGAATAAAGTGGTTCCACTGGTACGGGTACAGTGGAGGCACAGGAAGGGATCCGAGTCTACGTAGGAAACTGACGAAGAGATGAGGCAGCATTACCCACATCTGTTCGAGGAGTGACAGGTTTCGGGGACGAAACCTATATAAGGGGGATGGACTTGTAACACCCAGAAATTTAAAAAGAAAAGAAAAAGAAAGAAATGTGAAATATCCCAAGTCAAGGGGTTAAGGTTGTGCAAGTGGCAAACTTGCCCATTATGGGATTTAAAATAAGCATGGCTGCCGCATTTCTTTTTTACAGACTTTGCTTTTGGCTGCAAGAAGAAGGAAGAAGCTGCAATCGGTTTCTATGAGAGAAGGAAGAAGAGCTGCTTGTAGGTGAGGTTTCTTGTATTTTCTGCTTGGTTTTCAGCTGTGTTCCAGCTGCTGGACCAATTCTTATGTGTTTCTTGTGTTAGCTGCTTGTTTTGGTGTGTTTAGGTGCTAGAACTCCCAACTTCTCTCGGTCTGAAGAAGTCTTACTTGAAAGCTGCTAGAAGTGAGTTCTAGATCCCCTTTTTACTTGTTTTATACTCGTTTGGGTTGATGCACATATTTACTGAAATTTTACAAACTGAAATTTGAATTTCCTATGTTTGCGACTGAATTTATGTGTGTTATGTGTTTTAAGTTCCTTCTTCATTGCTGTGTAGTGGTAATCTATGTTCTAAGTGTTTAGCATGATAGATCGATACTAAGGACATATTAGAATGATGATTAGGAAATAACATAAGTTTCATTGCAGGTTGGTTTTGAACATCCGCATTTACTGAGTGTTCAACCGCATTGGTTGAATGTTCCCTCGCATAAGTCTTTTGTTCATCCGCATTTGTTGAACTTCAACCGCATTGGTTTTATGTTCAATAGCCAAGTATTTGTTCATCCGCATTTAGTATTGTTCATCCGCATTTGGACTTGTTCATCCGCATTTGGACTTGTTCATCCGCATTTGGACATGTTCATCTGCATTTGGTTCACCCGCATATCTTTAGACACTTAGAATATTTTTTTGAGATTTTCATCCACATTTGCTTGTCCTCATTTGCTGAACATTCAGCCGCATTGGCTTATGTTCATCCATATTTCTTTGGGCACTTAGGATTTTTCTGGAATCTTGGGAAGTAGAATGTAGCGTTAAGTTCTGAAATGTTTGGTGGTTTATGCCTGTTGATGTTATGTATGATTGTGGGTTGTGGTTGATGTTCTATATTACGTATTATTATGTGACTTTACGTGGTGTGTTAATACCCTTGTACGTAAAGTATTATTGTATTAAAAGTGAAAGAATATGATAATGAAAGTGGAACGTAATGAACGAATGAAAAGTCTTGCAAGCAAATGAAAAGAGGATCACAACTCATTGAGGGGTTGTTAGCTCAACTGTGTGCGGTTTAGCTAACCCATGAGGATGCACACAGGGGTTAATCTTTGTGATTGACTAATATGTACGAAACGGGACCCTTGTCGCTTGCCCCGGTATTGGTTCAGGCTTCATGCGTAATGTTAGGGGTCTATTTATAGACTTCGGCCCAGTACCCGCTTCGTGTACAATGTTTGGGGTATGGCATATGACATTGGTCCAGAAGAAAGTGGAAGATAATAATGAAAAGTACGAAAACAAACTATTATGATGGATAAATATTATCTAATTGTATGTATGATGGGTGTTCATGATTAAAAGTAAGTGATAAGTTTTAACGAAAGCAAAGTATTTTATTTATAAAACTATAACTCACTCAGCAACGCTGATTTTTTATATGCATTTTCAGTTGGCAGGTAATGATGTTGCTGAGGATGGTACGGGGGTGAAGCTACTTGGCAAGCAATAACTGGCATCCATCTCATGCAGATATAATATTGTTATTTGTAATGGAACTAAATATTCTTTTGTAATCTTAATCAACGATGTATTACTTGGCAAAAGTAATTATTAATGCATGAAAATGGTTTTTGATAATTCTTCCGATAATATTTTCTTGTGTTAATATATTTAAAATGAATTTTTATAATGAATGATGTTATGAATGACCAACTGTGGGTTCTCCGGGATCGGGCCTTACATCGTCACTCATGAAATAGTCAACGATTTTCCTCCAATTTTCATGATTCATGCCCGTTGGAGGGTTGACCCTGCTTATTCTACATTTTCGTACCCTCCAACACGATCAAAGTGTTTTTTTGCCATATTTTTCGGTCTTGAATTGTTTCAGAAAGACCGAACTAATTCCACCCTCTATCTGAGCTCGCTCACGATCTCGCAAAATCTCATTAAAGTCAAAGCGTTGCTACATTTAAGTTAAACAAAAAAAAGTTAGTTATGTAAAAAGAAACCATCGTAAAACCTTGTGAGGTAACTTCTTGTCCTTTGTATTTGTATCGACCCACCTACTCTCATTACAAATGGGACATTTTTCTAACAAAAGGTTTTCTCCCCAGAAAAGAGCACAATCATATTTGCACACATGTATCGACTCATATCCTAAACCAATCTTCTTTAATGACTTTTTTGCTACATAATGAGAATAGGGAATTTATTACTCTCGGGATGTGAAGATTGTAACAACTTAAGAAGCTCATCAAATGAACTACTAGTTTATTTATTTTTCACCTTGATATGCATAAGCTTTGCTAAGAAATCAGGGAAGAAAATTTAGTACAACTAGAATATAATTCTGATTGAACTTCCTCTAACAAATTCTCAAAATCATCATGGACACGCTGCTTTCTTCCATAACATCTTCAATGACGTCAGCCATATCGTTTGTTGGCCCAACGTCATCTACAACGACAACTTCAGGAATTAAACTTTCACCATGATAGATCCAATCCTTGTACGTTCGGCACATGCCCCATATTTCTAAATGATATTTCATTTTAACCCATCCTAATAATACGGTATTCTAACATTTCATACATGAACATCAAATCTGGCCATAATTGCAAGTATGTTTTTCGCACATATCTATAAAAGAGTTGAGTCCATGTTGATATTCAGGTGATCTACGGTTCGGATAAGAAGCCAACTTTTATTGACAGATATGATTATGGAACTGCTATATAATTAGGATTTAAGTGAATGAAAAACTGTCCACGAAACATGAATAAAAAGTAGGCCAACGGATTAAGAATTTAAAAAGGTAGGCTGTTATACCCACTTTTTGAATACCTTATCTCATATATGAACATGCATTACATAATTGTTTGTTTAAGAAAAATTCGACAGTATTTTCTCTTATATACATATAAAATATATACTTGAAGAGCAAAGAGAAAATAACAACCAAATTTTTCATAAAAAACAATCATATAATACACATTCATATCCTAAATGAGATAAAATATTCAAAAGGTAGTCCCAAACGGGGACAACCGAAATTAATTACGGGCAGTAGTTTCTAAGCTTGTGATTATTAGAATGAAGTAACGAAAACTAAAAGCTCATGATGCATAACAATAAGGAATTACTATAAAAATCAAATGAAATGTGACATTGTTTGAATAAATTGAAACATTATTATAATTGGTTCAAATAATGTCACGTTTCTTTTGGTTTTCTTAGTAATTTCTTATTCTTGTTCATTATAGCATACTATTTTTGTTTCTCGTAAATTAGAGTTTAAAACTATGATAGTGAAGTGTTATTTGGATCATATAAATAACAACAATAAAATAAATAATTTTAAAAATGTATACAATACAAATTGAAAGTTAATCGACAAGAATCACGCAAATTTGCTTCTAATTATTCACTAAATATTTCAATTACCTTAAAAGATATCTAAAAATTTCAATCAATTTTCAACCAACTAAATAACACCATCTAAATAATTTTCAACCATTTATTTTTAATCAACTAAATAACAAAATACCCAATTCCATTTAGTTCTAACCTACAAAATACATAAACACATTCATCAACTAAGCATAAACTCTAGCATATATTATATGTTATCTCACAAATACATTTAGTTCAAACATACAAAATACACAATTACAAAATACATAAATACATCTATCTCATCTTTAACAAGTTGGTATTTGAACAACAAACAAAAAAAATATAAAAAAAAAAACTTACCATAAACTCAAGCAACTAGAGGTGGTGGTGGCGGTGACTTCCGGCAGACGAGAGCCAGCTCCGGTGAAGTGGTGGGGGCCTATTTTGGGGACTCAAGCAACTAAGTTGCTGTTTAGAAAACAAATAAAAGAACATAAAGAAAAATTACCTCAAGCAACTAAAACTGACACTTAAAGGTGGCGGTGGCGGTGACTTTCGGTAGACGGGAGGCGGCTCCGGTGGAGTGGTGGGAGGAGCTGACGGCGAGGTGGTGACGGTCCGCGAGGTGGTGACGGTGGGGTGTTAGGGAGCAACCTCCGGAGACTGTAGGGTGTTAGGTGGCGACGGTGGAGTGGTAGAAATGGGTCGGAAATCGGCGGTAGGGGAGCAGGCGACGGTGGTGTGGAGTTATGGAGGGAATAATTGGATATGGAGGGAAACCGATCTGAATATTAAGGATCTGAAGCAATAGCGGCGACAACTCGCCGCTATTGACCTATGTGTACGATCCAATGCTCACTGTTAGATCTTGTTCTAATGAATGGCCAGATCTAGGTTAGTACACGTGAAACGGATCTGAAGCAATAGCGGTGACATGTCGGCGCTAATGGGACGCCGCTATTGACTGTCGCCGCTATTGGTTGTTGTCTCCGCTATTGAGAAGATATCTTGTAGTGTAACACATTCGCTCACGATACGATTTCCATAATATTATAAATAATGCTCTTATAGAGGATACTTGCATGTGGCCAAACAACATTTTCATGCATGTCTCACGACTTGACTTTACAAAGTGGAAACAGAAAACTCACTCTCACTGTTATCTCTAGACTAACATGTACACTCTCGATATAACAAAATGGAGCAATATGCATCTTTACTCTTATAAATGGGTTTGATCAACTAAACTCCATTTGTTAGCTCTATATGTTACACCATTAACTTACATCTTCATGATTTAAGAATGAAAGTTACCTAAGAATGAATAAAAATGGCGGTGTTGAAATAATGTAGGAAAATACTATTCGTAATAATAAATATATACATGGAGGAAATAAATAATTCAAACTAGTCTACATACATATTAAATATAAACCAAAATATATACAACAAAGGAAGAAGAATGATTGAGGTTGTGTTTAACACATATTCTTTAAAATAGATTTTACGTCTCTAGTAAAAGAACATGTCTATCTTACATCACACATGAATAACACATGTTGTAGTTGTTGGAGACTCTTATGTGTTTGTGCATTATTATGATATATAGAATTGTGGTAGTGTTGTAGTAATCTCATGAGGATAACACTCAAAATAATTTAAATATATTAAACAAAAAAGTACCTTAAACGCTTTGAAATGTAATTTAATGGTTTAATTGACAAGTTACAAACAAATTAAAAATGCTTTTCTCCTTGCTAACAAACTTATTGGTACAAAAAATTATTCAAAAAATTATTGTTTAGAGCAAAATCTGGCTCGTGTTTGTTAGGTCATGGACATACACAAGTTGAACCATTTCAACTAGGATACTCAACCCCATTACAGGCTCGTAGGTGTTTGAGTAAAACAAAATTGAAAGCTTACTTAACATATTAGCTTTTTACTGGTATACTACTTCAAGGTTATGTGTTCTTATTCAATTTCTCAAATCATTTTCATTTCAAACACACAACGTCAAGTATGATATCTTATTCACCTTAGTTTTATTTTGAACACTTCTTAGGGGCTGTTTGGCAGCATCTGAATCAGCCTTTTAATGGTTCAGATGTTTGAATGTTTCAGACTGTTTGTTTCGTGAGCAAATGTTTGAATGGTTCAAACATTTGTCTCTAAATGGTTAAGCATTATACTAATGCTGAATGGTTAAATGGTCTAATGCTAAATGGTTAAAATCTCTTATCTGAATTTGTCAGACATTTGTATTTGAATAGTTAAACGATATACTAGCTCTTAATGATTCAGCACTTAATGGTTCAGACCTCTTATCGGTTCAACACTTAACTATTCAGAAATTACCAAACAGCTCTTTAGCCTCTACAAATGTCTTATTAAGAAGTACACATACCACAAATTGAAAATTATAAAAAAAATAATTTCATGTTTAATAGTATTGAAAACTCATATTTTTCACTATATTTTTCAAATATACAATGCTAAAATCGAATTTGTACGGCCACATATGTTTGAAGTTTGTGTCATAAGTTGCTTATGGCCTACCTTGGTGGTGCATATGTCAATTATGTAGATGTACAAATCATAGTATCACATCCCTATTTAAAAAAATGTTTAACCTAACAAAATTTAAGATTGACAACGGCTTCTGAAAAAGAATAAATTATGCAACCACTTCACGAGAAAGTCGATTGAATGAGAAGAAGTAGCTCCTTTCGTGGGAAGAATCATTTAGCCTCTCGTGTGAGTAGAAGAATAGTTCTATTGTTTTTACGGTTAATCTGGATGAAGAAAAAAAGGTGTAATTACTCTATAATTAATTTTAAAGGCAAAAGAATAGTAAAATTTTGATTCCTTAGATTTTAATCACATTAGTTTTAGGTATTTTCACTTTTAATTATAACATTTGATTATTTGACTTTGGTCACTTAAGTTTAAGATCTTAGAATTTGACCATTACATTATTTATAGTTAAGTTTTATTTTTTTCGAGATTGGGTCACTAGAGTTTAATACTTTTGTGTTCCGCCACCAAACTTGGATTTTATGGTTTCCGACGAGCTGGACAGATAACCAAAGTAACGCATCCTTCGTGTGGGAAAATTGGCCAGACTCCTACCACATAGCGTGTGACTTTGGTCATTAAAGTTTAGGATCTTAGAATTTGGTTACCAAATTGTTTTTTTAAATTTGACCATTAAAGTTTAGTGTTTTAGAGTATGACCACTATACTATTTATAGTGTTGTTTTATTTTATTCGAGTTTGGCTGCTAAAGTTTAGTATTTTTAGTTTCACCAACAAATTTTAATTTTATGATTTCCGACAAATCGGGCAGATAACAACTAAAGTAACACACTGTTGCATGTGCAAAAATTGTCTGGACTCCCACCGTATAGCACGAGGACTCGGGGAGAAAACCTAATTGTTAGAAAATAAAATAGAATATTAAAATATAAGTTTTATATTATACAAACTTGATTGGACAGATAAATTTTCAAAATAAAAACGGTTACAAAATTCTCCTTTTAAAATAAAGAAAATACTATTCCTTCAATGAAATAGTTTACCAAATTGTAAGGAGATAAAAGATTCATGGGATGAAACAACAAACATCAAAAATTAAGGAATAAAGTACAAACTAAGTACTACTAGTCATGATATGATTTGTCCGAATCTTAAATACTACAACAACTTAAGTACCCTATGTTTGCACTCGAATATTATAAGACCAAGATTTTTAGATTTTTTTTAATATAAAGAAAATACTAGTGTACAAAATTCCCTTCTATGAAATTAGAAACTTTTATAAATAAATTGCCGGAGATGATAAGGGTACGATTTCACGGCATGCTTGTTGATTTTCAAGTGAGCATCTACGATAAAATGGGACAAAACGTTAATTTTATGTAAACATTATAAAAGTTGAGCAAAAACGGAAAGAGAATAGGGTGTCATGATTACAAAATAAGAAACTTTTATAAATAAAATGCCGGAGATGATAAGGGTACGATTTCATGGCATGCTTGTTGATTTTCAAGTGAGCATCTACGATAAATTGGGACAAAACGTTAATTTTATGTAAACATTATAAAAGTGGAGCAAAAACGGAAAGAGAATAGGGTGTCATGGTTACAAAATAGACCTATGTTAGTGCTAAGTAGAAAAATCAAATAACTGAAATTGAAAAATGAATCCAAAATAATTGAAAATTTGAACAGAGTTAACTAAACTAAGAGAGAAACTGATGGTCTGGTTGTAATTTTGTATAACTGATTTTCATGGTTTTGACATGGCTATAATATGTAAAAAAAACTGAATTAACCAAAATAAATAGACGTCATAAACCTTTATAATTTTATTTTTTAATATGTTATATGTCAAGAGACTTTTATTATAACTTTTATAAATTACATAATAGTTACTGGTTATTTTTCTTTTCGATTAAAATGATTTATGATATTTTATTGACTAAATACATATTTGAATTTATAAATTGAAATTTGCTTGAATCCACCTAGCTTAAAATATGAGTAGGTAAGAGATAATTAACCAAATAACTTCTATAATAACCTGTTTAGAACATAAACTGATTAGTATGAAAATATAAAAGGTAAAATATCAATGATATATATGTTCGGTTTTAGCCTTTAACAAACTGAACCTTACCAACATAACATTCAAAGAAATGCTAATAAGATCCTTAAGCACTTCTTTAAGGTCTAAAGATGTATATAATAAGTGAAGCTTTAATCGTTAATACAGTCCATTGCAAGGAGCTACCTGGATTTGTATACAAATATGATTTGCTTAGAGATATATATTCTATATGATCTTCTAATATGGGCATAAATTATCTACTAAAAAGAAGTTTCTAATGAATTTTCGAACGGATCCATTTGAAAGAGGTCTACTGTATGGTCACATGATATTCTTGTATTTAGGTGGACATGGGGAAATATGTATGTGTGGATCTTACAGGAGTGTCCATTCTTATTAGGCTTAATAAATGGCTAAACATAATTTAACTATCTAAAGAATCAACATGTGTTTACCATTTTTTTTTACACAATTGGTTTTCCTAGCCCCACTAGCTATGGACTTTCTAAATAGAATTCAAAGATTCATGCATAGTAATTTACCTATCTAAAGAATCAACACGTGTTTATCATTATTGCTTTTGACACAATTGGGTTGTGGCGTAGTTTGTTACACGTTTACCTATCATTTTATTGTAATTGTTTGTTTTCTGTTGAAATAAAAAAATCTTTCTCTTAGAAGAAACACCATTAAAATTAACAATACGTAAAAACTACTAAAAAACTTAATGTATAATGCTTAAATATCAAAACCATTAAACATTAATAAGCTTGTATACAATTACACTCCTTTAAATATAACTAAAAGACCTTGTTTTCAAATTTGTATTTTAGTAAAAAAAACACAAAAAAAAACAAAAAAACTCTAAAATACCACAATAAAACCCTAATAGAGGGCAATTACTTAAGAGAAATAAATATAGTTTTTAACTTTTTAATTACACAAATTCGTGAAAGATTTCTAGAGGGACTATTTTAGTTATATTGTATGATTGAAGGGCTTGTGGAGTAATAAGAAGAAATTGAAGATGAGAAAGTAGGTATAGGGTTGAGACAAAGCAAAAGAGACTCAATAGTCTTTGAAATAGACACAAGGGCTGGTACCACACGCGCAGTGGAGAGCGCGTGAATTGATACGCGTCATACGATTGGCTATCGCATTCATGATGGAACAGCTTCAATAAATGCATGGGATTGGTCACCGACTTGCTGGCAATTTTGTCTACTGATTGGATGGAAATATGCGTAATTCCATTTATACCCTTCGCCTGTGATAATCTATATCTATATATAATACTAAAAAAGGAAACACTTGACACATTTTTATACCCTTAAATTTATTTTTTTCGTCTTTTTTTTTTCTTAAAAATTTATTTAAATTAAGAAATATTAAATAATTTTAATTTTTTTTAGATTAAATTTTTTAATAAATTAAAAAGATGTCTTTTATTAATGTTATTTTTAAAAAATAATTTTTTATACAATTAAAATTTTTTTCTAAAATATCTAACTTTTTTTCAAATATAAATATGTTAAAATTGGTATTATTAAAAAGTAAATTTTTTTATAAACTAAAAATAATTAAAATTCAGAGTTATAATAAAAAATTATAAAAAATAACATTTTTAATACGGTTTGTTTTTGTTTTGAAAAAAATATTTTACTTTATTTGGAAAGAAAGTTTAAAAGTTGATATCGTTATTTTATTTCTTATAGTTATTACTCATATCTTATAATAAAAAATTATAACATTTTTAATACGGCTTGTTTTGAAAAAGATATTTAACTTTATTTGGAAGAAAGTTTAAAAACAAAAGTTTAAAAGTTGATATCGTTATTTTATTACTTATAGTTATTACTCATATATAATTTTAATCATATCTTATTTTAGATTATGATTTTATACTTCACAAAATTTTATTATATTTAATATTTATTTTTTCAACCGTATAATACACGGGTTTACTAAAGTTAGTATTAAATAAATAATAATCAACAACTAATCAGAGATATTATGAATATTTATAGCCCGGTCCAACCCGATTCAATATTATATCTCTATATTTGATTACAGGGTCAAAATGATTCGAAATTAATCTAATTATTGCACATAAATTTTCAGTGTATATTATTTAAATCTTAATTTCTTCATACTAATATCCTCACACCCACTCAATATCTAGCTCACGATTTGACCCGTCAAAGTATTTCTTTTAAGTCTAAAAAATACATTTTTCTTTGACTGTATATTTTGCTATAACAATCAAAAAAAGTTAAGGTCAATCTCTGTCAAGTGTCAGTTTATACTTGAAAGAGCCTATGTTTACGTATGATCAACTTTATGACATCTTGTCACAAGTTAAGAGTAAAGATGGATTGAAGCTTTTAGTTTTAGATAATAAGTGTAAACCTACTAATGTTACTACAAATGTAGTTTACAAGGATGTTTTTGCTCATTTGTGATCTTATAATCAAAAGTTGTTATGTCTTATTTAATATATAATACATTTGATTTTATTTTTATTTTTATATTATTTAATAATTAACTCTTCACATTTCCGTGTAGTACACGGGTAAGTAAAGCTAGTTCTTCATAAATTGTTAAACTTTTTTACATAAAAATAGTTGAAAAGATGGGGATTCTATAAAAAATATATATATGCCATGAGAAGTTTTTTTTAACTTTTTAACGATAAGAAGATATAAATGTATATAAATAAAAGAAGTATCTAATAAGAAGCTGTAAGTTTAAGTGTTTGTCAATTGCATGGATTCTTTAATGATTGTGTGAGTTCCACTTTCAAGTTGAATTATTTCAACTGTACTCAATATTTAATCGAATAAGAATCATGTATTCAAGAGCAAAAATGGATCTGTTAAAAAAGTTTATGTATGTGGTTATGACTAAAGACTGTCTTTATATAGTAGAAGAATTGGCACCACCAATCGCCGCAGCGCAAGAAAACCTTTTGATACTTACTCAAAACCGTTGTAGTTTACATTAAAGAGACAACTACTTCAAAAGTAAATATTTCACTTCTAAAGAGCAACTTGCTCCTGAAGTATCGAAAGTTTACATCATACAACCGAAGAAGAATTCACTTCCAAAGTACTACAACTTAGAATCCATTTCTAATTAATAGCAAATATGTTCACATAAATTCTTACAAGCTGACCAAGGCAGCTTAACTCAATCCAAAGGTGTTGCCCCTTGGATCCCATAGGATTGTTGCCCTTGAAACCCTGTTAACCAAGGGTGCTACCCTCAAATCCTCGTTGTTCGTGAGCTTTGCCCTCTTACGACATAACAGGTCTATAGCACTAAAAATTATAAGATCATTAAATAGTGTCCACTTCACACTAAATAACTTGTTTGTATGTTTTATTATGACTTTTCCTTGTATCATTAAATAAATTCAGTTTCACCAAAATTTTAATTACCTTGGCCCAAAAGCTATTGTCTTCAATTTTGAACATCACCACCAGGGTTATCACCCTAAGGAAATATGGTGGTCTAGGTATTGGTTCTCTTAAAGCCTTTGATGTGGGCATGCTTGCTCGTTGGTGGTGGTGTTTTAAGAATACACAGTACAAGCTTAGTGGAATGTAGTGTGGGCTCTTCATTAGGCTTCCAGATCTTGGTCCTTAATTCCTACTAAAATGTCCTTGTTGGCGGTGTGAAAGAATATCTTAAAAGTTGGAGGCAGTTTGCAAAGAGTTAATGTTGATATAAAGAAGATCCTTAAAGCTAAAACTGGTCGGGGTAACTCTACTTTTTTCTGGACTAATCATTGGATTGGAGATGCATCATTCATAACCCTTTTTCCCTCTCTTTTTACCATTAAAAAGAGCAAATGGGTGGTAATTCAGATTGCTTTGAGATTGTTAATGGAATTTTGTTTGGAAATGGAGGCAAAAGCTTTCTAACAGCATTGACCTATCATATTTCAATGGTCTCACCTCTCGATCTCTTGTGTAAAGATGATAGCTGGAAATGGAGTAGTGACACTTTTCAAGTAAGTCATGTGAAGAATCTGTTTGCTGCTGCTTCGGTGGATCCCATAGCGTATGCTTTCTCGTGGAACAGTTGGGCTCCTAACAAGGTTAATATTTTCGATTGGTGAGCGGAGATGGGTAGAATCCCTACCCTTGTGGCTCTCTTTAAAAGAAATGTTACGGTGGCAAGCAAGGTGTGCAAACTTTATGAAGAGTATGATGAATCAATAGAGCACTTGTTTATTTCATGTGATGTTGCAAATATGGTGTGGTTGCAAGTGAGTCAATGATGGAATGTCCCTTCTATCTATGCATTTTCTTTCAAAGACCTCATGGATTTACACAAGACGGTGTCTAATGATGTCTCATATATGGAAGATGATCCATATCACTATCCTTGTCTCTTGTTTGTGCATCTAGATGGCAAGAAATAAATCAATTTTCAATAATAAAGACATGGGAGCTGCTAAAATCATTAAAGACATTAAAGTTCTTAATTCCTTATGGGTAAAGATCGACAAGGATGCGAAAGGCGATAAACTAGAGCTTCAAGAGCATCTCAGCTGTAGGCCTAGGGCTGGCAATTGTCGACCTGTTTATTACACGACTAAATCTGTTTAATAAAAAAGTATTTTTTAATTTTTTACATTTTTAAAAATAATTAAAATCAAATGAATAGACTTTATTATTTCACATTTTTGTTCATAAAAACATATAAAAAATTATAAACATAATATATAGGTAGTTAAACAAGTCTTTTGCATGTTTGATACGTAAGCTACGCGCATCATCTTTAAATTGTTAAACATGATAATACATGTTTTGCCAGCCATGCCTGTAGCAATAGTATAGTTTTTATTTATTTGCTATGCTAATGTTGTAATTTTTCTTTGCCTTTCTCTATTTTCTAGAGTTTTTAACTCTTTGTTAACCTTGTCTTCTTAATAAAATTTCATTGTACCAAAAAAACCACCATTGGCATTGGAAACGAGATTTGACACTTTAAGACTCCTTATCTCAAAACCATCAAAGTTTCTTGTTAAAATGTATGTAATACTTTAAAAGTTTTACACTTATCAACATAAGGGAAGAGAGTCATTATTCTTCTCCCTCTCTTCCTTGTATTCTCTCTCTCATCTTGGTAGTTATCATATCATTTTTTATATCATCCTTATATCTCTTTAAACCACAAAATGTTCATCCTCTCCTATTCCAAGCACTCTCTCTCATCCACTATTTAAACTAATTAAAATTTAAAACTATATAAATAAAATAAAATTTTAAAATAAATAATGACTATAGGAGGGTTCATTTGTTAACCTTATCTTATGTAATTACAATGACTTAACTAAAATCAAAAAGTAATACAGTTAAATAAAACTACTTTCATAAAATAGAAACTAGATGTCATTAAAATACATTGTTAGGTAGTCGTGTTGCGTAAATATGTTATATTAAATCATAAACATTGTGCGTCGAGTTGTCGAGTTGTGTAAAGATGCTCCACTAAATCCGAGCATGTGCCAAAGACGCTTACAAGACCAAAAAATATTTTATTTTGAAAACAGTTTAGTTTCTAATATAAATTATATCATGATGTTAACAAGAAAATAACTAAGCAAAACGAAAATAATTAAGCGAAATTGTGTTTCAAATTTTTAAAAAATTATTATATAATAATAGTTATTAGAGAATAATAAAATTGTTTGTTAAATTTAAATATAGTAATAATAGACACATAGACAGATCAATTTTGTTGGCACAACCACGCCATTTCCAAGGTTGTCGTGCCCTGCCAAGAAGAGTGGGTGGTGCTCGTCTAGGTATCGTGATGCCATATTGGAGGTGAAATATCGCCATTTGCCCACTCCCTCGGTCCCTCCTCCCTAAGTGTGTGACATTTATATCAATGTCGATGATATATAAAATAATAAATGTGACGGATAAGAATGTGATTATACAAGAGGTGTGGTGGTTAATGAATACAGTAGTCGACATGAGTCTTGTCGAGGAGTTAAATAATAATTAGGGTACGACCCATGGTATAATGGCGAGCTTGGACAAGAGTGTGGTGGAAGTAGATAACTCGGGCTAAATTTCCAAACAAATACAAAACTTCAACATAGACTTATAAAATATTCTTTCTTTTTTCATCAAGTTTAGAACGTGCACCATTCATTGCTCCTCAAAGTAACAACTGATCACATGCTGTGAAGATAGAAACAAGACTGAGGTATATATCCACTTAAAGTACACAACAAAATGCATGATATGCAAGTCCAAAGTTGAAATGAATAGCTCCCAATTGAACTAGCTAGGAGTATTCATCAGTTTGAATTTTGATTCCCTCGGTTTCATTTCCTTGATTTGAATATGTTTCAATCGAAATAAAAACCACACCAAACCGAATTCATAATTGGCAAATCTAATCTGAACTAATCTAATTCATGTCGTTAGTTACAAACAGAAGAATCCACTTTTAGCAAGGTGGTGTTCATCAGTTTGGATTTTAGGCTTCTATGTTTGCTTTTATAACTGGTGTAAGGATCAGTACAATATGTAGATCGATCTCGTAATGAAAACGAGGAATATTGACATTACGGATAAGATTGAATCAATTGATGAACATGAACACAAGATGTAAATAACTTCGAGTAGTATTGCCTTCTGATTTAATTACAAATACAGTAAATACAAAATCAGGAAATGAACAAAAAGCTTACTAATTACATTACAAAACTCCTATTTATACAAAATTAAGAGTTCTGCGCGAGTCACTAGTTCTTGTGCGACTTAATGTTGTCGCGCAAGAACCAGTTTTCACGCGGCAACTTAACTTCTCGCAAGGCTTGATCTTCTTATCTTGATTTGATTCCCGAGCCTCTAGGTTCAACCCCTATAATCTCCCCTAGGCTCGGTAAATCAATGCTTTTAGAAGTCCACATCATCAACCTGATAGCTGCCTCCATAAACATACATATTATTGTTTAAGGCCTTCATGATCATCCAACCGAACTGTGCTGCTATGAAATGTACAGATTCATCAGCTACAATTGGACAAGCCTGCAACTTCATCAAATCTTCCTTTCCAAATTTGAGCAAATCCACAGGGTCGATGACAAGGTATTCCTTATCTTCACACTTTATCAACGCATGGCCTGTCTCCTTTTCACATCTCCACCCCTTAAGCTTTGACAAGCTATTAATTGGCACGGAAGTGTGAATAGGGATCTTCTTCGCATACCTCGGATGTCTATAAACCCTTATCTTCATAGGCTTGTTAGTGTTTGGATCAATTCGGGTCTCATCTTCAATGACTTTAGATTTAGTAGTTTTGAAGTCTTTAAAGTTGGTTTTACTCTGCTTCCAAATCATATTTCTGATCCAATTCGCTTTGCTATAGTTGCTAGGGTTAATAAATGGAACACGACTCATGGCATATAAATCTGATGCTCGTAGAGTATGAAAGTCGTGTTCGTCTTGGAAATACTCAATAGCTCCACCCTTTCTCTTCATTATATACATCTTCTTCTCTTCATCGTAAGCCCAGCTGATAATAGGTTCTGAGTTCCCGTACCTTGTGAGAGGTTTGGAATGCCTCAGCGTGTGAATATAAGCTGGTGGAGGAGGAGCTGCAATAGTTAAGTTCCCGACCTGACGCACAGCACTTTCACCAGTAACATCAGTTGTCTCGTCAGTCGTTTGTTGATTGCTCATCTCTCCTATGATCTCTCCCTCTTTAATCAAAGTGTCTGAAATCAAGTCTTTAAGACTGTTTTCAAATATATCTGTATACTCTATTCCTTCTTCCAAATCATCAAAATTCTCAAACTCTTCTTCTTTCTCCTCAGCAATGATCTTTTGCTGGAATGTATAGAATTCTCTTTCATAGGCAGCTTCTGTAGCAGGGTCTAATGGTGTGTACTCTACTGTATCATAAGGACTTGGTCCGGAGACATTTTCAGTACCCGATGATCCAGCAGTACGTGTAGCAGCACCCATATCTCCTCCCTGATCATCATCATCATCATTTTCATTATCATCATCCTCATCATTATCACCATCATCATCATCATCATCATCATCATCATCATCATCATCATTATTCTCATCATCACTGGAATCATAATCAATCAAATCTAAACCATGACCTTCATCATCTACTGGGTTAGGAATGGGCATCATATGCTCAGGCTCCACAAACGCCTCTCCAGTGTAAACTATAGGTTGGTCCTCAGTAGTCATATGAATATCAGTGGTAGGTGACTCTTAACCAATATCAGCAGTCTCTGTTGTCCCTTCTTAAACAACGGGATCAATAGGATGCTCTGTAGTAGTAATCGGATCTTCAGCAGGTTCAGGGCTAGCAAGTTGATGTCCACTACTTTCTCCAACTTCTGTGGTCTGTTGTGTAAATGGAAAAGACACACGAGAAGTGAGATCTCTCAGATTCTGCTCCAGGATCTGAACATAGCTGAAAATGAACGTTTGCTGATGTTCAAGACCCTTGATCCTTTCATCCTTCTAAGATATGGCCTCTGTAACTCATCTATCATCTGAGTCTTCTCCAACATCTGTCTCTCCAAATTACGTACACTTTCATCAAGAGTGATACGTGTAGGTGAACTAGTTGAAGCTCTAGCACCCTGTCTATGCTCAGGGGGAGTGTTGATGAAGTCTTCCATACAAATAGTCTCCTTATTAACCTGATCTTTTGGAGGGTGCTCAACACGTCAGCAGTAGTAGTAGGCATATCAGATGGAGTCTCTGTTGGTGTAGCCTCACTGACTATGACTGGAGTCTCAGAAACGGTAATATCTTCCTCAATTGGCTCAGCGGTCACGGGGGTCCGATATTTTCTTAACACGCCACGTCCTCTACCCCTACCACGAGGACTATCACCAGGAGTTTCACGTTCCTCGACTAACAACTGTCTCTTCCTCCTTCCTCGACTAACAACTGTCTCTTCTGGAACAAAATCTGCATCACGTTCCTCAACAGTGTGTTTGGCAGGAGTTTCACGCACTCTGGGATGCTTTTGCAATACATAAGGTATGTTTCCAATCTGATCACTATCAGTCTCACTCCCTGAACTAAACCAAGAATCTATCTTAGCATCTATATCAGTTCCCCTTGGCTGTGAACTCTCAGTGACATCTTCAGGCACAGTATTAGAAGCGCCAGCTTGTTCAGTTTGTGTGGCTACTTCTTCAGTCTTTTGTGCTTCTGGATGAAAACCCTCAACAAAACTTCCCAGTTTTGCAAAATTAACTCCATCCCATGCATTTCCTCTTGCCCCCATAAGATAAGTGAAGATATCCTTCTTCATCACCATGACAGCATAGGTAGATGAGTTGGATACTGCTAACTCAGGATTAGCAGCATTCACTATAAGCTGAATGAATCGTGGTTACATCACAAACTTCTTCCTAACAGTCACTATCACATTCTTCTGCAATTCAGCAAAGATAGCCTTGGATATGCTCAAAGGGAGTTCATCAACAAGTGATATCAACAGTGATCCAAACATTGCACTTAGACTATCCATGCCAGCTTTTAGATTTCTAAGGCAATGGATAACTACATGAAATAAGTACTTCCAAAATGGTGGAAGATACTTCTTCTCAAGAGATGGATATCTATGATCATATCCCATTCTCTTAAGGCAGTCTCGTACAACGTCATCATCTATCTTCACAGGTGAGTTGGGTTGATCTTCAAGCAATAACACACTTTTGATCACTTCAGCTGTGACAACAACCCTCTTCCCTTTCACAGGTACTGAAATACAAGGCTTACCATCCTGATCAGTCTCATTAACTGCTGTCTCCCAAAACTGATCGATAACATCAGTGAAAATAGTAGGATTAGCCGAAATGGCATAATGAATCCGAGACGTCTTCAACCCATCAATAAGAGATCTAAACAGGGCTTTGTCATTCGGTGTATCTCCCAGATACGTCACAGCATTATGGTTTTTATTAAAAACCAATGGACATGCCATCTGAAACATAGAACAAACTTAATAAGAACAAAAATATTTCAAACATGAAACAAAAATTCAAATTAAAACATAAATTCACACTTAGAAAAATTTTTGAAAAATAGAACTTCTTGAGCGAAAACATCAGCTTCTCGCGCGAAAACTTTAAGTTTCAGTCTTAACTTCTCGTGCGACAAGATAGGTTTTTGCTTGAAACTGACTTTGACTAAAAATCAACTTCTCGTGGGACAAGTCAAATCTCATGCGAATAGTTCTGTGCAAGTTTAAAAGTTCTCGCATCTGTTCATATTCAGCCTACTTTCGCATGCGAAAAGTCTGTGAGATTTCAGAATTTCAATTGTTTAATTTTAGAGTGTTTCAACCATTAAAGCTTGATTAGTAGGTGTCGCCTAAGTCATTTTAAAGGTTTAACATGTTTAATTTGTCCAATTTATCATGTATTCGTCATATGAACTTTCGGTCAAGTATCAAACACATTCAAATCTGAACAAAATCATCTATATACCTTGTAAATCACTAATAGAACCCAATGCGAAGTAGATGGAAACTATAATCAAAGTTTAACAGGTTTCTACACTTAGAATTTTGAAAGAGAAATTTCTGAAGTTTTCGTGCGATAAGTGTTACTTTTCGCACAACTGTAGTATTTAAAGTACTTTGACTTCTCGCGCGAGAAGTCTGAGTTCTCGCATACAGAGACTTTTCATATTAGATGAACTGTTCGCACTTGTTTTGAACTTCTCGCATTAGATGAACTTTTCGCATGCGACAAGTTCAATTTCTTTTTTTAAATTTTCAACTTTTTTTTTCAAATTTTTCAACAATTTATTTATTCTTTAAGCCATTCGATTTGTTATGAAAATGATTATATTTAACTAAGTGTTTACAATTATTCTAACACCCTTAATTTTGTAAAAGATATAAAATTGAAACAAGTAGAAAAACATATGTAAACAAACAATATTTACTGACTAATTATTTACATAACTATTTTTTGATAAATTTTCAAGTACAGGATCAAATTTCTTAGAAATCGATCATTACCATCATCCAACTTTATTTATAAATGGAACTGGTTATGTTGATTATCAATATATTGTGTCCAGTTTAAACTTAGACTTCAAGTTTACTTAGATACATAAGCTGTGATATTTATCATGTTTTGATTAAATTATATGTATTCAGTGTGTTCCACAATCAAAAATCCTGTAGAACCTTATCCAACTTCAAGACACTTTCAAGATTTCAAGTCACCCTAATTTGACTTAAACCTTTCACTTCTGATCAGCCTTTTCAGAATGAATTTTCTAATATAATATCTATTATGAGCATAACTAGCCTGAGAAACGTTTCTGAACACAAAATATTAACACGTTTTAGGACTTATTAACAGCCAGTCGGACTTATAGTTTTGCCCTCGGCAGAAGTTTTGGACTTACATGCCAAGTGGACTTACATGCCCCATCTTTTGATTTTGCCTCCTGTGTCAGAACATATTCTCATAAGATAAAATATTTATCATATAGTATGTATGTCTATGACATATCTTTTATTAATGTGCTCATTGGTATCTTTTATTCCTATATGGCCTTTGGCTTCTTTTTGCTCATTTTATTTGTTTTTCTCTTTTGTATTTTGTTTTCATTAGTATATCTATTTTTTGTATTTTGAATTTTTACATATATATATATATATATAATATCTGAAAGAAACTGGATCAGAAAGTAACTGGTTTGAGTATGACAAGACTATAACTCTCAGTCTGTTTTAGCATGGAATCAGAGTTACCACAAAACCTTGATGAGTTACCCACTTCAGTCATAGATAGTTACTTTCAGTGCATCACAGAACATAGTGATTTTCATTCTTGAATGTCTAGCCTATTAGCATATCAAACATAATCCAAGTTAGTTTCTTGTAAGCCTTAGGATGCACCGATTCAAAATCAAGAAATGTACTATCATTTCCTGTAAACTTTTAAAATTTTAATTTTCTCAATTTTTTGTAAATCAAAATCTTTTGTACTTTTCTTCAAACTATTTACTCCTCCTAAGAACAAAATCTTTTAAGTATTTTCAAATTTTCTCCCCTAAAATTGTGATTATCTAAACAGAAAATAACATTTTAACTAAAAATAAAGAAAAATATTTTGTAAAGGGTGTAAGAATAAAAGTTGACCAAAGTTAATCATACCCAAAGATTTAACTAAAAAGTCAAATCTGAAATGAATAAATGCCTTAGTAAACAAATCAGCAATGTTGTCATGGAAATTGATTCCAAATGGATAAGTTTGCGTTCAAAACAATCATGAGTGAAATGCATGCGGATGTCAATGCGTTTTATTTTTGAATACTGAATTGGATTCTTCATAATGTTTAAAAGTGCAGTATTATCATAAAAGATTTTAGTATCATAAATGTTTAGGCCATAATCAAGGAGTTCTTGTTGAATCCAAATGATTTGTGAACAACAACTTGATGCAGCCACATATTCAGCCTCTGCAGTGGATGTGGATACTGTCTGTTGTTTCTTGCATTGCCATGAAATCAATCTATTGCCAAGAAATTGACAACCGCCAGTGGTAGATTTCCTGTCCAAGTTACATCCTGCATAATCACTGTCAGTATAAGCAAATAAATTGAAATCAAAATTTTTAGGATACCAAAGGCCGAATGTTGGTTGACCCTTAAGATACTTAAAATCCTCTTGACAACTTTCATGTGAGATTCCTTTAGATTACTTTGATAACGTGCACACTGACAAACAGAAAACATGATGTCTGGTCTGCTTGCAGTGAGATACATCAGAGATCTGATCATTGATCGATACATGTGTTGATCAACATCTTCTCTCGTGAGATCTGGAGTCAAAGTAGGACGAGAAGACATAGGAGTAGGAGTTGTCTTGGAGTCTTGAAATTTGTATTTGTCTAGGATACTGTGAATATACTTTTCTTGTTGTATCAGTATTCCCTTATCATCTTGTTTAACTTGAATGCCCAAGAAAAATGCATTTCTCCAAGAGAACTTATATCAAATTTCTTCTTCATTACTGCTTCAAATTCCTTGCACAAATCATCATTGGTAGATTCGAAGATAATATCATCGACATAAACTTGAACGAGAATAAGATCATCACCATCTTTTGTATGAATAAAGTTTGATCAATGGCACCTCTTGTATAACCATTTGCAAGCAAATGTTCAGTGAGAGTGGCATACCAAGCTTAAGGTGCTTGGTGTAAACCATAAAGTGCTTTGTCTAACTTGTAAACATAGTCAGGATGATCTGGATCTTCAAAACCTGATGGTTGACAGACATAGGTTTCTTCTTTCGCCATATAAGAAAGCAGTTTTGATATCCATTTGATATACTGTAAAGCATCTTCAGAGATAACTTCATCTAAGTTAGACATATGTCCAACTGGTTCGTCGGCAGTGCTCCCTCCTTCAGGTTGATAAACAATATCTTCGTCTTGCATATCATTATTGACAGAAAGATCTTCAAATGGTACTTGAATTGTATCAATTGGATCAACTTAAGTAGAAGAGGAACTCTGGTCTAAAACTTGTGGAGCTTGTTCAACAACTGGATCATCATGAGGTAAATCCATTTCAGAAACAGAAGTTGGAATAGCTGCAACACTTGAAGAAGAAGGTATATCTGAAGATATTTGTTTTGCTTGAAGAGTCATAGATCCAATATCATCAACAAAGATATCTGGAATTGAGGATGTCAAAGGTAGATTAACAGTAGAAACATTAGATTGTCGATTAAATGTTTCAAATAAAGAAGTATAATCATAAACCCATGAAGGTGCAGAACCTGCATCTGTTTTGTTAGATTTGTTCCAATCAATATCAAATGACTCAATTATTTGTTTTGATCTTTTATTATAAACCCGATATGCTACTTTGTTGGCTGAATATCCAACAAAATAACATTCATCAGTTTTTTCATTAAATTTTGATTTATACTCGGATGTGTTTAACAAAGTACAACAACATCCAAATGTTTTTAAATATTTGACTTTGGGTTTATGTTTGAAAAAGATTTCATAAGGATTCATATTTTGTTGTTTATTGATTAACACACGATTCTGAACATAACATGCAGTGTTAACAGCTTCAGCCCAAAAGAATGACGGTAATTTGGCTGCTGATAACATAGTTCTGGCAGCTTCAATTAAAGTTCTGTTTCTTCTTTCTGCAACTCCATTTTGTTATGGAGTTCCTGTAGAACTGAATTGTCTTGCTATCCGCTTTGAATCACAGAATTCATTCAATGTACGATTGTAAAATTCTGTTCCATTATCACTGTGAATGCATTTGATTGTTTTGTCCGTCTGATTTTTCATGAGTGTCATGAATTTTATCAGTAAATGAGGTGTCTCATCTTTGGTTGCTAAAAAGAAAACCCATGTAAATCTAGAAAAATCATCAGTAATAACTAAACAATACGCACGACGTCCCAAACTCAAAACACTAACAGGACCAAATAAATCCATGTGTAATAATTGAAGAGTAGAGTCAATTTTAGTATGAGCAATTGGTTTATGAGGAAGTTTGTGTTGTTTGTCTTTTGAACATGACAGACAATGTTCATTTAGTTGAAATTCTTTCAAAGGTAGGCCAACAACATGCCTCTAACCAGTTTGTTCATAGTATTAACATTTACCTGATCAAGACGACGATGCCATAACAAAGTATCGCTTTCCGAGGCTTTAGATAACAAACACGATGCAGTTACAAAAGAATGTGTACCATTCATGTCTAGTAAATACGTGTCTTTGTCTCTCGGAGTTCTTAATAAATCCTTTCATCAGGAATTACAAAGCTAAGTTTTAGAATAAGACATTCTTTATCAGTAAAATGTGTTGAATACTTTTTGTCAAAATTTGAGAGACACTAAGCAAATTATGTTTTAGTACCTTTACAAAATTGACATCTTCAAAACTTAACACACCATTTGTCACTATACCTTTCTTTGTAATCTTATCACCTTTATCTCCCGCAAAGATAACATATCCTCCGTTGTATGGTTGTATGTTGTTTAACAGAGATATATTATCAGTCATGTGTTTTGAACAACCGCTATCTACATGCCAAACACTGTTGATAGCTTGTCTTGGTTGTTCCTGCACATTTGAACAAATTTATTCATTTTTAGGAACCCAAGCCATGGTTGACTTGAGCTCTTTGTTTTCATCTAAATATGATACATTTTGTAATATCATATCTCTTTTGTCATCGAAAACACATTTATCAACAACAATAGGCTCAGGGGATTTATCTTTAACTTTCCATCTTTGAACTAGTTTGATCGGTGGCGTGGTGGAATTGTTATCATCAACTTGTACTGATTTTAGACTTTTCTTTGTTTAAATCAGTATTGTTTTTAGCAAAAGAATTTGACTTATTTAAGTTTCTTTTCAAATTTGCATTTACAAAGAAACGTTTTCTATTGTTTGAAATTGAGTTATGAAATCTCTGTTTGCTTGTCAATTGATGTTGATGATGACAATTTCTAGCCTTGTGATTTGGCTTTCCACACATATAACAACATATTTTATGATATGAATTAGATGCTTGTATGTTTTACATGAACTGTTTTGGATAACTTCCATAGTTATCATAGAATCTGGCCTTAGCTTTTGATTCTTTAACAGACTCTCTTTCCTTTTTCTTGTTATGAATTGTTCGAGATGATTTTGGAGAAAATGAGATATTGGTCCTGGCTTTTAGATTCACTACTGATGCTGATGTAGCATGATTTGTGACTTTATCTTTATGAATCGTCTGTACTGGAGTAGGACCAGTGTCTTTCAAACCTGTTCTACACACATCTTGTTTCACAGAGTTAGCAATAATAGAAGATTTATTTTTAAAGAAACTAGCATTGATTGTTTATAAATATGATCCTTCTTATCAACGTTGCCTATAGAAACAAATCTGTTCTTGAAATCAGCTTTCATGTCAGATATGAATGTTGTGACACGTTTACATTCTTTGTTCTTAAAGTTTATTTTTGATTCCTTTTTCTTTTCTTTATTTGATATTTTTAAACAGACATTTGAATCAACAAAAATTGCAAATCTTTCATTTACGACAGATGATGAATTACAAGATTGTTTTTCATTACAAATCTTATTTTTCTTAAAGTCTATTTCATCATCGCTCTCCCACTCTTCAATCAACCCTTCTATCTTCACACTTTCTGCAAAAAAATTGTCATGATTAATATTAATTTCAGTTTTTGTGACAGGGTCAACAGTCAGTGAAACATTGATTGAAGGTGTGAAGTCTGTGTTTGGTTGAAAACCTAATCCATATGTCTCTTCATGAGGAATTGTAATTGATGAAGGCAAAGATGTATAATTATGATTAATTGGTGGTGCAATGTTAGCATAACCAACTCCACGTTTACCACCATTAATTTTATGTGTCATCTGAGACTTGAATATACCTTCAACCATGTTCAATGAAAGCTCAAATTTTTCAACAACTAATTTTACAGATAAGAGTTCACTGTTGAGTTTGTTAATTTCTAAAGATAGTTCATCATTACGTGTAGTCAAATCTTTTATATTACACTCTTTATCATGAAGATTTAGTTTTGATTGATAAATTGATTTATTTAAACCATCTATCTTTTCTTTAAAAATTTCTCATCAGATTTGTATTTACGAGCTTGATATTGAAGTTTTTCAACTTCCAAGATCAAGCGTTCATTGTGAACTCTATATCTGTTTACCTTTTCTATGCAATTATCAGAACAAAGATTAGAATGTACCTCTTCAACTTCTTCTTGTTTCTTTGTCTCTTCAGACACAACTTGTACCATGAAGGTCTTTAGCATAGTCTTCTCTTCTGCTTTGTTTGCTGGAGTGATCTCAACAGCATTTTTCTTGTCATCACATGCAGATGCTGGAGTGAACTCAACAGCATTAACAGATTCTTCAATTTTGATGGAGTGATCTCAACAGTCTTTTCTTTCATCTCAACTTCCTTCTTATTGATCTTGGTTGAATAAGCTGGAGTCAACTCAACAGTTGTTTTCTTTACTTCTTCAGCATTCTCATTCACAATTTCAACCTTCTTGACTTCCACTTTCTCAAACACTTCTTCTAGCAACTCTTCAGACACAAACTCATCCAACACATTCTCTTAACTCGATCTTCAACACTCTGTATTTCTGCTAACAGGACAATAGAAAGCTTCATATCTAACACCTCCATCTGGTCGGACCAGTCATACTCTCCTTCGGTCTGAGATACCAGTGCTTTGCTATTAGATGTACTAGCCTTATCTCCTTTAGTTTCAACCTCCACCATGACTATCTTCTTTCCATTATCAGCTACAACAGACCTTCCCTCGGTGCATTCTCTAGCAAAATAACCAGGTTTGTCACAGTTGTAACATCTTAAGTTTGATTTGTCAAACCCGATTTTGCTAGAGTTGTTTAGACCAAAAACTTTTCTCCCGGTACTTCTTGCAAAATTCTTTTCACGATACACCACCATGGCCATCTGATATTTGATGTCATTCTCTTCTACATCATTTGGGTTGACTTGTTGCAGATCATCAACCATGATGTTTGGTGTATTGAGTCTTCCAGCAGAGAAAGCTTCATAGCTGTTCATGAATGAGGTAAAAAAAAAGCAAGGCGTTCTTATGCTATCTGAATTGTCTGCTTGTTTGGTTGGGAATTGACAACAAATGCTTGTTGTACATGTTAAGATGATTGACTTTGAGGATAGGATGGGATAAATGGTTAAACTTGAGGCAAAGATTGATCCTTGACAGTTGAATGACCTGATGCCAATTGTTGTTGTAGCTGACACAACTGGGAGTAGCTGATATAGTAATTCGGATTACTAGCCATTTTGGTATACAAAGCAGATGTTTCAGCTCCTATTGTGTTGATATAATTGGCAGCCCTTTATTTTTCATCCATATCTTAGGACTTGATGGTCGAGATTAGATCGCTCAGGATAGTGTAACAAATCTTTGGTTCTCTTGATGGTAGTGCAGTTGTTGTTCCAGGTATATGGTAGTGAGCTCAACAACTTTTTGTTCACTGAAATGTTCTCCAGTGTAATTCCTGCAATCTTTATTTTGGTTATTAGTTTGACGAACCTAGACATCTGGGCTTCCAAAGTTTCACGAAGAATATGATTGAACATATTGAACTCTTGGTTAAGCATGTCTTTCCTGCATTCCCGCATGTCTTTGTTTCCCATTATCTGCTCTTCCATAGCATCCCATAAATCTTTCGCCTTCCTGTAGTCCTTGAATTTCTGGTCTATCTCAGTTGTAAGCGCCATAGTGATGGCAGCATACGCTCTGTCATCAAGCTCTCTCTTTTTCATGTCTTCCTCATCCCATAGATGCTCAGGCTTCGACACTAAGTCTCCCTTGTCATTAGTGTAAATTGGAATGTATGGACCCTGTTTAATGGATCTCATCATCCTGGGTTGTGTGTAGATGACATGGTTCTCAAAGCGATAGACCCAATCCGGATAGTCTTCCTCGCTGAGAAGTCGGGGAGGCTTTGTGCTAGTTCCGATCTCATTGTCGAGATTGAGTGTAGGAGTAATGTGCTTCGGATTAGCCATATTTACAACTTGAAATCAACTTCTACAAAATTCTTCAAACTTGAAGTTTTCGCGCGAATACTCAAGTTCTCACGCAAAATCTGACAAACTTTTCGCGCAGAAAGTTCTGAAACTGAATTTTGCGAAAAACTCAACTTCTCGCGTGAAAGGAGTCTTTTTGTAACAAACTTCTACGAAAACTAATACTTTTCGCGCGAATACCAACTTTTCGCACAGAATCACCAACTTTTCGCTTGATCCATTTGTGCAATTTCAAGATTTTCAGCTTCAAGTTTTCACCAAATTTATTAAAGTTTGATTAATTAAATGTTCAATTAGTGATTTAGGTTCAAATAAGATCCTAGTTGTCTCTAATTGATTCAATCAAGCTTGATTAAGGTCAAAATCATCTTCAAATCTTCAAATGCCGAGATTATTAGTTTCACCATCTTCAAAAATGATCAAAGTTTGCAGCAATCAAGAAGATCTTCAAGAATAAGGTTCAAGAACACTCCAAAAGTCTCATTTCAATCTTCAAATCAATCGATCTAGAGCAACAAGGCTCTGATACCAATTGTAAGGATCAGTACAATATGTAGATCGATCTCGTAATAAAACGCGGAATATTGACATTACGGATAAGATTGAATCAATCGATGAACATGAACACAAGATGTAAATAACTTCGAGTAGTATTGCTCTCTGATTTGATTACAAATTACAGTAAATGCAAAATCAGGAAATGAACAAAAAGCTTACTAATTACATTACAAAACTCCTATTTATACAAATTAAGAGTTCTCGTGCGGCTTGATGTTGTCGCGCAAAAACCAGTTTTCGCGCGGCAACTTAACTTCTCGCAAGGCTTGATCTTCTTATCTTGATTTGATTTCCCGAGTCTCTAGGTTTAACCCCTACAACTGGCTAGATGTTTAATAGGTTGTACACATAGAAAAATCTATAACGTCATGTAATTCAGGCTCCTTTGTTTTAATCGAATTGAGTTTTCTTTAACCAATCATCTAATTCTGTTTTGGTTGAATTTGATTCAGGTTGAACAGTTTCTTTTGACACCCCCTACAATGAAACACCATATAAAAAACGTGAACAATATAATTTCTTAAACTGAAACCTTAACTTTACAATTAACTAATTTTCATATGCTATATCAAAATTATGTTATATACTTCAATTAATTACACGTTATGGTTATTGGTAATGAAACTCTAAGATTTTTGTTGTTAATTTGTCATGGTTTAAGAAATTACTATAAACTTCAAAGTTAATATAATGAACAGTTACGCTTATGTTTTAACTATATGCAAATGAAACAAAAATAAACTTAAGTTGATAACTATAGGTTTTTTCTTTTCTCGAAAAGTCTTAACTTTGGCAAACAAATCTTGTGGCCCTTAAGAATACATGTTGAAAATTCGTTCCGAATAATAAAAGAATTATGTTCTTATAATTTAACTTGATGGTAACAATGTTTGGAGGTTAATGTTAAATAAATGGTTTGGAAAATAATGTTTCTAGGTTAAAACGACTAAAAGGTTAATGTATTTATTTACCTATATATGTTGTCTAACAAATAAGTGAATAAGCAAATGATCAATGAGGAGCCGAAAGAAGCCCATCAACTATGAAGCAACTTATAAATCAAACCTATGAATGAACACATATATGATAATAACCAAAAGTAGACTAGAGAAATTAGTTAGCGAGAATACATATAAGAAGGACTCCGAAAGTAAGAAGTGTAAGAAAAGCTAAAACTAATGCCGGTTCCATTTAGGAGTGAGGGAAATATAAACCAACTAAATCTAACCTAAGATGACTAAATGCTTGTTCAAGTCCTACGTGTGATGGTAAATGTTTCTACAAAGATCTATTGAGTTGTGCTAATTATCAGCTAATTTGATTCTAAATGTTTCTAGCCTAGATCTAATTTGATTCTAACTATTTCTAGCCTAGACCAGACGTGCAACATCTAAGAGAACGTGTTAGAATATGATCTAAGGCTCGAGACTGAGACACTCACATGACGATTCATTAAAGTCATGTGAATAAGTATAAAGAATCACATGCATATACATAGATATATATAGGGGAAGGTTATTATAAAGGTTCATTTTACATACGAAGTGTATAAATGATGTAAAGTTATCACACTTAAAGACATATGTTTCGCGTAATTGTGTAACACATGTGTAATTAGATTATGGTAAATTATCATGCAAAAAGATGGATTAATTAAACGGATGCATGATAATTCCACCGTAGTTTGATTATGCATGTGTTACTTAATTACATAAAGAATAATTAGTTTTGCGTAATAATTTCACTCCTCACTTTGTACACTTTATACGTAAAAAGGACTTTGTATATTAGCTTTTCAATATACATATGTGTGTCTGTATATATGCATGTATGTATTATATATTCATTCAAATTTTACATTCAAATTCTACATTTAAAACTAAACAGTGTATTATTTAACTTTAAACTTTAATAAAATTCTTCATATTTTATTTTATTCAAATAATGTTGAGGCAATTTTGATATAGTTGAGGATCTTCTCATTAATGATTCATTTGATACTATAACCAGGTTAATTGATTTTATCTATCACTAGCTTTAGTTACCCGTGTATTACGCGGAAGTGTGAACAGTTAATTATTATATAACATAAAAATAAAAATAAAATCAAGTGTGTTATATATTAAATAAAACATAACAACTTTTAATTATAAGATCACAAATGAGCAAAACATTCTTGTAAACTACATTTGTAGTAACATTAGTAGGTTTACACTCATTATTTAAAGCTAAAAGCTTCAATTCATCTTTACTCTTAACTTGTGACAAGATGCCATATAGCTGATCATACGTAAAAATAAGCTCTTTCAAGTATAAACCAACACTTGACAGAGATTGACCTTAACTTTTGTTTATTGTTATAGAAAAATATACAGTCAAAGAAAACTGTCTTTTTTTAGACTTAAAAGGAATACTTTTAATGGGTCAAATCGTGAGCTAGATATTAAGTGGTTGTGAGGATATTAGCATGAAGAAATTAAGATTTAAATTATATACACTGAAAAGTTATGTGCAATAATTAGATCAGTTTCGAACTATTTTGACCCTGTAATCAAATATAGAGATATAGTATTGAATCGGGTTAGATCGGGCTATAAATGTTTATAATATCTCTGATTAGTTGTTGATTATTATTTATTTAATACTAACTTTAGTAAACCCGTATATTATACTGGTTGAAAACATAAAATATTAAATGTAATAAAATTTTGTGAAATATAAAATGATAATCTAAAATAAGATATGATTAAAATTACGGATGAGTAATAACTATAAGTAATAAAATAACGATAGCAATTTTTAAACTTTTGTTTTTAAACTTTCTTTCCAAAAAAGTTAAATATCTTTTTTAAAACAAACCGTATTAAAAATGTTATTTTTTACTTTTTAAAAATACCAATTTTAAAATATTTTATATTTGAAAAAAAGTTAGATGTTTTAAAATAAAAAATTAATTGCATAAAAAATTGTTTTTCAAAAATAACATTAATAAAAAGACATCTTTCGTAATTTATTAAAAAATTTAATCTAAAAAAGAATTAAAATTATTTAATATTTCTTAATTTAGGTAATTATTTAAGAGGAGAGAGAGGCGGGAAAAATAAGCTTAGGTGGTCTAGAAATGTACCAAGTGTCCCTCTAAGTTACTCTTTTAGTATTATATATAGATTATATTCGTGAAATTTCCAAAATCATTTTTTTTAGAAAAAGAGCAATACTTAACCAAAAAAATGTCATTCAAATACAAATAATCATTTATTATTAAGATTTCCTGGAGAAGAAAGGAATGCCTAAGTTTAAATAGTATTTGTCTACCAGCGTACGTTCACAATAATTTTAATGAAATTTTATACCCATATGATGTTCTAAATATGCTTAAACTCTTTAGTTTAGCAAACCATAAATTAGTACTAAAAGTCGGTGTTCCATTGATGCTACTAAAAGTTTCTTTATTAGAAAGGTGGTTTATTTATGGAACTAGACTATAATGACATCACTGCATAATCTATCTATACTAATAAAAGAAGGTTTTTGAAAACCACATGGCACAATTCTAGACCTTCTAACTTTTATTTTTCCGCTTCTCTCTTCTAATAAATATCATATTAACTATTAATTTTTATCGTTTTATAACTCATTAATTTTTATTAATAACTATTTAATATTTTATTTATTCAACCCGTGTAATACGCGGGGTATTAACCTAGTCATGTTATAAAAGCGAAGATCATGTATGGAAAAATATTGAAATTCTTACTTTTATTTCAAGTATGAGTTTGGCACCTATAAGACAAAATGATTCTTTTCAGACTTCAAAGATAGAAGACAACCTTCACTTGTTGTATGTCTTGCAATTATTTAAAAAATAACATGGTTTTCATGTAAGGTCCCGTTCCCGGGACGCTTACAGTTGGACCGTCATCGCATAATTTATTTAAAACAAACATTACTTTTGCAGCGGAATTCAAAAGCTTTCATAATAATTAAAACATGTTATCTCATTACATAAATCATTTACATATCAAAATACAATAACATGTCAAAATGTGGATGGCAGTCTTCGAAACACTCCCAGTAGCGTATGTGTCACACCCCAACCTTAACGGCGGAAACGTCGAGATGTGAGGGTTAAGATTGTTCACAGCCACATAACACTACCATAAATTGTAAATATAAAAATTCATAAGTTGAAATAAACATTACAACCAAATGTCTCAACAAACAAAATTAAACAAAGTTCAACTTTCAAGTCTCAAGTTATTTTATTTATTTTTCCTAGGTCCAAATCCTAGGTGTAAGCATGCTTCAAAAGATAATCATCAACCTTGTGCATTTCCTGAAACATGTTAAAAATAAAAGGGTCAACTTTAAAAGTTGGTGAGTTTCCATGGGTTAAGCATACATATATAAATATATAAAAGTTTACAAGTAGCAATTCATGTCAATGGTTACGAATATAGCAAGTTTATAGATAACATATCGCTACAATCAAACCTTGACCAAGAATATCATTTACAAGTTTAACGATTAGCTAAGTGTACTTGGTTCCCATGATGAACAAGCATACGTCATCAGGAGCCGGCAATAACCTCGGCTTTAGCACCAAATAGGCTTGTCAGGCCCATAGATCTATGACGTCGCCAGGCTAGCAATAGTTAATGATTGTCAACATATAATGTTCATCATATAAGGCTCACCATATTACAAATAACCATGACAAAAAGTAAAGATGAATTGCATGTGCGTTTACAAGTATCAAGATGTTTACAAGTGCAAGTTTATAAAGTTAACATGTTTCACCTCAAAATGTGTGAAATAAAGTAAAAGAGGGGCATGAAAACTCACATGATATATATATATAGGATGATAACAAGAAATAAACGGTGCTCCAACGATTCTTTTTCAAGTTACCTAACGTATATATTTCAAGGTTAAGATTAGAGGTAATATTAACGATTAAACGTGAACTAGGGTTTCAATAGGAATTTGGGGTTTTTACAAATAAGGTTAACTATGAAAATCATATATATGTATATTTTAATCCAATGAAAGAAAATACAATTTAGGTAATTTAATATGGAGAGGAAATAAAATCATTTATAATAATTTGTAAAGTTAAATTATAAAATGTAAATAAATTTTATAATTATCATGATTAAACTATTATTAAAGATAACGTGTTAACCAATAATAATTTAGTGATTTAAACTATTACTTAGAGTTTATTTTTATAAAAATAAACTAAGTATAACATGTGTTAAAAAATATTTTATAAAAATATTAAAGTAACAAATTTACAGAAAATAATTTGGTGTCCTTAAAAATATTTAAAGTTTACAAGAATAATTTTTATAATTATTAAAAAATTTCCATAATTTATTTAAAGGCTGAAAAGCCTTAAAAAAATGTTTGAGGTTGCCCGGGTTCGAACCCGGGACCTCAAGGATGACATGGAAGTGGTTTACCATTAGGCTAGGGCGCCTATGCCTGACAGAAAGTGGTTTTTAATTGTTAAAAGCATTAACTACTCGAAACCCCCAAATCCCATGAACCCTAACTTCGGATTTCATCAAATTGATTGATAATTCGTATGTTTCAGCCGAATTAAACTTAGGGCTTTTGTTTGTAATGATCATACGAACATGATAATATGTATACTTACCCGGATCAAAGTCGAATCGATGGTGAGCAAGACGAAGAACAAGTCGCGGCTATGTCGGGATTGGTTCAGGTTGCAAATGATGTTAATAATCAAATTCGTTGCATAGATAGCTTCTACTGGTCTCGGTGATTGAAAGCCCTTTATCAATTTTAATTAAGAACGACTGAAGGTTGAAGAACACTACGGTTGCAGTTCACGATGGAAGTGGGGATCGAATGCGGGGTTTGTGTGTTTCTCAGATGAAATTGCAGGTGGTGATAGATTAGGGATAGTTAAACGATTGTTCAAGTTTAATTAATTGGATTATTATTGAGTCTTGAATGCCGAACGGCTCTGTTGATAATGGCGACGGTTACTCGGGTCTTTCGAGTTCATATCCGTTGTTTAAAGGCGATTAAGGTTCTAAAACGGTTTCGAATCATGCACACGAACCGATTGGGATAGTTTGATGTCGAAATACGAAGGATTTCAGGGGTTTTGGCCTCGCCGGAGAGTCGGCCGAGGGGTGGCCGGAGTTGGCCGCCGGATTTACGGGGAAAGAGGGAAGGGGGGTTTGGGTTTTAGTACTTTACACTATTGGTCCCTCAACTTTGAATTCTTGTTATTTTATGCTAAAACTTTCATTTTAAGTTTTCAAATTGACATTAAAGCCCCGCAAACTTTTTTTTTAAAGTTATATATATATATATATATATATATATATATATATATATATATATATATATATATATATATATATATATTTTATATTAGCTTACTTAACTTTTATAAATTATTTTTATTATTATTTTTTTTATTATTATTAACATTTAGGGTAGAACTTATAATAATAAACAAAAGTAATAATTTCAAGTATTATTATTATTATTATTATCATTATTATTATTATTAAATATAACAATTTATTAACTTGTAAATTAACAAGAAATTAAACATAAATGGCCCACATAATTTCATAAATGACAGAAATGGTCCTTACAAATGCGTAACAAAGTTAACTTTTATTTAACGAAAACACGAAAGGTTACAGTATGCATCCATGCCTGCAACTCCTCGGCATCAACAAAATACCTGCCAACTATCATGCATACAAAAAGTCAGCGACGCTGAGTGAGTTCTAGTTTTATAAATAAAATAAAATATTTTTCTTTCATTTAAAACCATTCTTTCTTTACTTTCACATGTGATCATGCATCATACGTACACATAGGTAATAATTTATTATTATCTTTCATCGTCATACGTTAACTTTCATTCATTCATCATCGTACGTCATCTTATCATTCGTTATCTTTCTTACCGTACCTTACGTACATTCATTAACTTCCGATGACATGTACTGTACCCCGAACATTGTGCACGAAGCTGACCCTTGGGCCTGGGGCAAGTACACTCATCGTTATCATTCATCTTTCATCTAGATCCTGTCTCATGCAATACCCCCGACTCATGTCCAAAGACCGACACAGCACCGGGGCGAGCATCAAGACATCACTTGGGTCAATCTCTTGGATTAAACCCCTTACGAGTCTGTTGTGACACACAGTCACTCACCTCAGCCTGGCATACAAGTCTTTTGTGACACACAGTCACTCACCTCAGCCTGGCATACAAGTCTTTTATGACAACACAGTCACTCACCTCAACCATGGCTAACGAGTCTTTTGTGACAACACAGTCACTCACCTCAGCCTGGCATACAAGTCTTTTGTGACAACACAGTCACGCACCTCAACCATGGCTAACGAGTCTTTTGTGACAACATAGTCACTCACCTCAGTCTTGCTTGCAAGACTATTATTACGTTCCACTTTTCATTATTATTGTCTTTCACTTCGTTACATAATACTTTACGTTCATTCATAGCCATACCACGTAAAGCCATAACATCATACATAACGTATAATAAAACATAATACATACGTTTTGAAAACCGTTTAACGAAGAAAGACAACACATACACCCATACATCATAAACATCATCACACCATCAAGCACACATCAAACATAAGCCAACACATCAAAAACAGAACCAATCCTCAAACGTCACCTCTTAAAACCCCTTAGAAAAATCCTCAGTCTAAAACCAGGCGCATGGGACATCTTAGGCGCATCCGTAGAAAATTCTAAGTATAAAAGCTCCTGGGCGCATGGGAACTATTGGGTGCATGAGCCCTATTCAGGCGCCTCAACACTTAGCCGCAAGAACAATTCTAGGCGCATGGGCACTATGCGGGCGCATGACCCACACTTAGCCATTCCCACACTTTCTGGGAGCATGAACCACTGTTCAGGCGCACCACCTACACGGGCGCATGGGCACTCTGGGCGCATCAGTCCTTTTCGGGCGCACCACCCTTGGGCGCATGAGAACACTTAGACACATAACACTTGGGTACATGAGGACATTCTTAAATATGTCTAACACTGCCAAACTCACCTGAACACCATTCTAACACCAACCAAACACATATCTAACATACTAAGGGCATCTAAAACTTACCAAGCGCAATACTAAACCATAACAAGCCTAGAACATACAATCACAGCACATACATCGAACAAAAAGCCGAAACATACGGTTTTCTTTAAAAAAAACCTTTTACCCGATATGCATAATAGCCCCAAAGCTTTAAAATATGTAAAAGATGGGGTCTAGAAACTCACCTTGAAGCAGCTCTTCAACCCAAACACTTTTACCTGTGATTTCAGCTTCAAAATCCCGAGAACAACCTTCTAAAACATCGAGAGCTTTGGTTACAAGCTGCAAACTAAGCTAAAACCGAACATAAACCCGAGAACTAATCTTTTTGCAGCTTCTTCTTCCTTCTTCTTCTCCAAAAACCCGATTTCTTGCTCTTCTTCTTCTTCAACCGAGGCCAAAAAGCAGATCTGCTGCTTTATGGGACGGCCATACCCTTATTTATATTAAAATAATGAGTTTTGGCACTTTTACACCTTGCCCTTTCTTCTTGAGCCCATATTCCTTTCCCTCTACATACTTTTCTTTATTCTTCATTTAAATAAAAATTCGGGGTGTTACAAGTCCACCCCCCTTATGTAGGTTTCGTCCCCGAAACCAGTCGCTTCTTGAACAGTTACGGGTAACGCTGTCTCACCTCTTCCTTGATCTTACACGTAGGCTTAGTCCCCTTCGGGGCTCCACTGTACTCGCACTGGTGGAACCATCCTTCGACTTATCCCTTCTTTCCCTCTCAGTCATCCTCTTTCAATCATCGAACCTCATCGTCTTACCTCCAGCCACAAATTCACCATTATCATCATCCCGCCTTCCGCTCCCACTCTTAACATAACTCCGCTCCTCTTCCTCATCCATCATCGCCACTGCCTCTCGCCCATCATACAGCCTCCCCGCCAAGTCAACCACTGACCTAAACGTCCCTAGACGGGCAGCGATCAGATGTCTGTGGATATCTGCTGGCAGACCTTGAATATACCTTTTGATCTTTCATGACACAGGCGTCACCTGATCTGGCACCAGCCTTGCCATCCCGTTGAACTTCATGGTGTACTGTTGGTGAGTCATCGTTCCCGCCTCTAGCTGCAGGAACTCCCTCTCAACTTTGTCAATCTCTCTATGAGGGCAAAACTCCTCGATTACCAACCTCTTCAGCTCCTTCCACCTCATCTTCCTGATTGCTCTGGTGCCCTCAGCCTGAACAATATTGTCCCACCAGCACAAGGCTGAATCCACGAATGAGTGGGTAGCAAACTTCACCTTCTAATCCTCGCGGCACTCGCTAATCTCAAGTACCGCTTCTATTTCTCTCACCCAATGTTGTGCAGCCGCTGCACTTCCATTTCCATCAAACTTAGGGGGCTTACACCTTTGGAATGCTCCATAGTTGCATCCTTTCACAGTCTCCTGCACAGCTTCCTCATCCTCCTCATCATCACTGGAGACAACCATGTCAGTCTCCGGTTGCTCCCTCCCCCTTAGACCTCCTTCCTAGCCTCCTCGTCTAGATGTCTTTCTTTTCTCACTCTCCTTCTTCTCATCCTCCTTCATAGCTCTAATGACCTCGGTCACTACAGTCGGCAGAATCGTCTGCATGACCTGATGAACCTCCTCAACCACCGCCTCCTTCACTGAGGCTCTCAGATTAGCACTTCCATCCTCGCCGTCTTGGTGACGAAACTCTGGCTCTTCAGGATCCGTCTTAGCAGTCTTAGCTCTGCTCCTCATGACACGCGGTCTAACACCACGTCCACCACGACCTCCACCACGCGAAGCCTCAGAAGACCTACCTCCAGCCATCTAAAACACTACAAGATTCAAACACCAACACGGTCAATCAAGGTAATAGCTCAAGATATGTCAAGTATAGTGAGTCCTAACACGGTCAATCAAGGTAATAGCTCAAGACACATAACACTTGGGCGCATGAGGACATTCTGAAATATGTCTAACACTGCCAAACTCACCCGAACACCATTCTAACACCAACCAAACACAGATCTAACATACTAAGGGCATCTAAAACTTACCAAGCACAATACTAAACCATAACAAGCCTAGAACATACAATCACAGCACATACATCGAACAAAAAGCCGAAACATATGGTTATCTTTAAAAAAAACCTTTTACCCGTTATGCATAATAGCCCCAAAGCTTTAAAATCTGTAAAAGAGGGGGTCTAGAAACTCACCTTGAAGCAGCTCTTCAACCCAAACACTTTCACCTGTGATTTCAGCTTCAAAATCCCGAGAACAACCTTCTAAAACATCGAGAGCTTCGGTTACAAGCTGCAAACTAAGCTAAAACCGAACATAAACCCGAGAACTAACCTTTTTGCAGCTTCTTCTTCCTTCTTCTTCTCCAAAAACCCGATTTTTTGCTCTTCTTCTTCTTCAACCGAGGCCAAAACGCAGATCTGCTGCTTTATGGGGCGGCCATACCCTCATTTATATTAAAATAATGAGTTTTGGCCCTTTTACACCTTGCCCCTTCTTCTTGAGCCCATATTCCTTTCCCTCTGCATACTTTTCTTTATTCTTCATTTAAATAAAAATTTGGGGTGTTACATTTCATTAATTTTGGATGTACATATTTCTATTTATATACGAGTTATATAGATAATTATTTACGGGTCTGTGTTCTAGCATGTGAGGATTTCACAACGAATCAAAACACGTTACAATCGAAGAAAAGACAAAATAAGATATTGATGCTCGAAATTCAGTCGTAAAATAAATAATGTTGAACTTAGATGATTCAAGTTGCTACCTAATACAACATACATAGTATTGATTATGTTATTATATATCTATTATATATCTTCTTGCCTAATGCTAACAAAACATGTTATGAATTAACATGGATGTTTTATTTTTTACTTATAAATCTATGTTATGAATCAATATAATGATTTGTTTTATAACTTGTAATCTCATTTCATGAATAAATAATGAGTTTTAATCCAACGTCATAATTTTATTTAAATTGACATAAATCAAATGGATGTTTTATTTGACTAATAAATATGTCATAGTTTGGTTAAATAATCAAACTAATATAAAGTTTTGATGTAAGTATAAAATGAATATTTGATTCATTTTCTTAGAGAGGGAAAACTTTAAAACTCATATAAATAAGTGAGAGTCAAACAAACTACTAGAGAAGAGAACTCTCTTTGATTTCTTTCATCACATCACTAACTTCATCTTTTCTCTTTTAATCTTGAAAATACCATATAGCCCAGTGAAACATCAGGCAAGGGGACATCTTCGGTCGTACACACTGATTTCGACTGTTGTACCAAATGAGACAGACGTATTCGCCCAAGTGGAGACATGAAATTTGTTTTAAGAGACCCATGTTGAGCATAAATCCTCAACCACAACCGTTCAACAATTTGTTTGTTCATTCTTGCTATGAAGAAGCATACAAGAAGACACGTTTAAGTTATCATGAAGACAACAGTTTGAATCACTTTATATGCATAAATTGTATTTTTATTCTGATTTGTATTGGATGTTGTACTACTTATTTCCTACCCGATTAAAGAGATTATCATTATTAGTATTTTATTAACTTTATTAATAAATAGAGAACCAAATTTTTACAGCAATGATAATAAATAAGAGTCAATGATAATAGATATGTGATGTCTGACAATTTTAGGATTAACATGAAATATATTATCTGAACATTCATTCATGTATTTCACTTAGTTTGGTTTAATTAAGTGAATCTGTTATTGCACAAAAATTTATGTAACACTAATTCAGAGAATTACTAGATCACACACGAGATTTGTCCCCAAACGTTGGTGATTTATCAAAATAATATTTTCAAACAAGCATATTAACATAATTTATATGAAATTATATGCTATGTGATTTCATGCTTAGATGTTTAATTTTATATATAATTGTTATAAAGTTGTTATAATTTAATAGATTAGACTTTATTTTATTTATTTGAGTTTAATAAATCTTGATGTAACTAGCAACCCGTATTAATAAAACCTGCCCACAGATCACCCAAACTTGTTTTATATGCATTTTGGGAGTTACATTTTTTGCATCAAGACATCATTAGTAATCGTTCGTGGAATTGGAAGTTTGTTGCATCAAGACATCATTAGTAATCGAGTATTTCAAGTACTCAAGTAAGTTTTGATGATTTCTACATGTTTTTATCTAGTTTCTTCATGAAACCTTAGTTCATCTAAACACACATCTAATCAAGCAATTATGTTGAATTGAATGTCAATTATGTGTTTTTATGTTATACAATAGTGATTGTATGGATTGATTTTGTTAGAAACCCTAGTTATGTATGAAAACCGAGGGTTACTTAATATAGTAACTTTAATTGTATGATTGTTAAAAAGTATATTATTGACATGATAGGGTGTTAAATTGATGCTAGAATGTTAATTGAATCATGTTAATGCGTTTTAATGATTTGGATTCATGGAATTGAACCCAAATTTTATTTGTTGTGAAATTAGTAATTTTATTATCAATGATGTTATGTGGATTTAGTTAGGGCATACATAATGGATTGTGATGATGGTTATGCATTGTTTAGAACATAGGAATGTGTTAGGAATGACTAAATTATAAAAAACATGATGTATGATCATAACTTACTAATGCTGGTAACTTTATTGGGTTAGTAAATTTTATGTTAAGTTCTACATGTGGGGAATGTGTTATGATGATTAATTTTGGGTTAGATTGATCATAGGAACGTGTTGAGAAATTTGGTTTGTGAAAAATGTTATTCATGATCATACATTGGTATAAATGAAAAATTATGGATAGTAAGGTGCTATATGTTTTTAACTTGCCATGTTAGGAGACATGATAAATTACGTGTAAATTATGATGCATGTATTGCTATGTTAGATGGTTTAAAAAGTGTTTTATTACATATATGTAATGGAAACCCTACTTTCCTAAAAAGGAAACCTCCTAAAATAGATACCTAACTTGGAACATTATGTGCAATTAGGGTTGTAAACGAACTAAACATTCAATGAATTGTTCGTGAACTGGTTTGTGGGAAGTTCGTTTATATTCATTCGTTTAGTAAATGAATGAACACGAACAAAAAAATTACGTTCGTTTAGTTAAACGAACGAACATGAACACAAGCTGTGTTCGTACATTTATGTTCGTGAACGTTCGATAATGTGTTCGTTTATGTTTGTTAATGTCCGTTCGTGAACGTTCGATAATGTGTTCATTAATGTGTTTGATTATGTTCTTAATTTTTGTGTTTGTTATTTTTATGACAATTATGTCAAGTGTTTTTGGATATTTATGTTATGTGTTTATTTATTTTTTGGTAAATTTTGTGATAAAAATGCTAATTTTATTCTAAAATAAATATGTGACTATTTGCATTTGTTTGTGTTCATAGACTTCTTTGTGTTTATCATGTTCATGAATATTTGTTTGTTTTCGTTTGATCTTGTATGTGTTCGTTTGCATTCGGTAAGTGTTTGTAAACAGTTCATAAACATGTTCATTTTCTTAATGAACAAACACGAACAAGGAAATCTGTTCTGTAAGTGTTCGTGAACAGTTCATGAACAAGTTTAGTTCTTAATGAACGAACACGGACAAGGCCTTGTACGTATTCGTTTGGTTCGTTTGCAATCCTGTGTGCAATGTGATAAACTTTAAGAATGGTATTGAACATGAATTCATTAAAATGAATCACCATGGGTCGTCTGGTCAAACTTGGTCGACAAAAGTTAACTTTGATCAAACTGCTCAAACATTTAATTTTTGTTAGACGCACTAACAATTAGAGATGTTTGGATACAATAGGTTTAAATGGACTAACATCAACACATACTCACATACCTATGTTTGATAGATAACACTTAGTGATCCTGATTTTGCATTTCAAGTTTTACACACAATATAAGTTGAGTCTTCAAGGTCCGGCCCCGCTTTTACATACTTTTCTTTTTGGGGAGAAGCATGCAAACAAACAGTTTTTATATTGTATTATTGTTATATCACCTGTTTATTTTAGCGCAAACATATCATGAAAAGTCCTTCCATATCAAACCGTTAGTAACGATCTATCAAAGTAAGCTTAAGTAGTACTACTAGGTTTGACAAGCCCGGACACCCACATTAGTTGTGCAAACTCAACTGGATATCAAACGAGTGTAATATTGACCTAACACTTAACCGTCGTTGATGATAGACGTGGTGAAAGGCAAACAACATCAAACAGACAGCTTCAGTTTAGAAACATTAGGTAACATGAACATAGGTTAGCTATCTAGCAATATGGCTTTGTTTACTTTATCTTATGAGCATTTCAAACATTTATTTGATTATGAAACCTATGAACTCACCAACCATTGTGTTGATACTTTAGACATGTTTTTTCAGGTCGCCAAGACAACTAAAGGTTAGGAATGCACTGGAGAGTCATAGCTTTCATCAAACATTTAAATTGTTTCATTTTACATTACTTACTTTGTTTGGGCGTTGTGTTTTGCGCATTATTTACATTTGGTTGTTTTTACATTTATGTACGCTTCCGCAATTTAAACTTTGAAAACAGTATTATTCTCATGTTGAATAATAAATTCAGTATTTTAATTTCATATAGTGGTCGTTCGACATTACCAATGACCAAGATCCTGATTTGTCACGCGCTTCGCGATAGAACCTCACAGATGGAATTTGAGGATGTTATGAGATACAAGTCAAGGACAATTCACTCTATATATCCAAGGTTGTTTGTTTTTGAAATTACTAGTACTCACACATCATCAGCTGTATTTACATTATTTAGAGACATAAATAAAGAATGGCTAAAACTATGATTTTTAAATTAAGATGGTAAATTTATAAATAGAATATTAGTGTCGGATACAGAAAAAGTTTTAAAGATTTATAAGTTATACCTATGTCTTTGAATTTTAATATTTTTATTTATTATTGAATTACGTATTCAAACGTAATTTTAATCATATTGTATCTCAAAATATCATTTTAGAGTTCATAAATCATTATTACTAACTATTAATATTTTTTTATTCAACATGTATAATACATGGTTTTAACCTATTATAGCTTATTCTCAGTGTTGAAAATAAAATAATATTAAGATATTACGCTTTTAAGAGTATATTTAAAGACTCTTGATATCCTACAACAATGTTTTTCCATACTTTTGTTCAGAAAATATCATCGCTCAAAATATTATTTAGTCTATATTTTTAAAACCCTGGTTATTAAATACCTTTGAATAACTAAAATTACAAGAATTATATAAATGTCACTTTTAAAGTTTACATAAAATAAATATGTAACTATAAAATCTATTCTACTTGTCTCTCATAATATCTGGCCGATATGATACAAATATATTTGCTTATTTTTCTGTGATTTTCTATAGTTTTACATGAAATAAAAAGACGCACTTATAAAACATTTCTTTTACTTTTAATTTTTCAGAACCCAAGCATAGATCCTATAAAACATTTCCGCATTATTCTATTATTAATTAAAATGGCATAAGATAAAATAATATGGGGAAGCAAGGGTATAAATGGAAATATGGGATCAGAGGAGAGTGTAAAAAAGGCTGACACCGACGTTGACTCTTATTGTACGGAACGTATTTTTAGTCAGAGAGATATGTTCCCAAGAGATATCTCTCTTTCTCTCTTTATTTATATGCCATATTATTATATTATTATCACCTTTTATTACTCTTATTATGTTATTGTTATTTTAATTATTATACGAGTATATCACATGCTATTGCTTATCAGGTTTATTCGCAAAGTAACTATATAATTCCTGTTAATTACTTATTATACTGATAGATGTTTGAAAATATCATAAACATAAGAAGTCTGAATTTACAAAAGTGAGTTAAGAACATCGATTTAAGGATCCTTTTATATTTAGTTATTCAAAAAGTTTGTAAGCAGATTGCAGATACATTCATTTAAAATATTAAAAATTTTATATTTCTCTTATTTACCAAAAAATTAAAAATGACTTAATCGTTATGTTTTTTCGTTTCCTGTACACTTTAAATTCTCATATTTTAACTGAAGATTTAATAAAATAACAAAAATGTCCTAATATTAAAAAAATATTGAATATCATGATTTTCTATACAAATATTATATCAAATTCTAAGTTGGATATATGAAATTACCCTTTGTTTGTGTTAGAATGGGTATGCACTCGATAATTTAGTTGGAAGGGATGGATATTAAATAGATGGAGAGTGAAACTGATGAGATGGAAAATGAGATGACACAGAGAGATGAAAGTATGGCGGTATCAGTGATATTTTCATATTGGTTGAAGTAGTGATAAAGAAGTAAATCAAAGTGTTTTCCATTCGTCTACTTTAGTATTTTTCAGTAACATTAACAAAATAAAATTTTTGCCAAATTTATCTCTACAAGGTTACTATAACCTTACTCTAATTTTTATTCATTTATTTGTTTATAAAAACCATATTTTAAACATATAAACATTTTTATATCTTGGTTTTTTCTGTAATTTTTGTGAGAACGTTTTGAACTTAATATTTATACAAAATGCTATAAAACTGTTGTGTTAGTTAATGTGCACGAACACAAACAAACACCCACCCACACATATTATGCTAGTAAACACTGGTTTGCTCCTTAAATTAAATAAATGAAAACATTTATTTAATAGATGTGACATTTGTAGGCAATTTGATGAAACAAAAGAAAGTGTGGTGGTGTTAGGAACACGATTCTCTAATTTATCAACGTCAATTAAATTCTACTAAAGCACCAATGAGAACAATATGTGATGTTATTGTATGTACTTTCTATTAATATTTTAATTGACACAAGCAAAATAAATATAACATGGACTCATTTTAACTAAGAAAAATGACTCGTGGTCGTACAACATCAACCTTAAAGTTTACTGGAGATCAAGCCACATGTTAAAATCAAAGAAAAAGGGAGGAGGGAGAAAATGATTAAAACATATGCCAATTAATAAATGAAATTTATTCTGTTAAAAAATGAAATTTATTGCTGAAAATCATGAAAGTATCCATTTTATGAATTACTAGGTTATAACTCTATAAATTACACGGTTCATATATAAAAAATACTAAATATGTATTAAAAACGTTAAAAATAAGATATAATTAAAATTATGTATGAGTAAGTACTTTGATTATCTGATAAAACATTTTTATTATTTTTATAACTTTTGTCTTGAAAAATTGTTGCTTTGAAAACTTTCGTTTTTTATCTATATTTTGTTGTTTAAAAACTCCGGGTTTGTTTTGTGAAAGATGGTTTTATATAAAACTTTTATTTTTTAGAAAGATTGATTTTAAAATTTTTTATAATTAAAAAAATTGTTGTTTTAGAATAAATTCATAGTTTTAGACAATTTTGATTTTGAAATAATATATTTTTAATCATAATACTTAGTTTTTTTTAATATAATGAAAAAAAGTTTTTTAAAAATCATTGATTCAGAAAGGACTTGTATCTATAACATATAATAAAATACTAACTATGCTTACACATAGCCCTTTTCTAGCTAGATCACCTAAGCGTCACATTTATATTGTCACATGTCGTTACATCTTTCAATTTTGAGTTATAATGAATTTGAAAACTATTAACTCATATCGATTACAATAAATGTTATATTTATAATCATTTATTACTTTTAGATTATTTGACATCTTTTCAAAAGTTATAAGAATTTGCTAATTTTGTTAACAAATAATAATTAAGTTATTAATTTTAATATTACGTTAACAATATTATTTTATTAAAACAAAATTTCTATCTATTTTCTTTTGAAATAACATTTTCCTTTCGATTAATTTTAAAATTCATGAGATTATTCATATTTTTCATAATGTTTATTTTTTAACAACCTTCCATTGATATAACTTCTACCCATCTTTTATAATCTTCAATACCATCACACAAAAAGTATTTACATTTTTATGAACAATTAGTTTTTAATTTTAACTTTTTTTGTCTTAGTTACGCATCATGGTTACATACTTTTATATATTTTATCAAAATTTGTTCATTAGTTGATAATTTTTCTTCATTTTCTGTTCAACCATTATATCTTCATATGTTTCTATTGTGGAACGACATAACTTTTTTATACTACTAGTGGAAATATCCGCGTGTTGCGGCAGTACGGTTGTTGCGTGATTTTTTGAGAATTCGATTTTAGTCTGTATCGGCTTGGTGCGTTATGAGGTAGATTAAAAAATCAAAATACAATTATTGAAAAAATTGAGTGAAAGAAAACAAGTACGTATATCAAAAAAGTCTTTAAGACAACTATACCAACAACTATATTATCCCAACAAGATTAGTAAAATCATGAGTGGTATTTGTTATCAGAAATCGCTTATTACTTAGATTTTCGTGTTATGAATGTAGGTTATAGTTTCATACAATGGATAACTATGTATTTATTTGTTTATTTGTTAAAAAGATGTAAGATTTTATAACAAGTTTCATTTTTTTCCTAGTTTATTAGCTCTTCGAAAGCATTCAATCTTATAACTAACCAACCATCTTCAAAATTTGAATGAATATTTGATGGAAACATGCTTATATGCTTATCTTTATTTTTCCATATATGATTTAACTGAAGAAATAAAAAGAACATCAATTTATTCTTTTTGAAAAAAAAAAAAACATTTGATTATAAAATATATTCATAGCCCGAAACAATAGACGAACTCCAAGTTTAAACCTAACAAAACTTTTGACCTCAATGGTTTTACACTTCAAATGACAGTAAATTAAGCAATAAATCGATTAAAACCAGATAACAATGAAAGTAAAACATTAAAATACAAATCAAAGTTGACCTGATTCAAGGGTGGTTGGAACAAAGCAACATAGCAGTGAAATCTTTAAGAGATTTACGGCAAATGTTATTACTGTCGAATAAGAAACCAGCGATAGTGGACGAGCGTGAATCGGTATGTACCGCCAAACACTTGGAAATAAAACCAGGGTGTAACCGGTGATAGGTGAGGCATGCGATGATGATGATGTTGATGATGCAGAGAAAGATGGGGGGTTGAGGGCGCAATAGGAAGACGGAAGTACAATAGTGTTGTGAGTCAAGAATTTGCAGCATAATTCAATATAATGATCATCGTAGATAGCTTTCGGTGGTAATTTGCATAGATCGGAGAAAGTTAATGGAGAAATTGTCACCATAAATTACCATCTTGATTGTTCTTGAGCTGCTAACAACCGGCAAGGGAAAGGAGAAGGGGGATGAGTGCTCAATCGCAATGAATGAATGGTATTGAAAGTGAATAACGGTTTTGTTTGGCCACGTGTATATGCTTTAGCATTTGTATTATAAGCATCATATGTTGTATTTTATTGTAAAGGCATAAATGAATAAAATGATTAATTTTTTGAAATGTAAGCATAACTTTTTATATGGGTGTGTTAATCTACATGGAAGATTACCATTCTATACTACTTTTACTTTTATTATAAAAGATATAGATAAATATTAAAATTATTAAACTCACATTATGCCCGTAGATAAAATATTAGTATTATAATTATTATAAATATGAAGACATATATTAGTTATATACTTAAATATTTAAATAAAATAGTACTTAATTTAAATAGCATTTAGTTATAAAAATATAATTAGTAAATATAAATTTAAATGTCATTTTATAGTATCATAAATAAAATAAAATTTAATGAAGTGATTCAAATAATATCATATTATTAAATAATGTATTAATAATTTGTATTAAATGCATGAAAAAGACAAGGACAAAAATGTCAAGGTATATAAAATTTTATAGATAAATTTACCATATTACCCCTAAAGCATCTTAAAATCTTAATCAATTTTCTATTGTATCTCTTTCAAATGTCTTGCACCCCTTTGTACATATTGATTTAAAACTTGTACGTTTGTTAAAATTACATCTCTATCCAAAAAAATGTATTATATAGTAGTATAGATTATATTATGATAACCTTTTTATTTTAATTTATCTATTCAACATCATATATATCATATTTATATTACTATGAATTTATATAGATTTATTTACCCATGTATCATTTTAACTATTTGTCAATCTATGTAACACACGGGTCACTAACCTAGTTTATAATATAAAGAGAGTAAGAGAAATTTTCGAAAATTAATTATTTGACTTTTTAAAATATAATAAATAATTTAGGTGGGAAAATAAATGGGAGAGTGATTGTAAGAATGACATATGTCAAACAATGTAAAGAATTATTAGAATAGATGTTAAACTCCTATACTTATGTTAGATAATTGTTACACTTATAGGCATGTGATAAAGGAAGATCAATTTCCATTATCTCTTCTTTAGGCTTTAAACAATCCTTCTTTTAACACTTTGACTGCCTCTTGCAAACAAAAAATACATAATAGTCAGATACTCTTGAATTATTATTTTATCAATTAGTTCTCATCATCAAGATTCTTAAGCAAGAGAAGATCAAAAGCCTTAAAACAAACAATAGTATTTCTTTAGCTTGTAATTTATATGTATTGATGACCCATTTACATGATAAAATTTGTGGTGATCACTACCTTCTTAGTAAGACATTGTGACGGTGATCTTTATCAGGTTTTAGAGACACGTTAATGGTGAAGAAACTCTTGCCCGTGGATCAAGGAGTTGACTACGACGAAGTTGTTAGATCACACTATATTGTTATAATTGACGTGGTAATATAATTCTATCCTTTATCTTGTGTTTAGTTTGCTTTTCTTACAATTTTTTTCAAAAGACTCCTAAATATTCACTAATCAAAAATAACATATACACCCCTTTAGGTTCTTACATGATTCCATCGTGAAAATTAGGCCATTCGGTCATTAATCTATAAAGTGCGCCCATAACTACAGTTGGTTTCTCAGTATGTGAAATGCATTATGATAAACAAGTATTTGGAAGGCATTATGATAGCAAATCCTCATTAGAAAATAAGAAAAAGATAAATTTCCAAACCTACAAGCTATTAACACAAAGAGTTGTTGGACAAGTTTCACAGTAACAACAATGATGGATTATGCATTTAGTCGAAAGGAAAATGGTGAAGGAAAAAGTAAAAACACGATAAGGGTAATTTAACGTTATAAAGGTTTGGGAGCATTTAATACGAGACTAATTTTGTTTGTCGCGTCTAGGCAAAAAACTCAACTTCATCAAAATGAAGGAGTAATTGATGCCTCAATCAGTCAATGACCACATAAAATGCTTAAATCCCATCTAAATACCAAAAAGAAATTAGCCCTAATTAGACATTCAACTTGTTTGTTAAAAGATTCACCAGGCATGATTTATCTCTCTCAAGAGATACATTATAAGCACTAATTCACCCCGAATATATATTCTATCTAATAACACAAGTAAATTAATTGAGCACACATGGGTCAACAAGTGTGACCACATCCCATTCCCTAGAAGTATCTCCAATGAATGAGGGATAAGGGGAAGCATATGTGATGTCTTGATCAATGATGGTGAACCTCCATAAATACAAGTAGAAGAAACATATAAAGTAGCTATGAATCACATGCTACTATTTCTTTTCTACTTGTCAACATCCCCATCTTCATGGATTGACAATAACTTTTACTTTAATGGTCCATCTTGATGGTTCATTGTATTATGACACCTTAAGAACCCTCAATTTCTCCCCAAGCAAGAATATCTAAACCATCAATATGATAGCAAATGTAGCTAACTAAGCATCAAACATGTTCTTAGAGTCACAAACATGTTTATGAACTCAAATAAAACTTGAACAAGTTCAACCACATTTATCACTTTATAACAATAAATAGATTCCAACTTGCGTGGAGATTCAACAATACCTGTGAGATTCAACAATTTTCTTGGTCATTGTAACTCAGTAGTACTGATAAAAAAGAAATTCATGGTACGTTGTTATGATAAGGTTTCGAATTAACATGGGACCTCAAAAGGCCACTTAGTTTGTCAACATATGACACTTTAATTATGGAACAACAAAGATAACAACATGTGACGTTTCATGTCAAAGAAACAAATGAACACTTGGTACATCGATGTAGAGGTGGGCAAAATACCCGGGTACGGACCAGACCCGGCGTACCCGACCCGGACCCGGGTACGGGTACGACCCGGTATAGGGTGTACCCGATTTGGACCCGAAAAAAACCGTAGGGTTGGAACCGGGTATATTTTTCTAGATTTTGGTAGAACCCGACCCGAACCCGACCCGACCCCATTGAACCCGAGTTGGACCCGGTTTTGACCTTTTTTTTTTTAAATCTAGCCGTTAATAACGGCTATATAGCCGTTAGCCCCGATTTGTTACCGTTTTTTGTCTCTTTTAGCCTTATAAGTTAGTATAAATAGGTGTGGGTTGATATGGTTTAGTACCCAAGTCTCAAACGCAAAAACATACGCACAAAACGCAAAAAATACTCTCGTTTAATCTCGTTTTACACTTTCACTCTCTTCAATCTTGATATGGCTCAATCACAATCTTCCGTTGGTCAAGGTTCGTCAAACTCTCCAACCGTCGTTCGTGTTCTTGCACACAATCGTAAAGGATCACTTAGACGCAATGGATCGTATATAAGACCAAACAAGCCTCGAAGACGAAATTACACTCGAAGCTAAAGTACATGATGAAGAGGTAGAAGAAGGAGTATCTTCTGGCATATCCGATGAAGAATTAACATTTGATCAAGCATCTCGTAGAAAATAAAATTAGACGATATTGTTATTTTTTATTGATTCATTTATGTATTTTTAAGTTGTTTTAATATTATATGTCTTTCATGTTCTTTTTAAATTTCTTTGTCATTCAAATGTTTTATATAAAAAGTATTTAATATTTGTATATTATAAGTGTAACTTTTTCTGCCCAAGATTTGAACCCGGTATAGGAAAAGAAAAATAAAAAGGAAAAAAAGAAAAGAAAAGATAAGAAAAAGAGAAGATAGGACCCGATGTTCGACACACACACAAGAAAAGAAAAAAAAAGAAAAAAAATAAATTAAACCCGGTATGAACCCGGTTTCATACCGACCCGGACCCGACCCGACCCTACCCGGGTATACCGGATAGGGTTTTTATGATGGTGAACCCGACCTGGGTTCGTACCCGGGTTCACCAATACCCGGGTACAAAAAAACCCGGTTGGGCCCAACCCGGTTTGTACCCGGGCCCGGGTACGGCCCAAAACCCGGTTTGCCCAACTCTACATCGATGCATCCAAGAACATCATCACGATGACATGTTCATATTTCAGTACATCTCTAATCCATTTGACAATAATAAATTCAGATGTTGACACGACATCTAGAAATCCCCAAGATAACATGTGTTACATAAACAAAAGGAATACAGTTTATTGTAAGAACATCATATGTTACATTTGTTAATTATAATCTTCTAACGAAATAGACAACAAAAAGTTTCCGGGCCAAAGAGATCAGCTCGTTTATAGGTTGCTCGTGTTGACCCATTCGCCAATCAGTCTATTTTGCCCCATGTAATAGAATCCTTGCAAATTTACATGTTTTCAGTCTTTCACCACGTATTTCTTCTAGTGGTCTCATCCGTTCATGACACAAGCTTCTATATTCGTTTTGTTGTAGTCGTTGTCTTCTGTAAACAGTTTATCAGTCTTCTCATCTGAATGGCGGATAAAGGATGAGATTAAAAACAAGAGAAAATAAATTATCAACATTTTATATGGCAAATAACTCACAACTCACATAAGCATAGGATTGTGAAGATCAATTGTACCACAGATCAACATTAAGACATTACTTTTCAACTTCTAAATTTTTAAAGATGACAGTTATGGACGTAGGGTCAAGAGATAATACGACATGTTGATGTTGATTGCTGAAAGTGATAATAAAATCTTCTAAGTAAAAATGTTTCTCCTCTCCCAGGCCAAGAGAAGGTGGCAAATTCAATCCATTTACGCGTTGTTGGGTCGGTTTGAGTTGTGTTTAATATAAGATGGGTCAATTTAAAAATCAGCGTAAAGGAGGGAACTAGATAAATGGGCAAATAGATCAACGAGGTTGGCATTCGCCCAAAGTCTGTTTTCACTACATAGAACCCAACCTGTTCCATTCCAAACTAAAAATGAGTTGCTTCAATCCAAACCGATCTTCATCGTCACTCAACCCGCCCATTTTGTCAAACCTCTACAATAGCATACTCGTTAATCAATAGAGCAGAGGGGTTGATTTTGACAAACACATGAGGTCATCAAAACTTACTTTGGTTTGTCTTGTAACGTCACCATCGTCTTCAAAACGCCTGGGCCAATCTTGTCAGCAAGAACACCTTGTTCCGATATCAAAAAAGACTTCTCCTTTACAAAAATTTGTAATTTCTTAACATCATAGTCTAGCCTCGTTTGATCTACATTTCAAAATAAACAATACAAAATTTAAACTCATTTTTATTAATTTTCAAATGCGAAATAAATGTTGATTAAGAATATATGCATAAAACATATAGGATGTCATCAAATGGTACTATCAACAAGCATTGATAAGACTACTCTCTCATCAGTCCAAACCTATATTGCTGATGACAGCTTTTTGGCATGTATGTTGGTAGTGGGCCGGTTTCTATACATGGAAAAGATAGTGATACATCTTAAATCAATTTTGCCTGATGTAAAAAGTTCAAGATAAATACGTGGGCCACGACACTCATGAAGGTGTGTACTAAAGGAAGCACATTTTCTACAAGAACATGCACCACTTTTTAAACAAATCTCATATGTGGAGGTGTTGGAAAGTTAAATACTATAGAATGAGATAATCTAGCAAAGGGTTACGATTAGTTAATGCCACGATGAAATAAACAGACACGTGAACCCTTGTTTTTATAATATTTCCTGTGATGTAAGGATTATTACAGCAATGAACTAATCAATCAAAGCCCAAAATTTAGAAGCTCGCATTCACGTTCACGCTAAAACTGATACATGCACCAGCAAATAGTCTGCATATTCATAGTCATCGTGTGGCAAGTGGAAACGTAACAGTTCTTGAGAAATTCTACAAGTAAATATAAGTGTTATTAATAGAAAAAAAATTATATATAGCTCCACTTAGACGCAAGAGGTTGGTTGATTTCACACATAAGATACAACAGCATTCTACAAATATATAAGCATAACTTTTATAGCACATTATGATGACATAATTACTTTCTAAGTGATTTATTCCTTATTTTCATTGATACCATTACTAAAATAGAAGAGAATCCTAGGCTTAAAAAGTTGATTATTAGGAATACTAGTGTGTGGTGTGCCTAGTAATTGGAATTTGATCTCCTTTGTGGCTCTAATTCTACCCCTTGAAACTAAACCTGATGCCTTTTATATTACAAAAACTAGCAATTCCCCAATTTAATGCAAAATATAATATAATCACAATTCCCCAATGGCTTGATTCTTATTCTTGAACCTAAATTAAACATAACTGACTTCAATATGTCCAGATATATCAAATAACAACTCAGAAAGAAGGTAGTGAGGTTAGAAAATTAAATCAAAGATATATTCAGCTTCACCCTTACTCAGAGTCTTGGAACCCTAAACAATTACAGTTGACATGAAGATATGTAACCATTCTCAAATGCAGCAAATGCATGTTCAACCGATAATACTCACGCGGACTCATGTAGTCAATAATTAACTTGTACCGATTTTGGCAGAAAAGAACATTGTTAGAAACCAAAATAGTTTCAAAGTATGCAGAATAAGAGAAACATCAGAACGATCTATGCACATGATTATCTGCCTTAATTGTGCCAAAATAATATGATTAACCAGACCAATTGTTAGCTTCTAGCCTTTATGCTGAGCTTGATTTTGGAATTTCATATTTGTTGACAAGTCATTTGGTTTCTGAGGTTGAAGCAAAAGCAATTGATATTCCCAGGTTATTTTATCTCTCGTTTGCACCACCTGTACTTCAACTCCTTTTTATAAATAAAGAATAAGAATTGATTGGTTCAATTGATTGACTCCCTGTTCACCTATTTATAATCGAAATTGACTTGACTCCAAAGCACAAAACAAACTGAGTTAATCCAACTTAAATTCAAACTTGTTTCGCCGACTTAAACAATTTTGTTCTTTGGCTGACTCAATTTAAAACCAACTAACTAATAAAACTACTAATTAAACCCTCTAATTATCAAACTTTGACAAGATTAGTCTAACAAAGGTCTGGTTGTACTCTTTATGATAAATTACAGTAGAGCAGTGCTACATATGTCACTTCGATTGATATTTTAGAGCCTTTTTGGCGATTAAGTTTAATGATTGTTGTAACTTTATGATGATTGGTTAAATTGTTGAAACTAAGTTACCTTTCTCCAACATCATATGAGCTGCATGAAAAGGAACCCGAGCATACATATCAGTTCCAGAAAGCATCATCCATGTTTTCTCCTTGGTGTCATGATTCCCACAAATTGCACCATCAACTCAAAAGGTGAAGAAACACTTGTTTTTGTAGTCCGGGCCTGCTTCCTTAATGCCGTCAATGCTTCCCTGTTCCCATTTCTCATTCTATCATTCTCAACTAACTGTCATCACAAATCCAAAATCTTGCAAAACATTAGAAATATGACACGCATAATGACAAACAACTTCAATTACCTGATGCCTTGCAAGTAGAAGATTCTCTGCTTCAGTCTCAATCTCAATCAGCTTTTCTTGAAATTGCTTCATCATATCATCCATTTTCAATCTGTTTAAAATAAACATCAACGATAAAACCTAAATTGGGTGAGGTAACTTTGATCATAATCTACTAGTCAACATGATAGTAAATATATTACATGTGCCTATGTACAATCAACAATGGTAACCCTGTAGGTACTAGGTAGACACAGTAGACTGGGTACTTTCAGAAGTTTTCTAATTTTTTATTTTTGGAAACACAAGGACTTCAATTTAAATGAAAATACAAAAACAAGGTAGAATAGCAAACAATTTGGCATTTGCCAAGTGCAGTGAAACTGTAATATGAATTTCATGACCAATTTTAAGTGCCCTAAGATTCATGTTTGTAGTTACATCCTCACACATTCATTCTCACAAAGAACATAGGTTTCATTTACCAATGAAAAGATCAATACCATATTTATTGACTGGAACAGATAAATAAAACAGTGACATGCAGAAAGCTTTCAACTTGTATAATTATTCTACAGAAGTAATTACTACCACGCGATTTGATATTGTGTTTATTTCATCTGTTTAGTTCCCATCGTCAACCCCTCTTTATCATTTTCTGCTTTGTACCACCACTTTGCTCATTTGCTATCTAGTTTTCCAGACATTTTCTGATTAAGGGTGTTGTACACCTCATGTCCCATTTTTCTAAAATAATCAAGTCAGAGATAAGTTATATATATTTGATTTTATTAAAAACGCTCGTTACCTCTTCAACAAATGCACCACTAGCCTAATAGCTATTAGTGAGCCACGTATTAGCACCATTAAAGTCAAGCACATGCACAAATACTTTTAGATATGCATATAAAAGTTGGCAAAAGGGCAAAGCACAGTGGATCAGTTAACGAATGAAGAAAAGGTTCAGTTGGAGCAAGTCATATTTAAAACAGGAAAAACTGGCGAAAATGACAATGGTTGGGTCCGTCAGGTCAGATTCACTCATTAAAGTTGTTCATTTTCTTTTGAACTTCATAATAACCATTATATCAAATGCAATTATAAAAATAAATTATAATGCTACTACAAAAATTATGACACTCAATATTTGTAGCTTTAACTAGGCAACAATTATGATTGCGTAGTTATGCAAGAACCAAATTCTCCTGATTGAGCAACAAAAAGATCTAAAAAGCCATCAATGCTTCTGATCAAAACTTGCTAATAGCACTTGGCACCTACACTCGATCAACCTATAAACTATAGTGGCTAATCTACTGCCACTGAAGCAATGACCTTCCATAACCATGTGTTCACCAAAACCAGACACCTAAAGATTCCCTAACTTTAGTGAGGAATTATATCTACATTTTGTCAAAAGAAAGCCTAGTATTGAACTTCCAAACCTGAAAAATCAAATAACTTCTGAAGAAATCCAACAAACAAAGCTTATGTCTTACAGAAAAAAAAAAAGAAAATCTGATGACATTACTTGATCTCACCCTATACTAATAAACTACATTTTATACAATTAAAATTTTAAAAAGAAAGTACTTCAATTAATACCTCTCTTGACTAGAGAAACTCACTAGCAATGTTGATTCTTAATAAATCTGCGTCTAATCACACAATACATTGAAAAACAAAATAAAACCATCAAACCTTAGGAACATTTTGCTTGTGTCTTAACCTAGTAACCTAGATTATATCCCTAAACAATTCAAATAAGAAGGATGGGATTTTATTGTGTAACCAAAAGAATTAGTTAAGAAACAAACCACAAAACTTGTTATTAGCATATTCATAATCAGACTTGAGAGAAGATGAAGATGTCTCCAAGGAAAAACGATGAGAAGAGATAACTGAAGGACCAATAGAGTTCTATATATGTTTGAAATTGTGTCAACTTTCATCATCAATCTTTAGTACCATCAATAATGTAATGTAAAAGTGTTAAAGGGGTCAAGTTCACAGGTTGGAAAATTGAACCCAACAGAAATTGAAGCAGAGCGAAAACAAACAAAAAGAGAATAGATCTCAAAAGGGATAAAGTTGAAGTTTAAATCAAAGAAAGATGGGAAAAAGATATCAATTACAATGGATTCAGGCCTCTTAAATAGGCATGAGAAGAAAGAAGAAATCCAAATCTAACTCCATCACTTTTTCAGAAATAGATATTCAAATTAAAACAGAAAATCTAATCCTACAAGAGATATATCACTCAACTCCAACTTTTGAGTACTACTTTCAGCGTTCAACTCCTGCTTTCAGCAACTGCATTGGGTAATTTCATGTCAAGAGGAAGGTAGCACGGAGAAGGTAGCTTAGGTTCGGTAGGAAAAAACTCACCTTCTGCCCCCATTTGCCCCGGTCTAAGATGGGCAATGGAATTGCAATAAGAAAAAGCTCAAACAAAGGTTGCATTCTAATGCAATGAGGGTGATTCCAATCCAGAATTTTTTGCAATCGAGTCTCAGAAAGGAATGCAAAACTGAAGTTCTTCTTAGTCCTACAGTCCTACTATTTATATTAGTGGGAACCTAATAAGGTTGTTGATATGTTAATGGTAGTTCACTCTAGTCCTACTAATGTTCATATTGATAACCGTTAATATTAATATTGATGACAAGCTACACTAAGTAGGACTAATGGTCATTCAAATGTTTTGATAGATAAATTTTGGTGCTTTCATTGTTAAGTTTATTGTTGTTCTTGCTTGGTTCTTTCATTGTTGGATTCATTATAGTTCTTGAGGTCATGCTTAACTATCTTAAAAATCAGTTAGTTAGGAAGATTGTGTCGGTTAATTCCATTTTGTACATAAACACAGAAACACTTGCAATAGAATGAGAAGGGCAGCTATGTGTTTGATTGGAGTTATCCATCTTCAACCCTGTAATTTCTCTTCTTGTAATCTTTCTTGTAACAACCACCCTCAATTTGCTACTCAAGCATCACTCTCTTTTCATTTAAAAGAAGACTGGTAAACAGAGCATAATAGGACACAAAAACCATATAAATTGCAACCGAAGACTACATCTAAATAGCAAACCAAGAATAGACTAAGCCAGAATTCATTCAAATGAATACTAGATTTTAATTGCAATTCAAGAATATAATCTATCTTTGTCACAATTAAATTGGTTAACGGTTAACCTGACTTATTAAGCCAGTGGTGGATCTGGAATTTTTCCCTATGGGGTTACTTTTTTCAGTGATCGAATTTCCAACAACCTCATGTTAGAATTTTCTGGTCGGTTCAGGTTAAATAATAAAATAGGATGCCATAATAAAAAAAACGTCGTCGTTAAAAATCACATAATAGAAATGTGTTCAGAAATTTTCAAACAAAAAACATTACATCATATAATTGTTCCCTACGGGTTTTCATCTTTTAAAAACAATCCATTAAGACGGTTGCCAAGCTCTTAGATCTGACCGAGTTGAAATTATCAAACTCATAATGATGATGATTGGTGATGTTTATTATTTTTTCTTCGACTTTTTGGGTTAACATACTCGTCCATATTGACCATTAGAATCTCATTTTTTCTTTGCAAAAAGGTGTGGCATCTTTCAAAAAGTGAATCAAAACATTCAAGTCTAATAACTTGTAATTGGTGCTTGGTTGCATCCATCTTGCATTCTATATATCTTGATCCTTTCTTTAAGGAGCTTGAGACAATATATTAGTAACCTCAAGATGTGATTCATCAAGTGTAAATATGACACAAAATGTTAGTCTAATGTCATCTTTTAGATTGTCAGATTTCTCAAGAGTTTAATTGAAGATGAGAAATCAAAGTTTGATAACCCTCAAATTCAAGTTTCAACGAGAACAACTAAAATTAATGACTAAAATCACTAAAAGTTTCAAGTTTCACTAAAGTCTCAACCACTCAAATCAACAACTTTCACTCAAGCTTCAAGTTTCACACCCAATTTCAATCAGCTTTCAAGCTTTACTCAAGCCTAATCATGTTTCACGTAATCACATCTAATTTCCAACATTTTTTGAGGTTGTAAAAGAAAAATGATAAACTAACCTTGAAGTGGATCGCCGGAGGCTGGTCGGCCGGCGGTGAATGGTGATGGCGAATTGCTTCTGCGGTTCCCAAAATACCAAACTAGGTTTACAAGGGTCTAATGGGTAAATCTCTAATCTAAATGGTAAGTACTCCGGTAACTATGGATCTTGATGTTGCAATTTAATGGTGATGGCAGATCTTGGTGTGATCTTCCGGTGTTCTTACAAGCTCAATTGTTTGTAACTGTTTTCTTTGTTTGATGTCAAAATGCTTTAACTATAAAAAAAGGTAAACTTTTCTTTATCTTTTCATTCATTGTTGGTTTAATCTCATCTCATATATATCATATTTGGGTTCTTTGAATCTTGATGTTTAGTCTCATACCAATTAGGGTTGTATTTATGTAATAAGTCATCTTTGCAATTTATGTATTGGGCCCTTGAATGAATCGATCTTAAGATGAAATTAATTGCAGACGTAGATTAAATGAATTGGTCCGTCAAAGTTAAAAGGAAACTAGAAGGGTGGGTGGTATATTTGATGATGCTACAACATAGATGTCATTGATGAATAAATACGAACATTAATGAAAAAAGGGTGTTTGGTTGTATGTTTATATTTTTTATAAATTTGTAGATGATAAACCTGTTAAGACTTATGTTTGCAGGAGTTTGATGAGGTTTATGGATCAAAATGGCATTATATTATGGGGCCAAGTTTTGTATCATTTGTGACACATTTAGCCGGTGGATACATGTACTTTTTCATGGATCGCAATCTTTAATTCTTTAATTCTTTAATTCTTTATGTTCTTCTCTTCAAGATTGTTGTTCAAAGAGCACATTGATAAAAACATAACTTCATAAAAAAGTGCATAGTTTTATATTGCAGTCACGATTGTAACCAATTCATTGTGTAACGAGAGGAGTAAGCAACACTTTTAGCAATAGCGGCCAAGTAGCTGCAGATTTTGAAAAGTAAGCTACCCCTTCCACCTTATCTATATGCTGTAATTTTGAAAACGACAAAAACACTAACAATCCTTAGCTTGTAATAGACTCCTATATAACAATTCGTTTGTATATAATATGAAAGCATCCCCACATATGAGGTTTAACACAATCACTACCGACAGTTAGCTGTAGCAGTATTAAAATCTAGTTGTTTTCTATTCCTACAAATCATATGTTTTTTCCAACAAATAATATGTTTTAAGGGAATACTAGTTAAAATAAAAATCATAAACTAGTAACTAATATTTACTATTTTTATTTCTTTAAAGTTGGTATATTTGGTGTCTTATTTAGCAGGATACTAGGATCATGCAGAATTTAAGAGTGAAATTTGATTTATCTTCTCGACATATATCAATGTTTGACTGTCTACGGCTCAGTATTTCCTAACGATTGTCCTAATTGAAGGATTGACTAGCATATGTTGGCTCTGGAGTACCAGGAAATTCTTAAGTATCGGCCATCCTTTGTTTCTGGCTGATGAACCATATCCAGTTTGCTGCAAAGCTTGTTTGGTTTCTTTTGGTGAGCATGCGCTTCATTTCAAATAGTTGTATGCGTTTAATATAGGTATGATTTAGTCAGCGATGTTCTATATGTCGTTTTTAAATTGATAGGAATTTTTGCTAAAAGGAAAGCCCGTGAATTTTCCAACAGATCCGCTTGAATGGAGGTCTACTCTACGGCCGGCTGATATCCTTGTGTTTGGATAGGCAAGAGGAAAACACGCTTGCGTGGATCTTAGTGGAATGTCCCTTCTTGATACGTTTCGAGACAATGGTTTTGTTGAGGGCTAGGTTGTGCTGAAGGCGGAATCAGGCGACGTTGCTAAACACGATAGTTGGGGGCTAGGTTGTGCTGAAGGCAGAGTCAGGCGATGTTGCTAAACACGATAAAGTTTGCTTAAAGAATCACACACATGTTTATTCATTTTACTTTTGATATGTTTGGTTTTCTTGCCCGACAGGCCGTGGACCTTTTGAACAAAGTTCCATGCATAATAATCTATCGGTCTCTAAGCCTCAAAGCTTTGTTTTTGGTAGGATTTGTTTTGATATCCAAAGAGAGTTGCGAGGAAACTTGTTTTCAGTTTACCTGTCACTTTATTATATCGTTTGTTTCATTGAAGATGAACGCATTCCAAGAAAGAAAAAGTTGGTATAATTTATCTTTTGAGTTCACAAAACCTTTTTACAAAACAAATAGAGCAAACATTTGAAAAAAGTCAATTGGAATCATAACATACACTTTAGACAAATTTTAAAAATCAATATGGTCAAGTAACCTTGTCGTGCTTATAGTAATTCGCCCATGTATTTAGCTAGCCATGTTTGTTTGTTCGATTTGAGATTTACCCCTACATATTAAAGCTAAACTCAAACTTTATCTTTATACTTTAATATAAGAGTAATTGAGATGACACGTGGTAACACCACAATCATCCTCACCAAAATTTTTCCGCCTCTCTCTCATATTAAATAATTACCTTAATTATTAATAATATTATTTAATACTTTTTTAGATTTAATAAATTAAGAAAGAAATCTATTCATTAATGTTATTTCTAAATAAATAATTTTTTTATAAAATAATAATTTTTCAAAAGCATGAAACTTTTTTAAAAATACGAAATATTTTAAGATTGGTATTTTTAAAAAGTCAAGTTTTTAAAAACCAAAAATAATCAAATTTAAGAGTTATAATAAGAAAATTTTTAAAAATGACATTTTATACGGTTTGTTTTAGAACAAAATATTTACTTTTTTGGAAAAAAAATTTAAAAACAATATTTTAAAAAGTTGATATCACTGTTTTATTATTTATAGTCAATTTTCATATGTAATTTCAGTCATATCATATTTTTGAATATCATTTTATAATTATTAATGTTTATTATATTAATATTTTATTTATTCAACCCGTGTAATACACGGGTTTACTAAATCTAGTCTCATATATTTCATGTTAACGGCATGTCATGTAAGGTTTTTCTAGTGTTAAAGTTTTACACAACTTGATAATACAATTGTTGTGTCATGTGTGCTTGGATTTTTAAACAATCTGTCATGATTTATCATCAAATTTAAAGTTAATTGATAGTGTAACATGCTATCACCTTAAATTTTTGGTTGATATTCGTAAGAGTACTTTTACAAACAATGTTTCGGATTCAATTTACCAACTTTCTAAAACATAAAGATCATAATTGTGTTGAATTTTTTAACATAATAATATTAACAATAATATTTAAAACACATAACATACTAATTCACAGATCATCACTTTATACCCTACATCGTTGTATACGCAACATCATTTATCATAAATCAATTTCATATTCTACCCCTCTTAAATGCCTTGTACTTCTTTGTACATGTTGCTTTAAAACTTGTATGTTTGGTAAAATTACATCTCTAAGCAAAGAGATGTATTATATAGTAGTATAGATATAAGTATTTAAATAAAATAATACTTAATTTAAATAGTATTTAGTTATAAAAATATGATTAGTAACTATAAATTTAAATACCAATTTATATTATTATAAATGAATTAAATAATATCATATTATTAAATAATGTATTAATAATATGTATTAAATAATACAATAATTAGAAGAAGTTAAATAAATGGGGGTAAAAGTGAAACTATTACATAAAACACTTGTATTCTATGCTTAAAATGTTGTATGAGTGTCTTACATCAAAATTTCCAAACATCAAAGTTGTTGATACGACCCTAAATCCACTTATGGTCAAGACCACCCGTCCTATAACCCACGTGTTCTATCATGCATGTTACATTAGTCATTTATGCTTTAGGGTGGGAGAGGCGCACCCGCCGTGAGGGCGCGATGGCCCCCCATGCCTCGCAGCAACATCGCGGCCACCCGCCAACGGGCAGCCCTCCATATTATGTTTTTTTTTTTGCGTAGCGAGGCGTTGACATGCCGAGCTCTATGTTCCCCTTGTGCCGTTGCAAAGAGTCGTTGGCTCCCCTAACAGCTATATTTAAAATAATCAAAACCCTAATACACTATAAATACTAACTAATTACTACAATTTTTTTACACCATTCTCAAACATCTCTTCTACTCATTTTAAAAATATACACTATGAAATCCAACAAGAAATTCATAAAATCCCAAGCCCAAACTATCAAGAAACATAGACCGAAGGTGCGTTCGGATCCAAGTCTTCTACCCAACCGTTTAACCCATCACCACCACATACAACGGATTGGTTTTACAACCAGTACGAATCGCCTCAACCATCATACTACCACCCAACTATGCCCACATATCAACTCTCACAATTTCTTTTTACCAAAACATCTAGATGCTTATTAGAAAACCATCCATCACGTAGAAGAAGAAGAAGTTGAAAAAGATGAATAAGAACATGACGAATCACGTGATGATCTACAAGTTTATGAAAGTGAAGATGAAGAGATTCGTGTGGAAGAACCACTCCCCCTCCTAACAAAATCTAACTCGAAAGGTAAATCAACAACCTAGACTACTAACAAGTCTTCGGATGAAAATAAGGAGGAAGCTTTGACAAAGGGTTGTATTTATGTAACCCTAGAGTTGGAGATCATTAGAAAAACGGTTCGTTTTGTAAGAAAGTGTTTTGACACTTTAACATCATTGTTGGTGGCACGAATCGAACCATTGATCAACTGAACTCAAAATTGGGAAGAATGAATCTGACGATGAGCCGTTTAATTGGATATATATCCAAAAGGTGATTTTTTTTACTTTTACTTATATTTTTACATTTTATATATTTACATTTAAATCTGTAATTATATTACTTGTGTAATTGAATTTTTGTTTCTAAATATGTGGAAACATCATTGAACAAGTGGAAGCAACAACAAGGATATCGACCTCAAAGCTTTAACCGAGTACAAAAAAATGTTTACGAGAGAAAAGGCTTTACAAGCATCAAGGCGTGGAAGGTGGTAAGAGGTCATGTCAAAAGGGAGCTGGTGGAGGTTAAGCCTGCGGAGTTTGGTACTCAAACAATAAAGAGGACTAAAACTTCGGAATCATGCCAATACGTAAGCTCAAATGAGCCCCTTGCAAGACTCCTCCCCGATCTCAACAAAAACGCCATAGCGACCGGGCGGAGACGTAAAGTCAATAAAGCAGGGGAGTCTTCGAGCAAAGCAACGTAAAATGAGGCTATTAGCAACTACAAAGCAAAGCGGGAGAAAGAAATGGAGCAAAAAAAAGAAACAAGAAGTGCTTCGTTTGAAAGTAACCGAATCGAAATTGGCATTCCTATACTTACAATGAGAGACGTTGTTTAAATGCTAGACCGGAACATGGACATTTTCCTTAAATCGCATGACGATGTGCCCAAGCCGATGTTGAAAAACATCATTTAACGCAAAACGTTAAATCGTCCAGCTACGTGGTTAGGAGTTTGATTTGTAGATTTTTGGTTTTAGTATTTTTTATTTTAATATATTTTTTATTGTTTTTATTTTAATGTAGTTTTTAGTTTTAGTTTGTAATTTTTTATGAATTAATTTAAAAAAAAATAAAATTATGGTATGGAGTGGCATGAGTGCCCCCACCAAATAATCTGGTGTTGTGTGATATAACAGAATATGATTGGTGAGTAAGCGATGTAGTGTGATGTGTGTGATGTGAGCAATTTTAACTATCCACACTTATCCACTTATATTTCAACTATCCATGTTTACATTTCGGTAGCTATTTTATATGCAATTTTAATCCCCGTGTTATGCACTATCCCATTCCTGTATTAATTAGTTGCTTTTATTGCATTTGGTTTTTTAAGAACCATTTTCTTTCAATTATAAAATTTTCTACTCATACATTACATCAAATTATATTTCAGTAGTTATTTTACATGTAATTTTAATCCCCATGTTCTGTACTATCCCAAATTTGCATTAATTAGTTGTTTTCATTGCATTTTGTATTTAAGGACCATTATTTTTAATGGCAAAAATTTTCTACTCCTATTCTTATATATCAAATTACACCATATCTTGATTTGAACCCAAAACCTTTTTTTTTTAAAACAAAACCTGTAACAAATAGGTTAGTCCCCATTAGCATTTAAAAACCATTTGAAGTGTAATGAAAGAAAGAAAAATAGCACTACAATTGGTTGTCTATTCCTCACTAATTTTTATTTTGGAGTCTAATCTGCTCAAAAGGTTATATCAGTCGCCTCTTGACGAGAATTCGTTGTTAGAACCACCATCCGTACCTCTAAAAATTTTATTGATGTATAACTTAAATAATCTTGTTGATAAATTTTTTTGTAAAATTATATGTATAATATTTATATAGAGAAATTTTACTGTACAAAGTCAAAAAATCTTGCGAAGCGTGCGAAGTAATTCCAACCATTGATTTAGGAGATGGAAAGTTCAGATTAAAGAAGAAATAATCACGTGTGGAATGATGGCTGGATGGATAAATTCGAAAATAACCTACAATTGTTGATTTTTTTTAAATTCCACAAGTTTTTTTAAACGTATATAACCTTTTTATACGACGTTATTTTTTTAAAAAAAATTACACCATAAAATCGAATATTTTATTCTCTTTAATTTGAGTATAGTATTGTTATATTTTATTTTTTTAAATAAACATTTAAAAAAAAATATTTATGTGTTGTACGTATAACTTGCGTGATTATTAAATGCTTAATTATGAACATAATTTGCGTAATTATCATATAACTCGCGTAATTATAAATATAACTTGCGTAATTATTTTTTATAGTGTGAGTAATTTTACTTTGCGTAATAATAGATATAACTTGCGTAATTATATACCTTTTATGCATAATTATAGTTCGGACGAAACTACCCATACGCCAAAAAACATATGTCACGCCCTAGTGATTTCGTACACTTCGCATGAAAATTACACTTTGTATAGTAACCGGCCCCTACTTATATATATTGTATTATATAATACTTATATGTATGTATATACATACGCACATTTGTCAAGTCGCTATGAATTAGGGGTGAGCAACGGGTCGAAACCGAACCGAACCGGACCGGCCCGCCCTTGACCAGAAACCGATTAGTGGTTTATATAAAGAACCGAGAACCGGACCATTTACATACGGTTCGGGCCGGACCGAACCGAGTTAAACGGGTCGGTTCAGCATAATATGGTGGTCCGGACCGCAAATGTTTTTTTAGGCTCGTGCTTTTTGTCGGGAGAAAAAGGAAACTTAAAAATATAAACGAAACCAATCAATGGATTTGTTTCTTAGACTCGTTATTGTAACATAGACAAATTGATACCATATTAAAATACAAACCATACATTAGTTGTTGTCATGACCCCTTTATGAGCTAATTTAGATGTAGCGTGCAATAGTATTCATTTATAACCGACTAAAAGTTTATTGATCTGAAGACTTCTATTATATGCTAGTAAAATATTTTTTTACATTTAAGGTGTTCAAAGGCTACCCATTTAACATCTAAAAAGCAAAAACCAACTCTTTTTTTCGCCTAATTGTAATCGGGTCGGACCGAAACCGAGCTCATACCCGCGGGTTTGGACCGAAGCCGACCCATAACAGTTTACAAAAAGAAAGCCGAACCGTGGACCGGAACCGCTAACCCATACAAGGGCATGTCTCATTTTTCATGGGTCGGTTCGCGGGTCTTAACCGGGTCGACCCGCAAAGTGCACACCCCTACTATGAATAGTATCGAGTGAAAGTAGTACAAGTTCATAAAACATAAATGTACAACTCCTCAAAATTATTATTTTTAATTATTATAATTAAATTTAAATATTTTGTTATACTTTTTTAATTAATTATTATTATGTTTTACAAAATATCGACTACATCATTATAGCATAGCATGTTTATTTTTATATTCGATATAAGTTTCATTTAAAACCGATACATGTCAAATATAATATATTTTTGAATTATTTTATACTAACAACATAATGTTTTTTATATTTAGAATATATTATTGCGCAGTACTTATCTTACTTACATTTTGACATAAATTTTATACTACCGTGATGTTCTTATTTCGATTTATAACGATACAACACAACTTCCAACCAAAACCAACTAGTTTTCTAATAAGATGCAACTTTGTAGTTACCGAACAATTAACAGGGTCGTATTACACGTATCCTATCAGGGGTTAGAATATAAATATTTGAACATCATACGATTATTTTCAGAACATCAAACAAGAAGCATAAACAAGCATCCAAGATAATGCCGATTGCTGATAGAGTGACAGATCAATGGAGTTTATGTTCGTACTTGAAAATTAAAACCCGTGTGATCAACCCACTTCCCCATCAACGGAGTTCATGCTTTTCTCTATTATGAAGTTACCATCATTCAAGACTCCATCAATTCTGTTGCATGACTTATGGGTTTTGTATTGGTATTTCTCAATTGGGGTTTTCTTTACCTTGCCACCAGGTGTTTGATAGATTTCCTCTGTGAAAGTTGCTTAAGGTAGTCATTGATTTTCTATAAATTAATGTTGGTTTAGTATAGGTGATTGCATATTTGCATTAATTGTGTGTGTTGATTGTTATAATTTGATAATCAAATGGAGAGTTTGGAATTGGGTTGGAAAGTTGTGGTTGTTTTGGTTTGTTTGTATTTGTCATGGAGGATCATTAGATATATATGGAGCTTTGTGGATGTTGGAAAAGATCCTCTTGTTGTGCTTGTTACCGGGGCTGCAGGCATGTTCTTGACCAATATTCATTCTAAAATAATACTATTCATTCTGTAAAATTCTTTTTGAATGATCAGAAACTGTTGATTCGAGACGAGTAAATTACAATCATATAATTGTATCTTAAATGTTTGAAGTTGGTTATTTGATCTCAAGCCACTGAATTTGGTATTTCCTTTTAACGAAATCTCACGAGCGGGATAAATTCAATATATTTCAGACTGGAATATTACTTTGTAAAATTCATAGCTTTCTGAAAAATTTTGTAGTTTCTACTTTTTAAGTCATCATATATTATCATTTCTTGATTCGTTAGATAATACTTTTGAGTGATTAACAATCCACTTGTTTCTCAGGTCAAGTCGGCTATGCTCTAGTTCCAATGATCGCAGAAGGGGCAATGTTGGGTCCAGATCAACCGGTAATCCTGCACTTGCTTGATATTGAGCCTGCAGCCGAAATCTTGAAAGGGGTAAAAATGGAACTGATGGATGGAGCATTCCCTCTTCTTAAAGGTTAATTTTAAAAAAACATTGATATTTATGTGCAACTGTTTATAAAGTCTATATTTTGTTTGACTTTTTGGGAGATTTTTATGGCTCTTGTAGATGTTATTGCCACAACCGATGTTATTGAAGCTTGTAAAAGTGTTGATATTGCAATCATGCTTGGTGGGTTTCCTCGTAGGAAAGGGGATAGCAAAGACTTGATATTTAAGAACGTAGGTATATACAAGGCTCAAGCTGCGGCTTTGGAGCAGCATGCTGATTCAAATTGCAAGGTTTGTATCTATTGTTTGGTTAAGCTATTGGTGGCAAAATGGGAGGGTTGGATAGTGGGTCAAAACGAGTTCAAGCAAAATGGGTAATATATTGTATGGGTCGGTTTAGATAAAGCACTTTTTGTCCAAATCCTCCACGTTTTCTATAAACAAATTAGATTGTAAAATACGATTACAAAGGCTATATGATTTAAGAATAAGTGTTTTTATATCAAAATGAAATGGTAGGGTTTTATGCATAAAAGTTACAACCTGGGAAAGTTTTAATAAGGCAATTTTTTCTTTTACACATTGTGAGATAAAAAATAGCTTGAATTGACCCATTAATTAGTAAACAGGTTGTAATTGCCACTTCTTCCAGTTGGAGGAAACAAATAGGTGATAATTTAGTTAAGCTAAATTTTGAAAGGTCAAATGAATTACACAGGTGCTTGTGGTTGCTAATCCAGCAAATACAAATGCATTAATATTGAAAGAATTTGCACCTTCAATCCCAGAAGAGAACATCACATCCCTCACAAGACTAGATCATAACCGTGCATTAAGCCAGCTATCAGAGAATCTTAATGTCCATGTTGGTGATTTAAAAAATGTTATAATTTGGGGAAATCACTCGTCATCTCTATATCCAGACGCTAATCATGCAACTGTTGACACTGGGGCTGGACATAAACCTGTGAGAGAACTTATTGCTGATGATCAATGGTTGCTTCAGTTCTCTAAAATCTATCTTCTATAACTCCCAAGTTTTAAAGTTTGTATTCAAATATATATTGCTGTTTACGATATTGATTATGGTTCAGGTTGAAGACTGAGTTCATCACAAATGTGCAACAGAGAGGTCAAGCCATAATCAAGGCTCGTAGGCTGTCTAGTTCATTATCTACTGCAAGCGCTGCATGTGATCATATGCGTGATTGGATTCTTGGTACTCCAAAGGTCTGGTTTCATCATATTACAGTAATATTTTTATTACTATTTTTGTTTTTATTTTTATGGTTTCCTTAATCTCAATTTCTCACTTTCGGAAGTCAGGGAACATGGGTGTCAATGGGAGTTTATTCTGACGGGTCTTATGGTATCCAACCGGGCTTGATTTATTCTTTTCCGGTGACTTGTGAGAAAGGCGAATGGTCAATAGTTCAAGGTATGCTTCTATTAAGCATCCTTTTTAGTAGAGATGGAAAAATGGAGGGAAACGGGTCAAAACATGTAATCTTTAATACGAGTCAAGCCATGCCAGCCTGCAAACACGTCTTTTTCTTGAATTTTATGAACAATTAATGATTTAAATATGGTTATAAAACTATGTATACAGTATAAGTATCCATCTATTTTTTTAAATAAAGCAATTTATGAGGTTCTATGGAATTGGATACACATAGGTTCACTTTTGACCCATTTGACTCAACCGGTCTATTCAACCTGTTTGACCCTGTAGAAAGTAAATTGAATAACTATTTTGCAAAATGTGTAGGGCTAAAGATTGATGAGTTTGCAAGGAAGAAGATGGATGTTGTAGAAAGAGAGCTCATTGAGGAGAAAGCAGTGGCATATTCTTGCCTCCATTGACTTTCTTATTTATAAAAGCTTGAAATATTAATTAATGTTAATGTTAATGTTGACCATAATGAAGTTAATATCCATTATTGCAGTTATAAATTTACTGTTTTGTACTTCATATCCTGGTTCATTTATTCATAACCTCAATGACAAATTTGTAAATACAGCCTGAAAATCCATGGGTATATACATCATAACTAAGTTCTTATATTGGTTTTTTTTATTGGATTCATCTCCATGAACTTAGGGCTTGTTCTTGAATAATGGTTTAGTGAAGGCTTAGTTATGATCATGATTAAACCAATAGTTTTGCTTCTGTCTGTTGCAATTCTCACGAATCTTCAAATTTTGACCTCATTTTATGCTCCTTCAACGGTTGTTCTTGAGTTGAAATGCAAATATCAAACAATTCGATACCAGTATTGAGGTATTTGCTGTGTGAAAATGTGCTTACATGCAAGCATATCACCTTATAAAACTTGTATAGTTTAGCCACTGTAGTAAATTTTGTTTATCCTTAAGCAACTTCTCAATTCAAAACAAGACTACTTTCTTAACGGACTATGGATTCAAAACATAATCTTTTACGACATTTTTTCTGAAGATCCAATACATAAAGATATTAGAAGTTATAACCAAGTATGAGAGCTAGGTGAATAAGTGAGTAAAACATTTAAGCATCATGAAGACTGAAGATGCTAACATTAATATGTTTATAGCCAAAACCCTAAATTCTCAAGACATTATGAGTTGATAAGCACAACATCACACATGAGTAGTGAGTAGGGCTATCCAAACTGCCCGACGCTCGAGGATAGCTCGACGATCATTCGAAAAATGCTCGGAAAATGCTCGTTTGAATTTTGCTCGGTTGTAGACGAGCAGAGCGGCTCGGATCGGTTTGTAAACGAGCAGAGCACGAGCAAAGGTCCGCTCGCTCGACGCTCGCTCGGTTTTGATCGAATATATATATATATATATATATATATATATATATATATATATATATATATATATATATAATGTATAATATTTAAATTGGTTAAAATTACATTTTGTCTTAACTCTTAATTCAAAAACTCATTACCTAATTCAAAAACTCATTCTCCTAATTCACCACAACTCCACAAGTCCACACTCCAGTCTCCAGTTCGGTTTTTGGTTTTCACTTCAAGTTCGGTTTCGGTTTCGTTATTTTTAGTTTTATCATTTGTGCTTCAAGTTTTTTAAAAAAAATTGATCCAAAGTAATGAATTTAAGCTATATGCTTTGGGTTTATAATATTTTGTTAACCTTTAAAAATAATCTATATATTCTTATAAATTATTTCACATTAATATTAATTGCAATCCATAAAATAAAATAAAATCAAGTTCAACGAAATAATTTAGTCTACCAATTTAAACAAAAATGTTTAAAAATTATTTTTGAAACCTCACTATTTGACTTTTTAGATGGCATAAGCTAAATAAGTAATCGATAAGCTAATCATATCTACAAGTGTATGAATATACCTCGAAATTTAAAAGTTCGGTTTTATGGTTTCATTTTGGTTTTTTTGATTTTTGTTACAAGCAAAACCGAAAGCAAACTGGAAAATCGGTTTAAAAAAACAACAAACCAAACCATCGATTTCTTATTGGTTTTGAGTTTTTTGGTTCAGTTGTGTTGGTTATTTCGATTATAGTTCGATTATTTCGGTTTCCTGCATACCCCTACCCCTTACACACATACTCTCTCTTTCTCTCCCTCTCTCATATTTATATACAAAGATTGGAGGTGAACAATTTCAAAGGGTAAGTAGTGGGAGAGTGTGGAAAATGATTTGACGTTAATGTGATTGTGAGTGAGTGAAATGTGACATGTGTGACCAATAGCCTAAAAGTATGTGTTGCAGCGACCAATAGTGATATTTCATTCATTGCCATATAGGCGCCACACAAGCTACTCGCCACTCATTCACTCACTCACTCGCTAAGGGAAGGTTGAGTGACCAAGACTTTAGCTTGGGGAAGCTTAGGTGGCAAAACTTCCCGATGGCAAGCACCGACCAAGGTGTCAGGATTGGGAAGGGAATGAGTGAATCTGGCTTGTCTTCATCTAGTATATCATTGGACAATAGTCTGATTTTTTTTTGCCCCCACCCCAAATGGCTATATATTTAAAAAAAGTTCTTTAAACACAAACATAACTAAACTATTTTTAACACACTTTATATACATTTATGTCCCAAAACACAAATTCTAGACTTATTGTCATCTTGTTTACAAATTTTGTCTTTGAGCTCAAACAATAATAGCTACTTTGATGTTACTAACGACACTTTTGTGATTATGGCTCAAATCACACCCTTTGTTTTTATGGGATATTTAGAAACGAAGACATATTTAGATAAAGATCTTGTAGCTACTAAGCAATGTCTCATGGAAGATAATTTCGATGAATGTGTCTTTATGGTCTCGTCATGCTCAGCGAAATGTTTTTAATATGTAGAGTTATATTTATGAATTGTCAAATATATGAAAACACAATATCCTTATTTAGGGTATCTTATGATGCTAGGAGTAATCCTTCTTTCACCCATTGTAGAAGGGTACATTGACAATATATCAGTTGACATTAGGGAGAGTTACTAGCATATGTAATGAGTATTTGAAGATGCATGAAATAGTATCGCATGAATATTTGCGTAAACTGACAACGAGAAACAAAGAACTTTTATACAAGACACATGAACCAATAAATTTGATAGTACATATTGTACACAACAGGCTTGGAAAATTTGTTTAACAAGATGCCAGGGTCATTTGTGGGGGTGATCACCTACACTTTATGATTATGCTCAAGGCGATAGTCTCACAAGATTTATGGTTTTGGCATGTATTTTTTTAGTCGCGGGTTCCGGTAACGAAATCAATTTTTTAATCAATCATCATAGAACAAATTATCCTTAATGGAACCATGACAGGTTGTCCATTTCAACTATTTGGGTCACAATCAAACACGGATATTATCTTGACAATAAGATAATCCGAACGAGGCATGTTTGTGAAAACCTTCCATGTCTGGGCGGCGAAAAGATTCAAAAAGCAGAATAAGGGGATAAGAAGAATGTGGAACTTGCTTTGGGTGTGCTCAAAGGTCGTTGGGCAATAATTCGAAACACCACGACTAATTCATCGCGTAAAAATTAAAAGAGTTTGTATATTTGCATCATATTACATAATATGGTCTTACAAGATGAAGAGATATCCCCTATTCAAGATAGTCTACAAGAAAACATTAAGACCACTAGAGAATTTTGTTGCGAATAAATCTTCCACAACCCCCAAACAAATCTAGTTGAGCATATTTCAAGATTCCACATACTACCAACACTCAGTATGATAGTTTGTAAAATTTTGTTCAAAAGTTAGTATTTTTTTAGTTTGTAGTTTTCTTTATTTTGCATCTTTTTATAATTAACAAAATGTATTTCCTTATCAGATAAATTAATTTTATTACTCATAAAAATATTAAAAAGTTAAGGAAAATTAAAATCACCATAATGTTTTAGAGAAGGGAATATGGAATGTGATTTGCTCATGTGGAAGAAAGAAAAGATGTGGGAAGAGTGTGCCACTCTTACTCATAAAGAGGAATAGTGAGCGAGATTTTATTAAATATATTTACTTATAATTAATATTTATTAATTTAATATAACTACGGGTTTTTAAAGTTGGGGGTTGCACGATCTTTAAATAACCAACAACGGGATGCGTTTTGTCTACACAAGGCTCACAACAGGTGGCTAGTTGTGGCTGCAAAGCAAAACCTATGCCCTACCAAACAACGGACCTTGTTTTCGATTTCATTATGGCCTTTCTGCAACATCTAAACCAACAAAAAGCAACACAATAGATGTCAATGTATCAACATACTACGCAATTATGATAACACAACAAATTGATCATGGCTCAGAATGGATGCTCGGTTGTGGCTGCATGCTCAAATTGGCTGCCAAGCCAGGGAAACCGAGACCATTTTTCAAATATCATCACAACCTAAAGAACTAAAACAACAACGCCATCATCATTATCAGTATCAAGCATAAGCCAAACAATATTTTCGCAGAAAACCCAGGTAATTCCAACATCACGAAAAGTCTCAGATGAACATATTCATACCATCATCATCGATGACACAACAAAAATGTCTCAGGCATGCCCAGGCTCAACATTATTGACATGAGAAAAAAAAACAAAATCAAAATCCAATATTGACATTACCAACCAACGACCATAACAATGCATATATAAAAACCCTAAAAAATATATTGAGCTATAGAAAGGCGGAGGGGTGATGAAGGTGGCTGCACCACCACAGTAAAAACCCATCTACAATACCAAATCCGAAAACCCTTTACGACATCTTAAAACCCTAAAAGGGTATCGAAGATACAGAGGAGGTGAACGACTAGAATCATGGACAACGATAAAAGGTGGTTGCACCACCATAATCATCATATGCATCCTGATAACGGCTCTACCTCAACCCCAAAAGGGAGACAAAACGACAATTAGAGGCAATGTCACTGCCACTGCCACTGTTAGTTCACCATCACCCGCACAAACCACATCAGGTCGTTGATCTCAACCAAAAAATAAGGCCAACACTACAATCACCTGCATCATTGTCACCACTGCCATTATCGCCAAAATGAACAACATACAAGAAGGCTGGCAATGGACAGGAGCAGCGTCATAGACAGGGACAACAAGACCGAAGAAGGCAACCTCCCTCCAAGCAACACCGATTGGAAACCCATCTCAAAACCATCTCTGTCGATACCTCCAAAGAATCGGTCTATGTCTTTCTCTAAAAACCAACACGCATAATTACCATAAAAGGGCAAAGAACCAAATTTAAATACTAAAGCATGCGATGGCATCTTGTACTCAACATAAAAATAGTTGTACCCACTTACATTTCATTCCATTTAACTATTAACATAACATAATAAATGCGTGTTGTTAGCATTAGCTAAAACATATTTTCTACCATCTCATGAGTGTAAGATCTTTCCACACTCACGTCTAACTTACCTCTTGCTAGTGCCCGGTGTGGCATTCACTAGTAGCTCACTCCCTACACAGGCACTCACGCACCTCTTTTACGAGTCACAACGCATAGCCTAACAATAAAACTTGTAAAAATTACGTAAAAGAGTCAACCATTAACCCCTCTATGTATCGAATCTTTAACTACATAACTACGTCATATCTATCACATGGTGATGACGTAATAGTCACCTTTAGAAGATAAACGGCACGAATCTATGCATCATAATTAAATCCTAGATTTCATCCGCATTATTTATGAAAATAGTCGAATAAGATATTTCTTTCTATATCAGAAATAACAGTAGTAGTATGATTTCATAAATATCATAACCGAATCTTAATAACTAATTACATATTACCAGATAATATTTTACCATTCTTACATAACCAAGAACAATTTAATCTAGTAATCAGAAAACAAACAAAAATTCATCCATAATGTAAATTAATACACAAAACACTAACTTAAACACTCTAACTTTAACGGTTTAAAATTACCCCTCTAACCGTAAAATCAAGCTCGTATCCACCTTAAAATCAAATTAAATATACCGAGTTTGATTACACGCTTAATAATACAGCATTCAGGTGTTCTCTCTTATTAATATTCAGATGATGCAACAAATACTTGAGGGGTGATCACGTGCAAAAAGTTTTCATGATATTACCCTAATTCATTTGCCCCTTTTATCATCCATACAATCGAAACATCAATCTTCCTGGAGATACATACACAACTTTGTATCTATATATTCTAGAGAGATATAGAGATAGAGAGAGAGTGCCTTCAATATATGGTCAAACCTTCTTTTAGGGTTCCCATATTCAGCAAAAAAGATCGAATATATAGCGATTTTGCGGACTTTATTAGGGTTCTTCAATCACCACATGTATATGTGGAGTTTGATTTGATTAACTCTACAGATTTCTTGTTATTATCGATGTGTGTTGATAAATTAAGATCGAATTGGGGTTTTGGTATCTAATGATGTTGTGTAGAACTAGGTTTTATCTGTGATGGGGGGCACTGGTGAAGCTGACCGTAAGCGTCACTATAGTTCGATATCATCTCCTACTGCTGCTGCTGCTCTTAAGAAGCATCCGTTTGTGCCTTCGTCTGAGGAGAAAAAGGTATGTGATCGTCAATTGTAGTTTGGTTTTAGGGACTTTTTGTGTTTTCTAGGGTTTATATTGACTTGATGATTGGGTGTTTATTGGATTCTTTTGTGAAAAGTTGATTAACTGGTAGATCTGATTGTTAATTGTTTTGATGGTATTGTGTGGTGTGCATAGTTGAATTATGTGATAATATCTGGTCTGGATGCTGATTTAAGTATTTAACTATTCAAGTTTGTTACAAATGCAAGCGGTGGCCTTCATAGGGGTGTTGTGGTTATAAGCCCTTGATTGATTACCTGTCTTTAACCCCCTTGAAGGCTGCTTGCTGTGTGTTTTGCCTTACCCTGATGGTTATTGGTGGGTCAATTTTGCGGTAATGGGCTCTCAGATTACAGAAAAAGAAAAGATGCAAACGTTTAATGGGTTCTTGGATTAAAGAAAAGAAAAAACGTGAAAGGTTATATATTTATACGGTTTAAGGTGTCATATAAGAGTTTGGACACTGGTTTGGAACTGCTACCTACCTAACTAATTAAAGCTATTATATCTTGAATTTCTTTGCTCTTGAAAAGTGACATTTTAAGGTCATGCTACATTATGTGTGACTGTGTGAGTACCATTCAGGTAGAGTATTCCCTGCTTACTTGTGTTAAAGGCAGAGGTGATGTATGTTTATGGATGCATTATTTCCCAATCTTATGATATCTGCTGTCATATATAGTGTGATGTTCATAATTATATAGAGAATAATGTATGCCGTAAGCTCGTTGTGTTTGTCTGGTTTAATTTTAATATTCAGTTTGTGGGTTAAGTGCATCAAAGTAATAATCTATTCTTGTTTTGAGTACCAAGATTAGAATTTGATACTTGAGTTTGAAGCATATATTGGGTATTTTTTTTACTTAATTCGTCTGAATCCCTCCACACCACAAGTAATTGCACAACCTACATTATTATTGTTAATCAAGTATGTTTAGATGAAAAGAAAATCTCAATAGAATGAACGAAATGTAAAGTACAAGGTCTCTCATATATAGGGGAGCCTGGAAATAAAAAAGAAAGAGCAACTAACTCTAACTAGCACACTCTAATATTACAGCCTAAACATATGCTCTTATAATTTTGTTGCATTCATGCACCCTTTTAAACAGTAACGACCAACTTATGGAGAAATAGATCATTATTATGTACCTCACTAAGCCCCAAGTAGTTGATTTGAGTTTGTGAATGCATACTGGAGCCGTTTAAAACCACACTGACTCTAGGAGTGGCAAGAGAAAATCATCTTAGACTGAGGCCCGGAAATATTGACAGGGAAGGCTGTCTTTAACAGGTCATACGAAAAGCAAAGCACCATAGATAGTACAATTTACATTACTGTTATGATTTTAGTTATACTTTATTTTATTTTTTCATTTTTTCTTATAGCAGCAAGCAGGAGTGCACACAATGTTTTGGTAGTTCAGTGCCAAGGAACATGTAAGACCTCTACAGTAAGCCCTTACGACGAGCCTTTCCCAAAAAAGACATCATGGGTCACACTATGTATAAGTATTTAATTAACACGAGGAGATAGTACTAGATGTACCTTGTGCTCTATTTATAATTATTCCACAATACCAAATGTTACTTTGGTGACTCACAATTTTCAAAATTTAGTTGATGTGGTATTGCTGATTTAGACTTTCTTTGTACCATTAATTTTGGGAACTCTGGTTTGTTGTGCTATGGTATGTGCCATTAATGAAATGTAGCCCTGATGCATGGCATACAAAGTTAAAAAACTTATCTAGCTCGGTATTTCAATATGTAAATTATGTGTAACTGCCATTGCTTACATATGAACAGTATAACCTTCTTGAGTTTGTCACAGTTCTGGCACTAGCTTGTATGATTATTATGTTTACATTTGTTCGTTAGACATCACTTTGGAGTAATGTATCATGTTCCACATACAGCTTGACACTGTGGTACTCAAATTCCAAAACCAAAAGCTTCTTCAGAAATTAGAATCTCAGAAGGTCGAATGTGTTGCTCTAGAGAACAAATCCCGCCAACTGAGGGAGAAACAGTTGCCATACGCCAAAACTTTAGCAATAGTTGATAAGTCTTGGGACGAGGTAGTTATTTAAACCCCATTCTTTTTATATGTCACACGTATACATATAGATCCATTGGTTGACGAAAACTTAATTGACTTTCTAATAGCTTGTTGATAAAGTAGAGTCATGCTCTATCCGCACAAAGGATTTGTTAAGTAAAGATCGTGATAGCAAACATCTTCCTGCTGCAGGTGGTAAGGATTGTTGAACCTTTTCTATTTCAGTTTCTGTTTATCTAATTTCTTGTTTTGTATGACCTAGTGAGCAGATGACTTTATTATTTGTATTTTGTATATGGAGAAGTATAAATTAATCTGTAACTCAATTAAAAGCTGAAGGGATTTTCAAGTGGTTTTATTATTACATTTGTACCAATAAGTATTCTGTTTTAGGAACTCAAGATAGGTTGCAGATATTGATATTTTTGTGAAAAGTTGAGTTAGTCAATTGTTTATGGGCATGTTACCATTTTGGAAAACAATAATAGCTAATTAATCTCTATATATTATGGCCTCCTCTTTTACAAGATACCAGGTCAATTCATTTGATAAGTTTGTTGAAGATGGGACATGCAAAGTTGGTTCTATGCTTTTCATTTGATATCTGCTAGAGTAAAAAATTATCATTAAATACCTTCTGTATTTTGTGTTTTGGATTTACTAATTAATATCTAGGTTCTACACATATGATATGTGGTTTGATGATATTCAGTTAATGTGGAGTTTACTCTATGAATTCAGCTATTCCCTGCCCTTTACTAGCACTGCTATGGAATCATATCTGCTCTTTGATATATATTGGATTATGCTTGCTGTTTTGTCTGTTACTGGAACATTTCAGATTGCATACTGGGAAAAACATAACTGTTTTAGACACGCTCAATGCTAAAGTAGATGAATTTTAAGAATGCACATTCTCTCTTATGTGCTGACACCCTTTTTGGGCTGAAGTCCCATCAAATTTCAAATGTAAGGACCTTTCTATGTTGTTGAAGGCGCATAGGCCCCGCCCCGCCCGGGGCCTAGGCGCAAGGCGCAAAAAAGTGCTAGCATGAGATAAAAAATAGCGCACATAGAGAAAAAAAACTAAAAAAATATATTATGCATAAAAAGTTAATGCTATTTCACAAATATTATGAAGAAGCTATCATAATTAGCATTTAAGATCATCTAGTTAGTACCAAAAGTTCAAAAGTACTAAAGATTCAAATTTATACCAAAACTTGAATACCAAAAGTTCAATAGACAACTTATGATGTATAAGAGGAGTGATAAGATAGGAAGTAACATACAACACCCTAAATACTTATGTAATACAGCCTGTTATTTCTACACCAACTTTTCAATATGTATAATGGACATGAAAAGTTGGACAGAATCAAACAGCAATATTGAAAAAGCAGTGAACCAAATAATACACATCATTGTTGCTGTGGCATTGAAGAAAATAAAAAAGTGACTGCAAGAAAATGTACTAGAAGAAAGATCATGCAAAAAACTAACTGTTATGTTCTTCTGTCTTGACCTCGTGATATGAAGAAGAAAGGGTAGTCGATTGTTATATAGAGATTTTGGAGTCCAGGATTGACTTTTTTAGGGTAATCCTTGGTCAATCAGTTGATGATAAAGTAAAACAAATCAAAACATATAAATTTTTTTTTGTTCCTGATTAGATAAGGCTACCTACCTACTTTGTTGCATCTGCACCTAACATGAAGTGATCGCCTTTCAAAGCCTTTGCAAAATCCTCACATCTGGTCTCCTTGGGTGTCACCAGGCGGTTTCTGGTCGCTGCTCCTTGAATTAGCGCCTATGCACGCGCCTCAAGGGTTTTTGACAACATAGGGACCTTTATAGTTTTTTCTTGGCTTCTTGAAAAACTCCACTTACAAAAGGCCTGCATTTTTGCTGCATTTTTCTAGACATTTGTTCATTTTTTAAAATCTTTGGCTTTTACCACATCCAGAATGTGTTAATGGGTTGAGTGTATATGTCTATTGCCAGAACAAGCATCATTACCTCCAGAGGATGTCTTTCTGCACCGGCTTCTTGAAAAAGGTGCAACAGACAGTAGCTCTGAGAATAACAACATCCCAAGTCAACTGCAAGAATGTCGGGGCTCTGCTGCCAACAAAGTTCAGAGTGCTTTAAGCAATATTGTTCATGCCATTGATAGTCTATGGGGTTTGAAGGATGGACTGTATGCTAAAGCGATAAAAAAAGTTCCAGAAGGTTCTACGACTAAATGCACTGATGTGTGAGTTGTGGGTTGTCTGTTTACTATTATTTACAAATGATGTTATTGTGCAGGTTCATGCAGGCCAAACTCATCTATTGAGTTACAGAAGGAAGTGGAACATATGAGATTAGCAATAAGTGATATGCATTTGATGCATAGATCTTTGGCAAAGCAGATGCAGTTCCACCGTGATACTGATGCTAAGAACAAGTCCGAGCTTAAACAACTGAGGGGTAAGTTTCTATGTTTTTAAAGTTGTCTGGTCACTTTTTATACGATGAATACTACTAAAATAAGTTTCATCCGTTCAAGGCATGCTCTAGTGCATTAGTTATCTGGGAGTCAATCTTATGCTAAATATGCAGTATATTTGGAACTTGTTATGGAATTATTTGGCAGTTAAGTGGAGGCGGCAATTTGATCCATCTACTTATGAATAAACTGAATTGGTTTATGTTTTATTTCAAACAGGTCCAGTAAATTTTCTGTTAAAACGGGAATGGGTCAAACAGTTGATAGTTGCTTAAAGTCTACTTTCTGTGCATACATCCTTCTGATCTTAAATATGTTTGTGATTGAAAGAATTAGGTTATTGTTGTAAAAATATTGTTTTTAAAATCATAATTAACATAAGTGAAAACATTAAAAAAAGGACAAAATAGATCTGTACAAAACTACAATCCAACAATCTGTTTCAACCAAAACCCTTTTCCCTTGTTATTCAACCCACCAGATCCACCCATGTCGCCACCTCTACATCTAAGTTGCATATTGTATTGTGCTGTAGTCATTTGTGGTTCTAGTTATTAATGTGTATTTGACTAGATTCACCTTGAGATAAGTGGTTGAAGATGGTATTTTGATATATTTCTTCTATTTCTGAAGGTGAGCTGGAGTGCTCTATTGCAGAACTGGAAGAAAGCAATAAGAACTTGGCTGCGCTGAAAGCAGAAACAGATGCAGCAAAAGGAGGCATTTTCCCTGTACTTCTTGGAAATAAACTTGTTGCTAACGATAGGGCAAGAGAAAAAGAAAAGGATCTACATGATATGGAGTCTTTATTGAAGGAGTTACAGGTAGATTACTTGTCCTTTTTTATTCTTTTTTTGTTATCTTAGTTGCATAGTAAAGCAATGCTAAGAAAAAGTGGTTTAACTCTCTGAGCAGGATCAAGCTTCATCCAGACAACTAGAACTTAAACGCTTACATGAGGACCGAATGGAAATATTAAAAAAATTATCCAGTTTGCAGGTTGGTTTATGTCTTTTGATTGTATGGCATTTAAGAGTTGACACTTAGGTTTTTGATCTATATACTTGTATGACAGAGTACCTTAAAGAACGTGAAGGGTATTTTCTCCTCGGAAGCTTTTGTCTTAGTGAAAGATCAGATTGCTAAGGCAAGAGCAGATATAGCTCAGTATCAATCTCTATACGAGAAATTGCAGGTTGTATATTATTGATGATTCCATTAATATTCTTGCCTCATTTTGTATGGACGTGCTAGTTAAATTTTACAATATATTTAGGTTGAGAAAGATAACCTTGGGTGGCGGGAGAAAGAATTCAACATGAAGAATGACATTGGGGATGTTTTACGTCAATCTTCTGCTGTTTCTGATTCTAGAATTAAGGATCTGCAAACGGAGATACAGAAACAAATTGATAGAAGAAAGTTGATTGAATTTAAATTGGAGGAAGCATCAAGAGAACCTGGTATAGAGATTTAAGCTATATATTTCATTTCAGTCTTTTTTAAATTGTCACATAACATGCTGCAAGTGCAACCTCATGCTTGTTTGTTTCAGGTAGGAAAGAAATCATTGCGAAGTTCAGGACTTTTGTATCTTCGTTCCCCCAAGATATGGAAAGTATGCAAACTCAACTAAGAAAACACAAAGAGGCTTCTTCCGATGTTCAATCGTTGCGTGCTGATGTTCAATCTCTTACCGCCATCCTAGATAGGAAGGTGGGTGCGCCTGAGGATGTGGTTTCTATTATTACTTAATAGATGAAGTAGCAACATTTTAACTTGTATGTTGGTTGCATCGCACAGACGAAAGAGTTGGAAGCGTTATCTGGCAGATCAGTTGCACAATCTGCTGAAATACAGAGACTGCATGCAATTGTATGTTTATTTATCTTTGTAAAATGTTTGCCGTTAGTTTGTTTTTAGGAATAACTATAGATGTGATGCTTTATTGTGTTGGTTTAAGCTTGCTATTAGTACCCATTGAGTGATTTCTTTATATATGTGCTGGATGATTCACAAACTTAGTTTGTAGTGTTATACCCTCACAGCTTTTTTGTAACGACTAAAATTGCTGGATTATAATCAAGAAAATGAAACTAAAGTTTAATATACTTTGTACTTGAAAAAGACAATAATACCCCTGTTTTTTTGTCTGACTCTGTTAACTTTGATATAGATACATGACTTGGAGGAGAGTGACTCAGAGTTGAAGGTCGTTTTGGACGTATACAGGCGGGAGAGAATATATTCTAGGTTAAGCAACTCTTGAGATCATTTCTCAATATACGAGTCTTACCCTTTGTAATAATTTTGAAAATGTTGGTGGTGTTTGTTGTGCTTATTGACTTCTATAGCTATTCCTCTTTTTCTTAATATTCCCTAATATGAATCGAGTAAAATAATTTGAAGCTGGATTTTGGTGATAATAGGGAATTTCTTGAGGCTAGGGATTCTGAGTACAAGGCTTGGGCTCATGTTCAGAACCTAAATTATTCACTTGATGAGCATAACCTGGAAACGCGAGTCAAGACAGCGATTGAAGCAGAGGCAGCATCTCAGCAGATGTTAGCTGCTGCGGAAGCTAAGATTGCAGATCTCAGGCAGAAATTGGAAATATCTAAAAAGTAGTTTCTTTGTTTCATTATTCACATGTTTTACAATCTAGTAATATGCTTCTATTATATGCTTACCTTTTACATTCTTATGCCCTGTTTTTAGGGAAAAATGTAGACTCACAGATGTCCTCAAGTCCAAGCATGAGGAAAATGAGGCCTACCTTTCTGAGATTGAGGTTAGTTAATATATATCTTGTTTTCTCAATTTTATTTAGAAAATAAATGTTAATAATGTTTGCTTCTATTTATGCAGACAATTGGCCAGGCATATGATGACGTTCAAACTCAAAATCAACAGCTTTTGCAGCAAATAACCGAGAGAGATGACTATAACATTAAGGTCATTATTTGTCACTTTAACAATAATACATTAAATCAATAATACTAGTTAATTCAAAAGTAATTACCATTGGAGACTGACATCTTGTTTGTTGTTTCAGCTTGTTTTGGAGGGAGTGAGTGCAAGACAGCTGCATGATTCTCTTCTCCTGGATAAACAAACTGTGGAAAAGAAGATTCAACAGGGCAATGCAATGATTAATTTCTGTGAAGCAAAAGCCGAGAGAATTGGAGATCAGGTATTTTGTAACACTGATTTGTTTATTTCGAACCATGATACTTGAATCTTTCGCTTCAAATCAATCATCATTTCGTCAAGATACTGAATCAAGATTTGTGCGTTATAGATGAAATCATGTTTAGATCAAATTCAGAAGCTATCTGAAACTAGGGTTCAGAAGACGGCTGCCTTGGAAAATACTCAAAGGAGACTTCATGATATTAGAAGAACATCTAAGCAGGTAACAGATTCTTTGGAAGAATCACAGAGTAAAGTCGACAGAAGTCGAGATAGTCTCGTGGATTTGCAGATCGAGTTGGAGAAGGAAAGGTAATTAAAAAATAATTTTGCAATTATATTCAACATAATAATTATATATAGTAGATCTGGGGAAAATGGTGTTTCTGATCAACCGAACCTGACCCGTTTCTATTGGGTTAATCTTGACGGGTCACGGGTCATAAAGCTGGAGCTTCATGTTCGGGTGGTCAAAATGGTCAGATGGGTTGCAACAAAAGTTTATTTTTGTCACATTTATTTTATGTTTTATTGGGTCAACGTAGTGGGTTTAAATCATGGTCATGTTTATTAGTTTGTAGGAGTCATTTCCTTTTCACATAGCAAGTTGTTGAGGTCTAGTTTTCATTATTTAAAGGGAATGTAAATCCCAGTAGGTGCAGTTCATGTTCTGTTTGATATTTCATTCAATCAAAGAGTCGAACAAGTTGGCTCTCTATGTTTGTTTGTGTTTGAACTTGAAGGCCTGATACCAACATTTGGTATCAGAGCAAGGTTCCACTATTGTCTGGATCGATAACAATCGAAGAACACCGAAGAGTGCGGTTCTGTGTGAACCTGTGGAGACGAAGAAGAGATGATCTGTGTGATCGTGGAGGGTTATGCGTGAGCCGTGAAGTGTTCTGTGTGAACCGAGGAGAGACGAGAAAAGGTTCTGTGTGAACTGAGGAGAGACGAGAAGAGGTTCTGCGTGAACCGGTTCTGTTTGAACAAGGAGAAGGAGAATCTGGGTGATACGGCGACTTCGATCGATAGAAGGTTCTGTGTGCACAAAAAGGGGGGGGAGCAAAGTGTGATTCATAGTGAGAATTGCAACGTGCGGTGTTGTGTATTGATTGTGCAGAAGGAAAAAAAGTGGTGATTTGTTTCTCAAAAGTCAAATAGAACAAATCAAGGTGTGGTGTTTTGGTGATTTGCTACTGTACGACAACATTTTTTTTGTCAGCTTTGACTCTGAGTATCCAAGCAATGGCAAAAGGTAATGCAGGTGCAGGCGGTGCTATGGTTCCGGCAAGAGAGCAAAGTCAAGTGTCCTTACAATGCCCTAAGTTAACCACTACAAACTACACACCGTGGGCAATTATGGTGGAGACGATTTTGAGAGCACAAGGCTTATGGGAGGCCATAGATCCGGTGACGGGTGCGACGGTTGAGGCAAAAAAGAACTACACAACAAAGGCTATTATCTTCCAATCCTTGCCTGAAGATATTTTGCTCCAAGTGGCAAAATATAAAGATGCAAAAGATGTATGGGAAGCGATTAGAGTACAGTATCTTGGAGCCGAAAGCTTCCAAAAGGCTCGTTTGCAAACACTACGAAACGAGCTAGAGTTGTTGAAGATGAAAGATAACGAAACCATTGATGATTTTGCGGGTAAGTTAAGTGATATTGTGGCTAAATTCAAGAACCTTGGATCAACACTTGAAGTTGAAGTAATAGTAAGAAAACTTCTCAACTCGGTTCTAAAGAAGTATCTACAAATTGTGGCTGCCATTGAACAATACTCGGGCCATTGAACAATACTCGGAGATTGACTCGATGCCATTTGAGGAAGCCGTTGGAAGATTAAAGGCTTATGAGGAGAGGATCAAAGGACAAGATGGGGAAGAAGAAAGCCAAGGTAAACTCCTACTTTCTAAGTCGGATACTCGAAGCAACTTAGAAAAAGCAAGTGAGGGGAAGAACAATGGTCGTGGTAGGGGTTTTAATAGATATGATAAGAATAATCAACAAGGCAATGGAGGTGATGAAAAAGACACGGGTCGTGAATTCCGTGGAAGAGGAAGAGGACGTGGACGAGGTAATTACAAAAGTAATTTAAGGTGTTATGAGTGTGGAAAGGTCGGACACTTTGCATATGAGTGTCCAAACTTGAAAGAAAAAGAGGAAGAAACAAACTTGGTTCAAACAAACGAAGATGAGCAAGCTCTACTTTAAGGAAGAACGGGTTAAAGTCAAGATTAAAGGGGTGAATATTGGGTTAATCTTGACGGGTCACGGGTCATAAAGTTGGAGCTTCATGTTCGGGTGGTCAAATGGGTCAGATGGGTTGCAGCAAAAGTTTATTTTTGTCACATTTATTTTATGTTTTATTGGGTCAAAGTAGTGGATTTAAATCATGGTCATGTTTACTAGTTTGTAGGAGTCATTTCCTTTTCACATAGCAAGTAGTTGAGGTCTAGTTTTCATTATTTAAAGGGAATGTAAATCCCAGTAGGTGCAGTTCATGTTCTGTTTGATATTTCATTCAATCAAAGAGTCGAACAAGTTGGTGTTCTATGTTTGTTTGTGTTTGAACTTGAAGGCCTGACACCAACAGTTTCAACCTGCCAAATTGGTAGTTACGTTGCTTTAGGGTCGATCTGTTTCGACCTGCCAATTGATGGTTACCCTTTCTTTTTGTGTAAGGTTTTAATCAAAACTTGATTTTCTATCTGTCGGTTATGTTTCTTTAGGGTCAACCTGTTTTAACCTGCCAATTGATGGTCACCCTTTCTTTTTGTGTAAGGTTTTAATCAAAACTTGAATTTCTATCTGTCGGTAATCATTACAGTAAAGTACTGTTGACATTTGTGTTAGTCTACAAGATTCCTTCATATCATCTACGCATAGGGGTACTTGAGTAATTTCACATGTTATATTACTCCACAGTTTTGATAAAAAGAGAGTTGAAGAGGAGGTAGAAGCTGCGAGGAGAAAGTATTTACGTCTAAAGTCACACTTAGACGGGTCATCAGTTGTCGAAAAGCTTCAGCAGGAGCTCAAAGAATACAAGGAGATACTCAAGTGCAGTGTTTGTCTTGACAGGCCAAAAGAGGTAATTATATGTTTATGTATATAGATATACAGGTCAAAACATATCGTCATTCACAGATCATGCATTAATAAAAATAAATCTATGCGTTAACCTGAACAATATAAGACCCTAAGCTGTAAGAAAAACATGTTTGAAAATGATCCCAATTAGCGAATCATTTAAGTACGTATTTATTTTGATGATGTATTTTTTGTTTATAAAAATGTAGTGAGGTTGAAACCTTGTGTTCTCACTGCATTTGAAATGCTAAGAAGCTTTAGTTTTCCTTTACTTTTCTCTATTTCATTTAAGATATAATTTTGTTTTTCTCTAATAATGTGTAATAATTAATATAAATCTAAATGTATTTTGCTAAAAGAAAATTTAACTTTTTAGGTATTAATTATTAAATTTTATTTAAAACCGAGTATTATCCAAAAGAATGTCTCTTTTGTATATTATGAAACATAAATTACTTTACGATACAACTTAGTTTTCCAATACCATTTATAACGGAACATAGAAAAAGAAATTGACAAAACTGTATATCTAGATCTATGTTAAATGTATAGGAAAAGAAAAAAAATTAAAAAGTTACCATTTCAAGTAGAGGAGACTATATCAAAAAAGTAAAGAACTAAGAAAAGTTTTACATTGGTTAATTTTTTTGAAACTATAAATTTTTCAAAATAAGTCAAATTTTAGATTTAGTTTATATCAAGGGTGGCAATTTCTGACACGACACGAAACTATTTAGGCTTTAGGTTAGCTAGTCTAACCTGTATATTAAACATGGTGTTGATTGTTGAAATGTCTAACCTGCGTTTAAGAAACCTTATACGTCTATTATTTTGTGAATCTCTCGTGTTAACAATCCTAAATATTTTACATCTTGGCAGGTGGTCATCACAAAATGTTATCATCTTTTCTGTCATACTTGTATCCAGAAGATCATTGAAACTAGGCATCGTAAATGCCCTCTTTGTGCTGCAAGTTTTGGCGCTAATGATGTCAAACCTGTTTACATTTGATCGGGTCAACCCGGTTGATGTTGCACCAGACTTTGCGGGTCAATGACACCAGTCAACTGAACACAGCTACAGATGTATAATATGAAAAATGTTTCTCGGAAACAAATACAAATGGTGTTTTCATTCCAGAACTAATCTACATGGATTTAGTGCTTCTGGTTTTGGTTTTGTTGATTTTGCAGTTTGTGTTAGTTTTTAGTGTAGTGAAAGTTTGTTGTTTGGTTTGATTCTAAATTTTTGTTTTTAGCAGCTTGGTACCTAATAATATATAAACAGTTTACTGATTTCTTGAATCAAAAAACTCTTTTTCATTGTGCCTTGGAGGGTTTTTTTGGTTCTATTTTTGTTTTGTTTAAAATGATGTCGTTGACTTGTAAAAATGGTCAACATGCTTAATCATATTATGGGAAGAAAAAGGTTCAAATACAAAGTATATTTTTACTATAAAGTATGAGAAGACACAATAAGTCAAAAAAAGTCACAAAAAAATTATATCTCACAATCTAAAACGAATTTCAAAAAAGTAATTTCGAGTTTTTATTCCCCTAGCCGTCCTCACTAAGAAAAAAAAGTAAATGAAAAATAAAAAAAATTAAAAAATTAACTTTTTTTTATTGTGTTATTTATTAAAGACACAATGACGTCATTGTGTCATTATGAAACACAATGACGTCATTGTGTCATAAAAGACACAATGAAATTTATTTTTATTTTATTATTATTATTTTTTTTGAAAGAGGACGATGAGAGGAACAGAGACTCCGTAGTACTTTTTTGAAATTCGATTTAGATTGTGAGATATAATTTTTTTAACTTTTTTAGCCTCATTGTGTTTTCTTATACTTTGTAGCAAAAATACATTTTGTAGATAGAAAAGCGGTGTTTCATTGACTTGTCAGAAAGGCAAATGGCTTGTACCACGTGCATCTTGAGGTTGTACATTACGTGTGAGTGGTGGTGTTCATTGGTGCGCTTTCCTTGGTTTGTGATTCGGTATAACCTATTCGGGGTACTGAACTGAACTAAATTCAAATTTAGTTCGTTTTTGTTTCGATTAGACCAAAAAACCTGAATTCAACAGCCAAAATGCTGAACCCAATTTCATTTTTGGTTTCTGTTTCGGGTAGCAGCAGCAAGTTCAAACAACACATGTCATTGCACTAGGGGTCCAAGAAATGACACCATCTACCTTTTGCAACAATACAAGAGTAAATTGCATTCTTTATGTAGCGTAATTATGAATTAGATCTTTAATCTTAATTAACTACACAGAATGTCTTTAAGTTTGATGGTTTACAATATCTATGTCCTTTACTCTAACTGCTGTTAGATTTCAGTTAATGTAATATCGAATTTGTTTATGAACGGATGCAACAACATAATTCTTGAATTTTGTTGATGTTCTAATTATTGGAATTGGGGAGCTGGTGTTGATGGGTAAGTATTTCAATCAGACTCGATCACGTACGTTCTTCTTTCTTGACTTTCATACGCTTTTTTCCAAACGAAAGAACTGATTACAGAGATTTTGATGGTGAAGAATTAAGATGATGAAATGGGGTGAGGGAAGAAGATGATGCTTTGGTTTCATTTTATCATTTTGTTTTTTAGTGATAAGAGTGGTTTGGTCATTTTAGGAAAATATTAATAGAATATATAACCTCAATTAAACTAAAAGACGTGAAGCTGTTATTAAACCCTTAAAATATTTTAAGGATGCTCGTGTATTTAATAAAAATAAATGACCCAATCTATAAATAGTTACATATATAATGGATGAAATCTATAATTTAACTCTTAATACAAATAAGAAAAATATTAAGAAAATGTAGCCAATACTGACGAAATGTCGTTGCCGCATGATCCACCTTAACGACATTTTCTGGTTTTTCATTTAAAGAGAAGGCAAGGAAAGCAAAGAGAGAAATAAAAAAATCATGTTTACTATACTAACGACTTGTCGTCACCAAAAGTTTTCAAAATGACGGCCTAATTTTTCCACCAACCGGCCGATACGGGAAATGCTATATCCAAAATTAGTCGTCCTTGTAGCTTCATGTTTGCGAGAAATCTGTCGTCGCTATAGAATTCATCATCATCATGTTCTTGTAACGTACATGCGTACATAAATTAGAAGCTTTTTCATGCATTAAAGTATTTGCTAAAGCGATAAGATGTCACAATCTTGAGTGCATGGTGTCCTCATACAAGTAGTAGCGAGTCTTAGTCGATGTATGGAAATTTAATTTTATTTTTTTGTTATGTTTTGGAAACAAATCCTTGCTAAATATCTTACTATTACGATTTTATTATTTATTGATACATTAGAAAATTAAATAACTTGCAAAATATATAATATTCCCAAAAGGTGTGCGTACTCTAGCAACTTACACAAATCATTTATTTATTTTTTGTTATAAGCTAGCTAGTATATCTCCTAAAGAATCGGCTCATCGGCTCCAAGGCTAAAGACGTTATCTACACCAGCCGCCAGCCGCCAAGACGAAGCCATAAAGTAGCCACTGCTGAGGTCAGCATGACGGAGAGAAAGATCCGGCAAGTCGAAAAAAGTATCGTCATCAGAAGCCATTGTTTCTTGGCTTTCAGGCTCGGCTCCATCAGTGTGACTTTGTGATAATAATGTGGTTAATGAGTGAGTGTGAGAACACACGTGTTGGCTATCTGGCTCGGCTCCATCAACACATGTCATCGCTGCAGCCTTAGCTGCGGCGTGTTGGATATCTTTGGGTAGTCTTGTGGCTGGCTGGGGAAGTAGATGAGCTAAATTAGGGAAATTGAGGTTAGCTGAGGTACCTTTTATGGCTATAGCCGCTACATCATGAGCTCGAGCCGCCATTTCGGCAGTTGGGAATGTCCCAAGCCATATTCTTGATTTTTTACGTGGCTCGCGGATTTCTGAAACCCATTTGCCCCAACTTCTTTTTCTTACACCATAATATGTTGGGTGCTCTTTGCTGTCACCGCTGCTACCGCCACCACTACTATTTGTACATAGTTGCTTTTCCTCATTGCTATTATTTCTCTTTCGACTCCTTATCGAGCTTTTTAGGAACTTGCACTTGTTTAAGGCATGTGTTATAGTTCCGGTTGTCCGGGTGGAGGTAGAGGTTGCGGCCGATGAGGTCCAAGATGAACATTGTTTGAATTGAGTTGAGTTCTCCATGTTAGCACTACTAGAACTCTGAAATTTTCTTTGTTGGAAACTTGTCGAAATTTCCATCATAAATTTATTTGTCGGAGAATTCCGTCAGAGATTTACCAGTTTTCTAGTAGTGTAAATATTCAACCAGCTACGAGTTGGTGGTGGTGGGGGTCGAGGGGTATTCTAATGAATGGTTTTATATATATGCACATAGTTTCTTATATTTTTATGTCAATAAATATAATGGTCATGACCACCACTTACCCAGGTTGCAATCCACCATTCACTTTCATGTGGTTTTATGCATCTTTTTATCTTTGACATTATTTTTAGTAGTGGTAGCTGGTAGGTCCAACAAATTTCATTTATTTATATTTATTTATTGTTTATAAAATTTGATGGTTGCTAAAAAAACATTTCGTTGGTATAATTACGAACCTACGATCTTTAGTTTATATTGCACAAATCTTATATTCTAGGTGAACGATCAAACTCATTACTTGTTTTAAGCAATGTTTTTCCTAACATATAAAGCTAGTTTTACGGTAAACGTGATACTATAGAAGACAGTTATATTAATATATTGCAGACATATTTCACAAGAAAATAAAGTAAAAACTCATCCAACGTGTGATTGACTCATCAGGTTGGAGGGTGGCCCTCGAGGCTTTACACTTGATCGTTCTTGACCCTTTTAAACAAATTTTTTTTTTATTAATAAGTATGTTTAAGTGCATTTTTAATTATTAGGGTCATGTAAATATAATTATTTCTTGAATTTATTTCATCTTCTCCTACATTATGATAAACATCTTTTCGTCAATGACGATTGTTTCTTAGGTCATAAAACACATTTTGTTGATGATGCCTTATTAAACTTACTTGCTATATACGTCAACAAATTTTTTTAAAGAAAACAACATATGCACGTCTATACATTGTATGCACACATGTATAAGGGTTTTGACGTGGGTGGACTATACGTGTAAGTATAGTAAGTTTTAGGTTGTTGGCGTTTGTTTTGATTTAATTATAGTTGGTATAAGATTTCTTTTAATAACAACGATTTTTTTTTTTACTTATATGAGACTTGAACTTTGCGACCTTCAAGCCTCATACTCCAATGTCACTGGGCCAACCACCACAGTTGTATGTAGCTGGTATTGTTATTTGTTATAATAGATTGAACCCACCGTTGTAATAGCATGACATATAATAAGTCGATAATATTTTGGGCGCACTGTATATGTTCCTTAATAATTATTTTAGAAAAAAAATTAAAAGTGTGTCAAGTTATGGACTTTAAATTTTAAAATTTAGTTTAGTGGTTTACCTATGATTTGCAAGTTGAGACACTTAATATACCAAAATCGGATTAAGTGATTTTTATGAAACATTAATATAAAAATGTTTATTTTAATATATTAACAAGTTATTAAACGACAAAACAGGAAAAATACGTTATTCGCAAGACTCATGTGTTCTTCATGTTCCTTTCTATTTAATCTCCTTTTCAATTATAATATAAAGGTAGTTTACATTTATATCTTTTAATGTTGATAAGTTTAACTTTTTAATTAAAAAATACATAAAAAAACACAATAATTTTATGCCATTTAATTTAAGATATATTTCTTAAGTTCTTTGTATATACGGCTTACACATGAAGGTGTATGTTATGTCTTTCCTTAAACGTACTTCACATGGGAAAGATTCGTAACCATTCATTAAAGTAATTAACCTTATGGATCATTTTATACGAGTGTTTTTATATAAACTAATCAACTTACTCGTTAAATAAATAAAAAGCATGTACCAAATAAGGTCTTTTGAGTTTAGCTTAAATTTTACTTTTCGTTATTAAACAAAGTAAATAACAAAAAAAAACTTCTTTATATTTATGGTTCTCACGCTTTAAAAGTCCTTTTCACTAATATAAAATATGTTTATTTTTCTTTTAGGTAAGCTTAAAGCACAAAAATGTAAGAACTAAAATTAAAAAGGACTTAAACTAAGATGAAATACAAATATAAATGACTTTTTTATTTTTATTTCTTTAGTTTAAAAAAAATGAATTCTAAGCTAAAAACGCTCTTATTTCTTTGTATGTTCAATTAAACTAATAAAAGATCTATAAATACTAAATATTACAAAAATAAAAGTAAGAGTATATCCTATTTATGAGATATTGTAATTAACATATTAATATTTTTATACATTAAATTGAAAATAATTCTTATAAATTGAGAATTTCTCACTGGCACTAAGTTGATACCAATTTGACTACGAACTGTTCTAGGAACCGGTCATATAAAAATTAAGCAAAACCAGTTTGTATTAATATAAGCAATAAAAAGGAATATAAATTAAAAGTTACAATACTTTTTACAATTATACATAAACAGAAATGAAAGAACGGAAATGTAAAAGGCTGAGGATCATGTTAGACACGAGGCGCTTGAAACAAATTTCGAGTCTCCCAGGAGAACTCATTTTGTTTCCCAGGGTACAACAGCCGAAGCAGTTGGTACTGCAGGATTGATTTAGAACCCGAATTTGATTGTAGAAGAGAAACCAGAGATGGAGGACGTTTAGAGAACCCGTTTGCTGCAGGTTTTCCAGTTGTGTTGGTGTGTCTTGTGAACGAGGTACCCTCAGTATATATAGGGAACTCGAACTGTAATATTCAGTCAGTCATTGATCCGAAATCATAACTTCTCATTAAAGTTGTCGGTAACTGTCATCAGTTTCGGTCAACATGTAACTAAACTGTTACAACTCACAATTTTTTTGTACCACATGGACTCAGACCACGTACCAAGGTCAGTCACACCTGACCAGGCCCTTGAACCAGCCTTCAAAAATACTAAGGCGGCTCTCAAGCGATGCGAAGTGCAAAGTGCGCCATCAAAGCGACACATTGTGCCCACATGCCCATGCCGTGCGCGATCGTGTGCGAGTGTGAGTTAGCACCCTTCGCGAATCCACTCAGTATGATACTTTTGAAAACAATATAATCAAAAGGTTATAGAATATAAACCACTTTACATTCTTTCTTTCCTCCAATGTGGGACAACTTCCCACGCCATTAAGCATTGATATCACACTTATCATATTAATTTTATTGAATAAATATTAATAACCATATTAATTTTAATAATATCAATAAATTTCCAACAATCGCCCACATAAATAGAAATCAATTCTCTATAAAATTCAGTAGTTGAGTGTTGCATGATAGGTAAGTGTTCCCTTTGAACCTTCCTTTGTGACGCATACTTAGCCTCCTAGTGGTGTGTAGACGCGATGTCTTTGAACAGATCTGTTTTATGTAGATGACAATATACATTCAGACAAGACTCTCCCTGGTTTGATCAACCCCTCATTGTCGTGTTCGTTAATGGTCATGGAACACTTTCTTGGTTCTGCAAGAGCTCTAGGATTTGCGCTTCCCCACAAATCCATTCTAAGCAACCCTACTTCTCTCTAACATAGGTGATTCCATAAATCATTAAAAGCATCATGGTTATATTGATTCCCATGAATCATCTAACCTTAATATGCTTAACCTCATTTTGGTCACTGGTTCGGGGTACTCTCCCAGAGTGAATGGACTAGGAAGTTCATGACTCACTTTTAGTTTTAGAGTACTCTCCTATAGTGACGCCATTGGTCATATGATTAAGTTGTGCTATTGAACCTAGATCTTGGGATCTCTAATTAATTAGGTTAGGTTTCCCTTATATTCCTCTTTCCCATGGGCTTTAGTCCCATTCCTCTTGACAACTTATAAACTAATTCTATGCTTAAGCCGGGTCTGCAATGTTATCTTTTGATTTCACGTGGTCAATCGTAATAAAACTTGTTGACATAGTTATCGTATTGTGTAATGTCTACGCCTGATGTGCCTTGATTTGCCATTGTACATTAAGCTTTTAGCTTTACCAATTGCTGACTCACTGTCATACTATATGCAAATAGCCGATCTTTGGCCATCTTGGAATGTCTTTCACAGATTGACGTAGCCACTCAGCCTCTTCTCCGGCCTTATCCAAAGCGATAAATTCTGATTCCATTGTGGATCTAGCTATAACCATTTACTTGGATGATTTCCAAGATATTGCTGTTCCACCAAGTAAGAACACATACCCACTTGTTGATTTGGAATCTTTTATGTTCGATATCCAGTTTGCATCAGTGTACCCTGCAATCCCAACAAAGAGCACGAAGGCAAGCTTGATCATGTAAACCCAACCAGGTGGAAAATAGATCTCTTTAATTGTATGACTTAGATGTCTCGTATTTCCTCATGCTATGCTTCTTCTTTCTTCGAATGACTCTGGATGACGGGTATAATGCAATCCATAGTCTCTTGTGTATCTTATGTATCTAGCATGACCATTGAAGGGTGGTTAATGCAACAGTTTCACAATGTTTGGAGAGTGTTAGAACACTTAACAGATCCAATATGGAACTGGTTTTATGATGAAACAAAGAACACAAGTAAAGAACAAGAACAAGAACAAGAACAAGATAATATGATTTTAAAGAATACTGTATATTGCTCTTAAGTTCTTACAAAGTGTTACAAAGCTCATCTTTTAAAATTACAAGTACTTGAGATACTTTATACTACATCCTACAGCCGGTCATACTTTGAAGGCTAGCTAGAAACACTAATCTAGACAACAAGATCAATGTAGAATCAAAAGCCAGATTGCCTTTTGACTAGTGACTATGACATGCCATAGCTCACATCCTAATATATTACAAAAAGGATAAAAGTACAAGAGTAGAAAGTTATAGACAAAAGATCTTAATCTACAGTTTGACAAAAGTAAGGACTTTTCACAAACTCATATAAGTTGGCGAGTCTTTAGAAGTGGCAGCGGAAAATTGTTCAGCTTTTGTCAAAAGGTGATTCAGAAAAAGTATGTCTTCTCTGTCTTTGGAAGAAATCAGTCTTTGGCTTCAGAAGACTTTGTCTTTAAAGCTTTGAAAGACTTTATCTTTGGCTTCAGAAGATTTGGTCTTTTGGCTTTGGAAGATTTGTTACTTAGCATAATTCATTGAAGTATATCAAATCTTCCGAAGTAAATTCCTTGTACTTCACATGTGCATGCTGAGAGCTCTTTGGTTGCATCAGCCTCTAAGTGTGATCCTTACAAACTCTCCCTAGGCTGATGCTACCAAAACTTAAAGGAGAGCTTTGAAGATTGATCTTCATCTATTGACAGTCCTCATCAGAATCAAGACCATTCCCTTTATCATTAGTTGGTCAGGATTCCTCAGACTCTCAAAGTATCTCTTCATGTCATAAAGATCACGTAGAGAGAGGTGAAGTATGTTTTGCTAGAAGTACATATCTTGACTCCTTGATCTCTAGTGACATACCATCTATCTGGATTAGTGGCAAACATCCAAGACATGATGGGTCTCTCAGCAGCAAGAGGCTCTACTTGAATGGGAGTTGGATAAGCAGCCTGTTCTTGATCACTCTCAGGATGTTCTGACCCATCCTGAGGTGTAGAGGTGGATGCTTTGGACTTCTTCTTCTTATTCTTCTTCTTTTTCTTCTTGTCCCTTCCGATGGCCATCATCTTCATCTTTCTATACTTTAACTGAGAAGGCTGGCCTTGAGCACCTGATGGTTCTTGTTTGTCCTTCTTAGTTGGGTCCTTTTCCTTCATAGATTTAGAAGGAGAGGGATCAGGACCCTACTGTAGATCAAAAGATAAAGCTAGCTGTGATGCAACACTAGGTCCAGGTTGTGTTGTCTCTTGGGGTTCAATCTTGACCTCAGCTTCAGGTGCAACCTGACTTGGTGGAGAATGCAAGTCAAATAGCTCACCCCTTTTGATCTTCTGCTTGATCACTCTAATTGCTCATCCAAGGTGGATAGAAACATTAGACCAAGTTTCCTTCCGGAGAATCCATACAGCTTCAAGAAGCTCACTATCTTTTGTCTGTCAGCAGACTTCTTCTAATTGGCTCTGATGGTAACTCATGACTTACAGCCTCTTCCCTCATCTTCCTCTTAGCAGCTTTTTGCTCTTTCAACACTTGTTGCTCAAGCTGCTTGAGGTATTTGAATTCAATTTACTCATAGGATAAGAGAAGCAGGTCTGCTGCCTGATAGAGGCCTGTGGCACTCAGGTAGGTAATCATGTTTTGCCTATCTTGTTCCCTACCTACCTGAGTTTGTTGCTTAGTGGCCACAGCCTCTACCTCAAGGCTTTCCTGAACTAGGGAGAGAGTAGGAGCTTTTTAGAGTCTTTTCCTTCTCCTTTATTCTTTAATTTTGAGGAGCAATTCTGCATCCTCAGCTCCCCTCCTCTCCTTTGATACTTCCATGTCAGCCAGTTCATTCAATTCATCCAAGGAGAGAGAGATGAGTTCATCAATATTGTAGTTCCCGGACCCTAGATAATTCAGCCTGGCTGCCCTCAACTCATCTTCTTGAGTGTTTGGCCTAGGGTCAGCCCTGATAGCAGCTTCTATAAAGCTAGGGGTCCCACTTGAACTCTCTCCCCTTGCCTTCCTTTTCCTCTCTCTCTTCGGGTCCCACTTGAACTCTCTCCCCTTGCCTTCCTCTTCCTTTCTCTCTTCTCCTTCTCAATCTTCTCAGAGGTTATCTTCCTCTTCCCTTTGTCAATCACTGGCCTGTGTGACTTAGGGTGGAAAAAGCTTTGGCCTTCATTGCTTGGTGTCGCACTTGATCTTTGACCAGAGAGAGGCTGTGAGACACCTTCACCAGCTGGTGCCTCACTGACGGTAATAAGTGTTGAAGCAGTCCATGTCTCACGGTTCACAGGCTTAACTACTAGGCCTTCAACCAAGGTTTACCCTTTGAAGCTAATCTTAAGGTCCACATTAGCATCCAGTTGACCAACAGTCTTGCCTGCTAGCCTCTATCTATATAGTTTGGATATGTTCTTGAACTCTTTAAGCACCCTCTCTTGAATTCTATCAGCTAGCCTTGCAACTTGCCTGGATTGACTTGGGTTGGCAAGAGGCAAGTCAACTAAATAGAAAGCTATCATAGTATCTCAGGTTTTGAAAGTTGAAGACTTCTTGCTGTCCCTGAGACCTAGAGATTACCAGGGCTTTCCTATCAGCATCATACCTCCATCCCACTATTGGATTTTCAGCAGGGTAGGATGGGGTAGACATTTCCCTTGGTATACCCTCCTCAAACAGGCTTTGAATTCGTGACTCCATATCAATGTGAGCCTGAGGAGGTTGTTGAGTATGGACAACTGCAAGTGAGGATGGTGAATCCTCTATGTCCATACTCTGGGCAGAACTCCTAGGTTCTGTGATTGTAGGTAGGACTTTCTCCCTCTTTTTGGTAGCATCACCCTCTTACATAGGGGAGCTAAAGGTTAGGTCCACAAAATCCATAGGTTCTCGTGGACCTTGTTGAGTTCTCCTGATAGGTCTCTCAGCTAACTTGCCCTTGAGATTGATGATCTCAAGTTCCTGGTCACTGACCTATCTTTGTAAGGTAGTCACCAGAAGTTTTAGGTGACTAACCTTAGAAACTAAATAGGTGCAAAGTTTTGATAGTTTTTGCACCTTTAGTTGCATACTCCCCTCATCTTCATTAGAAGAATCATGGGGGGATGAGAGAATAGGACCAAAGTCTTCTTCTTTAAAACTAGCTTGGGTTTCTTGGCTGCTGGATTTCCCCTGCACACTGACAAATTCAAAAGAAGTGTTAATGAGTTGGGTTGCCATGGTTGAGGTCTTAAGAATGTAATCACTTGCACCAGTGAGAGCCTCTTCCATATGGGCCTCCTGATCATGTTCAAGAAGGTCCACCTCAGTTGTGGGTGGATGATGTGGGCTAGATATGGGAGATTCAAGAGCACTCATCTCTCCTTGAGCAGGGGTGGAGAAGAAAGACTTATGGTATTCACTGAAACCCATATCCTCATCATCATAGAATTCTAGGTTGGGGATTGGTTGGTTGAGATCTAGCAACTGGGGATGGTAGCTTTCCCCTGAAGGTTGATCACTAGAGTTTTGAGATTCAAAGTGAAGGCTTAAGGCTGGGGTAATGAGCTTATCAGGCTGAGCATGAGAACCTCAGCAGTGATCAAAGAAATAATGGGAGTGGTCTGCTTCTTAGGAAAGTGGGAGCTCTTGTTCCCACTTCTTCCTGCATGGGTGGTGATATGGGGGCCTGCTCAACCTGAGTAGACTGAGCAGGGGTTCGTTTGGATTTTTTGGTAGGTGATTTTGATTTGTTGCTGTGTGGGTGGTACAGATGTAGAAGGTGTAGGTTCAACATTGGCTGGTGTTGTCAAGTTGTCACCTTGAGCAATGAGCTCTAACATTGTTAGGACCAGGGTTGTTTCTACCCTTGAGAAGCCAACAATGGACTTTCTCATTGTTTTAAAGATGCCGGGCTTCATCTGTCCCAGTTTAAGAATAATACTCAAAGAAGTCCATGTTAGCAAGCAAGTTTGTATAAACAAACTGGGAGTACTTGAACTTGACCCCTTGAACCATCCCATGAATTATATAAGATAAGTCCTCAGGAATTTGGTCCCAACCTCCATGTTTGTTGGATAAAAAGTGGATTATCATATGGAGGAGGTACTTCCACTGAAAGGATACCTTACCTTTTTTGAAAGTTCTTACAAGTAGTCCCCTTCATAACCCATCTATCAGAATGAGTTGTTTACAGCAGATTTGGGGAAGGATAACTCGCCTCTACATCATCCAGCCTCAGATAAGAGTTGATGGTGGCTGGAGTGATAAAAATTGTCCACCACCTACACTGTGGTAGACAGTGCCTTCTCACCATCTAAGATGACCTCTTGGTAGGTCCTCTAGAACTCTAGGAGTTGATCTTCATACAATGGAGGGTCTATTGTGAGGGCGGTGAGAAGGTTGATAGAGATAAGAAGCGGTAAACATCTGAGACACCTAGATCTTTCTCAGATGATAACAGAGCAACCTGATTGTGTTGCCTGTGAAGATGCATGGAAAAATATGGTTGATTTCGGGGATCAGGGTTGGCCATTTTGAGTAGCTTTACAGTGAAGAAAGGTAAGAACAAAGTCGGTTTGTGGTGAATTTAGGGTTTGAACTTTTGCAGATAAAGAGGAAGGTGAAAGAGGGGGAACCGTTCTATGAATATATATATATATATATATATATATATATATATATATATATGTTAAGAATTTAAGACAAAGTTAATGCAAAAGGATAAACTTTGAAATCCAGATGTCGGTCCCACCTCTGAAAAGTGCCCAAAAAGGTAGTTTTCTTGCAAGTCAAAAATCTTCCGAAGGTAATTTGTCTTCGGAAGGCTTGAGGAAAACTTCCGAAGCCAATTTGGCTTCGGAAGTATTCCTTAGTATTTCAAGAATTTGCTTCGGAAGAAAAAAAATACTTAGAGTATTTTTGCTTCTTAAACAATTTTACTTCGGAAGATATCAAATATCAGAAATTTTAAATTCAAAGAGATAATAAAGCTTCTGAGACTTAATTGCTTTCGAAAGAAAATAGTCCTTCAAGACATATAAGTACTTGGTGACAAATATAGCTTCGAAAGATATATCAGAATTTTTTCCGAAGGTAAATTTTCAGAAGTAGTTATTTGTTTTGAAGGCATAATTTCTTCCGAAGACAACTTGATGTCTTCCGAGGGAAAATATATCTAAAATTTTCAAAAATCTAAGGGATATTATTTTGAAAAGTTTCTTTCAAAGTAAACTGAGCTTATAAAGGTGATGATATAGACAACTTAAGACAAACATATTTGAAAAAATAATCTTGAATTTAGTTTAAGAAAATCTACTCAAAATTAAGCATCCCAATAGCTAATACAAGATACTTAAATCTCTGTTCATTAAAAGTTTTTGTGAACAGATCAACATGTTATTCATTTGTGTTAATTTTGACTAGTTTCAATCCTTTTTTAAAATTATCTCTAATTAAAAAATATACTTGATGTTGATGTGCTTTGTTTTTAAGTGCTTCACAGGATTCTCTGTAATAGAGATAGCACTATTATTATCTATGTGGATGGGAGCTTGAAGTTGAATCCATAGTCCAGCATCTGATTTTGAATCCAAAGCACTTAAGCACAATAGCTTGCAGCACAATGTATTCAGCTTCAGCAGTTGATGCAGACACACATGATTATTTCTTGCATTGCCATGAGACTATCCTTGCATCAAGGAATTGACATCCCCCAGATGTAAACTTTGTAGTCATGTTATAGCCACCATAGTCGCTATCTGTATAGGCATACAGATTGAGGTCAGAATTCTTTGGATACCAAAGGCCCAATTTGGGAGCACATTTGAGATATCTAAGAATCCTTTTGATAGCAACCAGGTGTGACATCTTAGGGTTGGCTTGATATCTTTCACAAATACATGTAGCAAACATGATATCAGGCCTACTGGCTGTGAGGTACATAAGAGACCCAATCATGGTCCTGTAGAGATGTTCATCAACACACTCCCCCTCAAGATCAGGTCCTAGAGAGTGGTTTCTGGATATGGGTGTCTTAGCAATCTTACACTCAGTGAGATGAAATCTGGTAAGTATGTCTTGCACATACTTTAACTGGTTTATGAAGATTCCATTGTCAACCTACTTTACTTGAATTCCTAGAAAGAAATTAAGTTCCCCCATGGCATTTTCAAATCTATTTTTCATCAGCTTCTCAAAGTCTTGCAGAGCTTCGGATTAGTTGACCTAAAAATGATTTCATCTATAAAAACTTGAACCACCATCAAGTCATTTCCTGTTCTTTTAATGAAGAGTGTTCCATCAATAGTACCCCTCTTGTATCCATGCTGACAGAGGTACTGTGATAGTGTCTCATACCACTTCTTGGAGCCTAATGTAGCCATAGAGAGCTTTGTCAAGCTTGCAGACATAATCAGGATGATCTAGGTCTGCAAAGTCAGGAGGTTGTTTGACATATACTTCCTCATCAGTTACCCCATATAAGAAAGCACACTTGACATCAAGTTGGTAGACTTTGAAATACTTGGATGTAGTAAAAGCAAGGAATATCCAAGAGCTTCAAGTCTTGCTATAGGAGCAAAAACATCTGTGTAGTAAATCCCTTCTTCTTATGTGTACCCTTGAACAACTAGTCTTTCTTTATTCTTGATGACAAGTCCTCTATCATCTTTCTTATTCTTGAATACCCACTTGGTACCTATAGTAGTCTTCCTTTAAGGAAGAGGACATAGGTTCCAAACCTTTTGTCTTTTGAATTGAAGCAGCTCCTCCAGCATTGCTTCAACCCAACTTTTATCCTTCAGAGCCTTATCAATCTTCTTAGGCTCAATCTGGGACAAGAAACAAGAATGAAGACAAACATTTTTGTCTTGGGTTTGTCCTCTTGTTCTCAACTCTGTCTTAATATTTCTAATGATGTTTGTGGTAGGATGTGACTTGTGGATTGTTAGTTGAGGAATAACAACAAGTTGGTTGGACAAATCTAAATTGGTGAAATTTAGATCTGGTGATTGAGTGTAATCCATCACATCAACACACTTATCAAGAGAAACTTGATCCAATAAGTGTGTAACATCATTGATGTTGTCTTCTATGAAGTGGTTACCAGCATCAAGAAATCCTTGATCACCATCACTATCTCCATCTTCTCCTATATTGGAAATTCCTTCATTTGAGTCCGTGCCTCTGTGCTGGAGTTTATAGGTACCTCAGATGTATTAGCTGAACAATAGTCATGGTTATGCTGACAGGATTTTCAAATGCAGGGCTAGTTACCATTGGAACTGAAGTAGTTTGAACACTTGGTCTCCTCAGCTCAAATCTTAGATCAGAATCTCCTGTTGATAAGCTAACTGTAGATCCTGAAACATCTTCACAAGATTTGTTAAAACAGTTGGTAACTAAATGAAGATCAAACAGTCAATCAGGACCAAACCTTTCATACTGGGTGTGTGTTCATTAAAGGTCACATTGGTTGACTCCTTAACTACTCTAGTTCTGAGATTGTATACTCTATAAGACTTAGCTTGGGAAGAGTATCTGATAAAATGTCCATCGTCTGATTTCTCATCATATTTAGCTACTTGATCCTTGGTATTCAAGATGGTGCAAGGACATCCAAATGATTTGAGAAACTAATGAAAGGTCTCCTTTTGTGTCACAGTTCATAAGGAGTCCTACCATGAGTCTTGACTACTAAACTCTATTCTGCACATAGCAGGCTTGCTGACTGCCTCTACCCAGAAGGTGATGGGTAGTTTAGAGTCAGATAACATGGTTCTTGCAGCTTCAATAAGTGTCCTGTTTCTCCTCTCGGCAACACCATTTTGCTGAGGAGTCCTGGGAGCACTATATTGTCTTGTAATAACCTTCTCATCACAAAATGTATCAAGGATTTGGTTCTTGAATTTAGTTCCTTGATCACATCTTATGATTTTGAGCTTGTGATCACATTGATTCTTAATTTTCAGAATGAAGCTTTTCAAGATCTCAGGAGTCTCATCCTTAGTTCTATAAAAAAAAAACCAAGTGTATCTTATGAAGTCATCTGTGATCACCAAACATATGAGGTCCTTCCAGACTTATTATACTAGTAGAGCCAAAGAGATCCATATGTAATAAGTCTAGGGGAATAGTGATGGAGTTTATTTCCTTTGGCTTGTGAGACACTTTGTGTTGCTTCCCTTTCAGGCATGCAACACAATGGTCATCACTTGTAAACTCTTTATTTGGCATTCCAGTTACCAATCATTTTTAATTAATTTATTCATGTTTTTAAAGTTTACATGGCATATTATTTTATGCCATTAAGACTCATCACTATTTGCTTTAGATAGAAAGCAAGAAACTTCTCCTGATGGGAATGTTTCCCACAAATCCATCTTATACATGTTCCTTTTCCTAGGGGCCCTGAGCAAGATATGCTCCTGAGGAATGACCACCTCGGGCATGAGAACAATGCACTCATGCTCAGTAAATAGCATGTTATGTCCCTGATCACAAAATTAGGATACACTCAAGAGATTGCATCTAATCTCTTTAACAAAATTTACCTTCTCAATGTTGAGCTTACCATTTGTGATTCTGGCCCTTCTAGTAATGTAACCACCTGATTCTCCTCCAAAAGCAACTAACTCTCCATCAATTTTTTCAAAGTTCTGAAGCAAAGATCTATTGCCTGTCATGTACCTGGAACAGCCACTATCAATGATCCATACATTTCCTTTGGTCTTTAGCTGTTCCTGCACATAAAGAGATAGTTAGTTACATTTAGAAACCAAAATCTCATTGGTCTTGGGCTTGTCAAAGTGAACTGAAGATAATGCAACAGTAATTGATCATATATGCAAGCTCTAAGGATCATTTACTGTTGTTGATGAAAAAATTTCAGTCACATCGCCTTCCTTCATCTTCCACACCATCTTTGGAAGACTAGACTTGGCCTTCAATACTTCGAAAGTTTTGATGACTTCAGGAGTTTTGGAGACTAGACCTTTGGAAGCGTTTGCATCCATTGCAGTAGACTTCAGTACTTCGGAAGCATTCCTTTCTTCCGAGACCAAATTTTCTTTTAAAGGTAAGTTTTCACTTATCTACTTCTTTATTTTGGAGCTTTCGGAAGGAAAAGATTTTCCTTCCGAAGCTGTCTTCTTCTTCTTCTTTTCAGAAGTTTTCATCTTGGACATTTGGATAGTACTTTTAGGATTGTAGATGCAATCCTTGGCAAAGTGAGAAATACTACCACACATGATGCATTCAGTTGGCATGCTTATGAGAGTCTTCTTCTGAGTAGGAGGCTAAGCTTGATCACTTTCCACTTCTTTCTTCATCTTATCAGATGATGCAACAAGCTTCTTAGGGTGAGGCTTGCTCTTGGAACTGGATGGTTCACAATTATCAAGTTCTTTCTTGCAGACTTGGTCATCCCTAGTTCCTTTACATCTTTATCCTTCACTTGGATAGGATGAATAGGAGGCAGCTCATCTTGACAAGTTCCATACCTTGGAGATCTTACAGATAATAGTGTGTGTGGAGGAGCTATCTTGCTTGACCCTAGTCCTTGTTTGTTATGATAATAAATATTTACATGCAAGGATGATGATATTATGTTCAGCCTGGCATTTAGTTAACTTGGTTATGAGATCTTTGATCTGAGTCTTGTAGTTTGTATGCTCATGCTTAAAGGTAGAAATGGTTTTCTCCAAATCTTCAATTTTAAGTTTATAATCATTTTTTGCTCTTTTAAAATCAGCTTTTAAAATGCTTAAGGACTCAAGATCAGATCTCACCTCCAAGTTGTAGACCTATACATGATTAGCCATCAGTGCTTGATTTGGAGAAGCATCTTCTACCTGAAAGCTCTAGTCAAAGCCTCCTTCAACAGCAACAGCAGCATGTTGCTTTGGTTGGCTTGGCTTCTCAGTTCTGGGAGCTGTATTAGTGTAGATTGGTATGGGTTGTGCTCAGCCACCATTTGTCCTTGGTGCCTTGCACTCTCTAGCAAAGTGTCCCATTTGGTTACAGTTGTAACACTTCACCTTGCTTTTATCCAGGCCAAACTTTTCACTAGCCGTATTGCTTGGGAACTTCCTTCTTGTTCTCTTGTAGAACTTCTTGGCTCTATGAGTGAGGAGTGCCATCTGCTGAACTATCTCCATGTACTCCAGGTCATATGGATGGATGCAGTCCAAGTATTCAAGAGTAAAAAGAAAGTTTCCTCTACTTTCATTAGCAGACACAAATGCTCAAGCAGAGCTTGTCTCTTGGAATGGCTTCCTTACATGTAGCTCTCCCTTGGTGTCTCAGGGAAGGTGATGAAAGGACCCGTTTGTTAGTTGTCAGGGTAGCAGATGAGATGATGTTGTGGTTTTGTACTATCCCTTTCAACCACATGAAGGGCTGAACTCTGCTGATTGTTGGAAGAGATGCTTGATGGATTTTACATGTTTATCTCTATCTGGTAGCCACTAAGGATACCATACAACTCTTTGAGAGTAAAGGTAGAGATGTTTTTAGTTCTCTTAATGGCCACACAGTAGTGAGTCCATTGTCTGAGAAGAAAGAACATGAACTTCCTCATAATGTCCCTATTTTTAAGTTTTACTCCAACATCCATTAGAGTATCCACAATTTCAACATACCTAAAGTATTGTTAAGTCATGGTTTCACCTGTCTTGTAGGTGAAGTTCTCAAACTGCTACTTCATGAGGTATTTCTTGTTTTTCTTAGCTTTCTCAGACCCTTCATACATAAGCTTAAGTGCATCCCAAAGCTGATTAGCAGTTTTGCACTTCTTGAAGCCTCTGTAGATAGAGTTGGGAAGAGCAATTTGGAGAGCGGACATGGCTTTCTGATCTACATTAATTTTCTTCCAGTATTCCTCAGAGTAGTCAGCCATTTCCTTTGGAATCATCCCACCTCCAGCAATGGCTGAAGAGGTGCTTGGGATGTGAGGACCTTCGACAATAGATCTCCACATCCTACTGTCTTGATACTTGATGAACCCTTCCAAATATTGGCACCAAGTATCAAACTCATCAGGAGTGATTAGTGGAGACTTTTTCATGCTACCGACTTCCATATCAGCCTTAGAGATAGCTGTCATTTGAGCTGGTAAGTGTTTTGTGAAACTGAAGAGATCTAAGATGGTAAGATATTACAATCAAGAGCCTGAAATGCTCTGATACCAATTGCATGACCGTTGAAGGGTGGTTAATGCAACAGTTTTATAATGTTTGGAGAGTGTTAGAACACTTAACAGATCAAATAGGGAACCGGTTTTATGGTGAAACAAAGAACACAAGTAAAGAACAAAAACAAGATAATATGGTTTACAAGAATGCTGTATATTGCTCTTATGTTCTTACAAAGTGCTACAAAGCTTATCTTATAAAGTTACAAGTACTTAAGATACTTTATACTACATCTTACAGCTTGCTATACTTTGAAGGCCAGCTCGAAACACTAATCTAGACAACAAGATCAATGTATATAAAGGCAGATTGCCTTTTGACTAGTGACTATGACATGCCATAGCTCACATCCTAATATATTACAAAAAGGATAAAAGTATAAGAGTAGAAAGTTACAGACAAAAGACCTTAATCTATAGTTTTCAAAAGTAAGGACTTTTCACCAACTCATTTAAGTTGGTGAGTCTTCAGAAGTGGCAGCGGAAAGTTGTTCAGCTTTTGTCAAAAAGGTGATTCAGAAAAAGGATGTCTTTCTCTATCTTTGCAAGAAATCAGTCTTTGGCTTCGAAAGACTTTGTCTTTGAAGCTTCGGAAGACTTCATCTTTGGCTTTGGAAGATTTGGTCTTTTGACTTCGGAAGAGTTGATACTAAGCATAATTCACTGAAGTATATCAAATCTTTAGAAGTAACTTCCTTGTACTTCACATGTGCATACTGAGAGCTCTTTGGTTGCATCATCCTCTAAGTATGATCCTTACACCCGTTATACTCTTCCAATGTTTGAGCTTGGATTACTAGTATATCTACTTTGCCAGCTCACGGTGTATGCTAATTCAAGTCTTGTACATGTCATTAGATACATTAGACTACCAATGATTCTTGAATACTCTAATTGAGTAACACCCTCGCCTTTATTTTTCCTTAGATGTTGGGGGTATCAACCGGAGAGCGAAATACACTCATGTCTCCCGAGTTGAATTTTTCAAGAATCTTGTCAACATAGTGAGCTTGACTTAACAAGACCATCTTGGGTTCGAATAATTTTCACTCCTAAAACTACATTTGCTAAACCCATGTCTTTCATTTCAAATCTTCCTTTTAACATGTCCTTAGTAGATCTAATCATCTTATCATTACTCCCAATGATAAGCATATCATTTACATAAAGGCATGAAATTACATAACGTCCTGGTGTATCTTTCACATAAACACATTTATCACATTCATTTATTTTGAAACCGTTGTCAATCATGACACAATCGAACTTTTGGTGCCACTATTTTGGAGCTTGCTTTAAGCCATACAATGACTTGATAAGTTTACATACTTTACCCTCTTCCCAGGGGCAGAGAAACCCTTGGGTTGCTCCATGTAAATCTATTATTCTAAATCGTCATTTAAAAATGCGATTTTTACATCCATTTGATATACTTCCAAATTTCTTATGCCGCAATAGCAAGAACCATTCTTATAAAGGTTATTCGGGTCACAGGTAAGTAAGTATTAAAATAGTCTAGACCTTCCGTTTGTCTAAAACCTATGACTACTAACCTTGTTTTGTATTTACAATACTTCAATCGGCTTTCATCTTCTTTTTGAATATCCAACGATATCCAAGTGGTTTGAAACCAGAAGGAAGATCTATTAGCTCTCAAGTATGATTGTGTAGAATTGAATCAATTTCATTCTTGATTGCCTCTTTCCTTTGATGTCCTTCCGAAGAGGAGACCGCTTTACAGTAGGTATTAGGCTCACCCTCAATTATATAACTTACGAAGTCCGGACCATAGGATTTCTCAACCCTCGCCTTTTTACTTCATCTAATTTCTCCCTCTTCAACCTTGGGTTGTTCATGTTGACTATCATGAACTATGTCATCAATTTGTGTTGACGAGCACCTCCATCCTCAAGTCGAGTTGATGAAAATGCATGTGTTTGTTCTCGCATAGGAAACACATTTTCAAAGTAAGAAGCATTTCCGAGCCTTATCTCCGTGATGGTGTTCTTTTGTACATCGGGATTCTTGAACTCATGTACAAGAAATCGATGTGCATTACTATTTTGAGCATATGCATTAAATATGCAATTACATTTTTAGGTCCTAGTTTTTAAGCTTTCGGAGGTGGTACAATCACCTTAGCTAGGCACCCCAACACTTTGAGATAGTTATATGATGGTTTTTTACCCATCCATAACTCATAAGGGGTTACCTCCCTTTTCTTTGGTGGTATTTTAGTTAAAAGATAATTGGCCGAGAGGATAGCTTTCCAATTGGCTTTTTCCCTTTACCTTTGTAACCCTTTGATGACTGCCCATATTCAACCATATTCGCCTTAGCCGTCGATTCCACACGGGTGCCTTTTTAAGCCAATTTTTTGTCTTCTTCAATTCATAGACGAACAATAGGTTCATCCACAGTCATATCCTTTTGTTTGAGCTTAAGATAATTAAAGTCTATCCAACTTGGAGGCAACTTTTCAATCATAGTTGCCACTTGGAACGTGTCATTCAGAGGCATCCCATCGGTGTGAATTTCATGAAGTATAACTTGTAACTTAAGAATTTGGATAATCACAGTGTTGTCAGGAACCATTTTAAAATTCAAGAACCGAGCCACTATAAATTTCTTGCTCCTGACATTCTCGGTTTTATACTTATTGTCTAAAGACTCCCATATTTCTTTGGCAGTCTTGATATTGCAATACACGTTATACAACGAGTCACAAAACCATTCAAAACGTAATTGCGACATAGAAATTCTAAATGTTTCCAAGCATCAATAGCACTCAAGGCTTGAGCATCATCTTTTCTTTAGGTAGGGGAGCAGTTTTCTTCAAAAAGTATACTAAGTTCAAGATACTCAAGTAGAAGAACATCTTTTGTTACCATCTCTTAAAGTGGACACCTGTGAACTTTTCAGGTTTTTCAACGTGATTCACCACAGTGGTCGCTCCCACAGTAGTTGAAGTTAAAGGGGCTGATAAAGAGAAACTCAAAGCACTAGAAGTCATATTGTTTGTTGTTTATCAGAAACAGTTTAAGTTAGAATAATTTTCTTAAAAAATTTAAATAACAAACACAATTAAAGGGATTTTTCAAACTGTTTTTAGAATTCTATAAAATTCAACGCGAGATGTTCTAAGTCCAATTTTGAAGATCACCCGTGAATAAGAAACAAAAACAGTAAAAAAATTAAACTTTTAAAAACACTGATTTATTTATAACAATATATGAACGGTGTTTTTAAAATTTATTTTAAGTTTGTAGGAACCGTTCATATAAAAATAAAACAAAACCACTATGTATTAATAAGCAATAAAAGAATATAAATCAAAAGTTACAATGCTCTTTACAATTATAAATAAACAGAAATAAAAGAGCAAAAATGTAAAAGGCTGAGGATCGGTCAACATGTAACTGAACTGTTACAACTCACGGTTGTTTCAAACCATCTAGATTCAGACCACGTAGCAAGGTCAGTCGTACTTGACCAGGCCCCGCGAACAGCCTTCAAAAATACTAAGGCGTCTCTCAAGCGGCTCGCGCCCATAAAGCACGCCCATTGCACCCACATGCCCATGCCGCGCGCGGTTGCGAGTGTGAGTTAAGGGTGCTTTGCACCCTTTGCGAATCCATTCAGTATATACTTTATGAAACAATATAATCAAGAGGTTATAGAATATAAACCACTTTATATTATTTCTTTCTTCAATGTGGGATAACTTCCCACGCCATTAATTTCTAATACCAAATCAATTTATAAGCATCGATATCACATTCAACACATTAATTTTATTTGAATAAATATTAATAACCATATTAATATTTATAATATCAATAAATTTTCAACAATTGTAAGTATTGGACCAACATGTCAATAAATATTACAACTTAATAATTGATATGAAATGTGATCGAACTCCTTTTAAGGTTTTTAGACAAACGGTCATGTCGGGTTGAATTGTGTAATATAGGCTCAAATTGATTCTTAAACGCCCAAACATGACAAAAAGGACTATATAGTGTTGTGTTACATAGTTATCGAGAACCAAGAATTTTTTTCTATGTTGTCAATATTTTTCTAGTGTTAGATTCTAACAACTGAAACGTTATAATTATTGAGTCGTTCAAAAGTCGGATTGGGTTGGATCACAAAATATAAGGCATTGTCATTAGAAAAAAATACAATGATATCAAAATATAAGAAAATACCTTTTACAGTTGTTCCATATGAGTTTTCATGTTTTGAAACCGATCTATTTTTTGTTGTTCTTCGGATGTTTATATCAAATACTTACAATAAAGAGGCAGGTAAACGGGCAACAAGTTGCGCCGCAACCCCTTTTTGAATAGCGAAACCTAGCCTACTAAAAGCAAAATCTTGGCTCTTAGAGGTCGAAACATTGCTATGGATGACCCGTTGAACCCGATTCAGGAAGTTCATGGCCTCCGAGGCTAGGAATCCAAAGGTATCAAAGGCCAATGGAATACAAACATGTTGATTCTCAAGACAAGTTTTCTTATGTTTAGTGACCTTGCATGATTCCGCCTTCAACGTCATCTGTCCCGCAATAAACCCATTATCCCTGAGCCCAACCAAAAGAGATACCCCGGTAAGATCCACACCTATTTGATTACGCAAAAACGTATTCACATACTTCATCGAAGAAAAACATCTCCTAACACTCGTGATTACAACCGGTAGAACTAATGTTAAGTTGACTAAATGATAAACCAAAAATTATATAATATGTTTCTTTGTTTCCAACAGGTTTTGCAAGAATGCATATAACATTCACGTTACAAACCTTTATCTTGGTATTAGAGGTTTTTATTTAAAATATGTGGCTTTAGGAATTGGGGCATTAGAAAATCGTATTTGAGCTTTTGATAAGTGGGTGATACAAATGAAAACTGACTAATGACTTAGGCTTTTAAATCTGGTACTCTACAATCTACACAGCTAATACCATATTTATTTGAATTTTTACATAAAATTTTAATTACTTTCTAACTTATGAAAAAAATCATATTACTTTTTTAAAAGCCAATGAGCAACATTTCATGATTTTATTTTTTTAAAAACCAATGGTATCAATCCTAAAAAAGATTGGTATCATTCAGAATTCACATATTACATGTTTTACTTGGAATCGTAAAAAAATGATGTCTATTGACACACTCCTCCCCAAAGTAGTTCTGTAATTGTTAGTTATACCCATGGTACGAATCAAAATAATTTCTAAGAGAAAACCACACGACTATGTAGTGGTGTTACATAATTGTGCTCTTTTGCATTTCAAAATGAATCATACAACATGCAAGGCCACTATATGCTGTTTTGCTTATGATGCGCATAATTGTGGCCCTAGCAATATCAAAATAAGAAATTCACATAGATGTCACGCATAGTTGTGATCTTGAGTTGTCAAAAGATAGGTTTTTTCAAAATTTCATTCGGTTATGTGAGATTGAATTACATAGTCGAGCCAATTACATAGTTCATATCATGTTCTATTTTCCAAATGTCTTTAAGTTGTTCTCTAGTTTAAATCCTCTATATTTCATTTGGATTTGTTAATATTGTTGAAAGCAATCTTTTGACCAAGTAATATTCATAACTTGCTTTCCATTTTAGATCGAAATGATTATAACTTGTTTTTTGCCATGGTTTATTGGAAAAAAAGTTTGAGATTGTTTTTATAGAACTTCCATAATAAATTAAGTATTGATATATAGTAATTTATATATTATATAAAACTGACCCTACAAACAAATGCGATGATTGGCATTTCTTTTAGTATATAGTTAACTACTCAAATAATCTTCGTGGTTTAATGAATTTAATACCGTTGAAGTCTAACTTTTAATTTAATAACATTGAGGTCTAACTTTGAAAAGTAACAAGTATGACACTATAATTATTAATTTGTAACACCTTTTACGGTTTAACACTGACTTTATTTAAAAATTCTATAAACAACAATTTCACGCTTTTAAAAACTAGTGAACTATTTGTGTGATTTACTTAAAAAAATAATTAAAAAAATGACAGACTACCCCCTCATCGTGTCTACTATTTCGTCTCAACCCTATTACCTATTTAACCTAAGGTCCAAAATAAAATGAAAATCAAGGTTACCTTTCGAATAGGCGGTGGGTTTCATTCTACTAAGTCAAACAAAGGTTAATTTGACGGTTGCTTGGGTGTGATAACGTCGTCAAATCGAGTGGAGATTTTGGTTCACTAAGAAACTAATGAGGCCAACATAGGTGGTACAACAATGATGTTGGTACATTTTGATGTTTTGAATATTGACACTTGTTAACAAACTACTAACGAAATACAACAACTATGAGGTCGGTGGTTTGTGAATGGCTCAAAGGTGCAATAGTACAATTCAACAACGAGAAACAGGGAATATAGTTTTCTTTTTGCAAATTTATGAAAACTTTTAAATGAAGTCAGTATTGCAGCACACCCAAAGATGTTACAAATTAGCAACTGGAGATCCTAAAATTGTTATTTTTAAACTTATACCTTATAAGATGTTATTTCGTCAAACAAAAAAACTACTGGTTTAATTAACCCACCGTTTATGCATTATACTTTCTAGTTAACATATGCGTAGAAGACGGTTTTAGTAATACAAAAACTAAAAACAACTTGCTTATTTAAATTCTTTTTAAATATTTAACTTATAGTCAAATTGGCTTGCATAAAAAATATATAGATTCTTTTTTGAATGGCCCTAACCTATATTTGGCTTTAAGTCTTCGTATACTTAAGTGAGACTTAAATCTAATATTTTAAGAATGAAAAACATACACTTTACTATAAGACTATGCTAATGGTGGTATGCTTACAGAATATAGTACTATATGTTTGGATAAAGAAATATCAAGGTTTAGGGAGAACCACTTTTTAATAATAACTTGAATACTAATAGAGAGTAGAATTTAGATTAACAGAATGGTCAAAAACAAGCAACAATTGGTCACATGGATTTGTTCCTTAGGATGAAGACCACTTGTTTTTGTCATCCATGTTCACAAAAGATGCTTTTTATTTTCGTAGTTTCAATAAAATAATCATATTTATAAGTTATATATTTGAGTTAAAGTAAAAGTTATTAAACATTTATTAACTAAATAAACTATATTATTATGTCACTATCGAGCAAGATAAAAAAAGTAAAGTATCATAATTCTGATATATATCTCAATCATCCATTAATATATGATAAGTAGTTAAAAGATAATTCTTTTTTTCAAAATTGTTTAATAATTCAAGGTTTATTATAGTAAACATACTAGGTTAATACTCCCTGTATTACATGATGAAATAAATAAAATATTAAATAATTAATAAATAAAAATTTATGTATTACAAAACGATACTTGAAGATTAAGGTGATGTTTGTTTTTTCTGCAGTAAAATGTCTGCAGTCTGCGTACCATATCTGCAAACATCTGCAGGAAAAGATGTGGACCAAATCTCTGCAGTCTGCAACAAGAAGATTATCTGTTTTTTAACGTCTGCAGACTGGTAAAATCAACTAGTGGTGGTATACGGCGGTGCTGGACGGTGATGGTGGTGGTGGATGGGGTGGTGGTGGTGGTGGTGGTGGTGGTGGCGGTGGTGGGTGGGGTGGGCGGACGGTGGTGGAGGCGGACGTGGTGAGGCGGAGAGTGGTGGTGGAGGACGGTGGTGGTGGAGGTGGACGGTGGTGGTGGTGGACTTGGGTGGTGGTGGGTGATGGTGGGTGATGGTGTTTAATTATCTGCAGACTTTAGAAGATTTTAGAAGTGGTTGTGCCAAGTCTGCACCATGCAGATCTTTTTTAATGAAAAGTCTTCTAAAAAACAAACACTCTGCAGACCTTAACGTCTGCGTGTGGTCTGCGCGGCGCAGAAAAAAGATATCAGGAAAAGATTTTCTGAAAAAACAAACACCCCCTAAATATGATTGAATTACGTATTAATAGTTATTTTAAGTAATTAAACAATAATATCATTTTAGAAATTTTTAAACATTTCATTATAAGAAAATTGTTTTTAAGAAAAATGAAACTATAAAAAAGTTCATTGCATAAGAAAATTTAAAAAAATATTGTGTTTTAAAAAGTGTGTTGCTAATGAGAAAAATTAAAATTTTAATTTAATGAAAATTCTGCTTCTTAATTAGAAATATATATGAATAATTATTAGTATATAGTATCATCATTAATAGGAGAGAGACAGAAATTTAGAATGAAAAGCCTTATAGTTATGTCACTTAAAATCTTAATTGTTTCTTTATTATATATATAATTTTATTTATCATATAGTCAGCCATTAATAATCATATAAAAGTTTCTTAGACTATTCGGTTTAGTCTGCTGTTTCTTTTAACTATGGTTATTACATCATTTTATATTTTGTATATATTCAACATGCGTATCATCTTAGTTTAAGAATTTACCTTTGCTTTTGAACGATATTTGAAACTATTCTCAATACCCGAATAAGTATTCTTGAAATAGTATATTAACCGTCTATATTGTGGAAGAACCCTCTTGTGTTAGGTTTAAACTAGAGATCTTAAAGATCAAAAGTTTAAATCAGCACTTTCATGCCATTGGAGTGTAATAACCTTGACAATTTTTTTATGGGTATGCACCCTAACATTACAAGGGTGGTGTTATTGTAAAAAGATAGTAAAAATTTTAAAAAAAATGAGAAAGATTATTATCCAATTAGATTAGATCCGATGGCTAAAAAAATTCGATGACATAATGATAAATAATTGAACATTTAAATTATAAACCAAGTGTATTTTAGTCTAACCACATTTTCAAGTTTCCCTTTGCTTTAAAACGCTCGTAACTTGTACATACAATATTATTTTTTTAAATACACCATAAAAACAAGTATTTTTTAATCTTTAAAACGTCTATAATTTTTATACATAAAAAAACAAAGTTTTTTTTTCATTTTATTTCAGCTCATTGTGTAATATTTATCAGTTAATTGTGTAATATTTATCAGCTTATTATGTAATATCATGTCATTGTATAATATTCATCAGATTATTGTACCTAATGTTAACCATTTTATTATGCATTGTGTTTTTATTTAAAATAATGATTTTCAAATAACATAATGCTAAAAATGCAATTTTTTACGTTTTCTAGTGCATAATGTAATCCTGATCAAGTTATTGTGTAATCCTTATCAAGCAGTTAATTGTGTCTATTGTTAATCATCGAATCTAGTGCTAGTCATCATGTTATCCATTGTGTCTAATGTTAACCATTGTCTTTTTTAAAATAGTGATTCTCAAAAAACACGATGCTGAAAATGTAATTTTTTATGTTTTTTCCAGTTAATTATGTAATCCTGATCTGGTAATTTTATAATTCTCGTTAAGCAGCTAATTGTGTCTATTGTTAATTGTCGAGTCTAGTGTTGGTTATTGTGTTACCCATTGTGTCTAATGTTGATTATTGTGTTATGCATTATGTTTTTTAAAATGATGATTTTCAAATAACACAATGCTAAAATGTAATTTTTTTACATTTTTTTAGTTAATTGTGTGATCCTGATCGGTTCATTTTGTAATCCTCGTTAAGCAGCTGATTGTGTCTACTGCTAATTGTTGAGTGTTGGTCATTGTGTCTAATGTTGACTATTATATTATGCATTGTGTTTTTAAAATGATGATTTTCAAATAACACAATACTGAAAATGTAATTTTTTTACGTATTTTTTAGTTTATTGTGTAATACCGATCCTGTCATTTTGTAATCATCATCAAGCAGCTCATTGTATCTATTGCCAATCATCAAGTCAAGTGCTAGTCATTGTGTTACCTATTGTGTCTAATGTTAACCTTTGTGTTATGCATTGTTTTTTTTTAAATGATGATTTCGAATAACACAACAATGTGAAATGTAAACTTTTTATGTTTCAAGTTAATTATGTATTATTCATCAGATAATTGTGTAATCCTTATCAATTTAGAAGATTACACAATGAGTTAAAAAAACGTAAAAAAAAACTTTATTTTTTTATATCAACACTATATGCGTTTTAAAGATTAAAATATACTCGTTTTTATGGTTTAATTTCTTTTAAAAATAATATCGTATGTAAAATCTATGAATGTTGAAAAAAAATGTAAAACTTGAGAAGGGGAACATTACAATTTTGCCTCCAACCTAATTTTAATCAAAAGTATACGTATCAAAATCTTAATACTTCTTACACTTTTTAGTTGTAGAAGACTTTGTATTTTAATATTTCTCATATTTTAAATGAAAAGATTCGGTTCTTATTGGTTAATTTAAGTTTTTACCGAAGAACTGAGGATGCATTTATTACTAATTTGTCCTTTTTAATTATATCTCTCCTCATAAAACACATTTTTAACATGAAGACGTACACATATGTCTTCAATCTCTTGTGTTGTGACGGGACTTCTAAGTCTATTTGATCCACTCATTTACAAAAGAACATCAAAAAACAACCTTGAAAGGTATCGAAAAGCATGAAACAATAGTCGTATACAGAAATAAATTGTCACATAGGCACAAGAAAACATCCATACAATTGTCGTTGGCATCGAAGTTAAAGAAGTAACGTCCAACAATCTATAATGCACATGAAATTGAGTGTTCAGACTACAAACAATCAATACCCATACCCATATTCAAGTTGAAAAATAAATCATTTATTGTTTACTAATTTAAAAACCAGTGTTTTACACGCACCGAATGAAAATATTAAATTAATAGTTATTTATTAATATTTAAAAATTATAAAATAATTTTTGAGATTAATATGATTAAAATTACTTATAATTAACTACTTTAGATAATAAAATAATAACAACATTTTTCCAACCTTTCATCTTTAAAATATTTTTCTTTAAAAAATTGTTATTTTAACCCTCCAAATGTTTTTAAAAATACTATTTTTTTCTGAAAAATATCGTTTTTAAAGGTTCTTTGTATTCAAAAACTTCATATTTCATAAAAATTTTGTTTTAAAAAAAACTATGTATTTTTAATAAAAAACATAATTTTAATTTATCAAAAACACTGTTTTATAGTTTGAAAAGAATATAAATAATCATTAACACTTAATGTATCATAAAATAATTAACTTTCATTCTATAAGGACACGTATACAAATCCTAAGTGAAAACTAGATGGACAGTGTAAAAAAATGACATGCGCCTTCTAGACATTTTGGTTTATTAAAATAGATATGATTCTAGCATTATGAAATTTCCTAGCTATTTAATAAAAACATGGAGTAAATGACATTGATGGTCCTTGAACTTTGTTGAAATTTCACCTTTCGTCCATATAAATGAAAAATTACATGTTTAGTTCAAAGGTTTGTAAAAATTACGTTTATTATTGGACGTTAACCTTTTTATATGGCCATTTAAAAAATTAAAAAAATTAAAGAAAATAGAAATTACCAAAACACCCCAGTGCTCCTTAAAAATAAAACTACCAAAATGCCCCAACCCCACCTTTTTCTTCGGCTAGCTAATTCGCATTTTCCACACGCATGTAACGCCCGCCTCCCAGGGCACACCCTAGGGAGCGTTACGCATCGGATATACAGAACACATAGTAATCAGAGAATACATAGCGGAAGTCAAACAATAATTATAAATTATAACATATTATACATCTGTCTTCTAATACAATTCTAATATTACATCAACTTAACTATAGAATAGATCCAAATCCTCGGCGACACTTTAGTCCTTTATTTCCTCATAAGCCTAGTTCATAATCTCTTATTCTTGTAATCACCTGGCATCTAGGATGTGTGTCCATAAAATAAAAACATTTGGGACTCAGTATAAAGCTTGTGAGTTCATGAACATAGTATTCTTCAAAATTCAAACATATTAATATTAACTATTGCATCAAGCAGATACAACCATGGGAAACAGATAGGAACAGAGTAAACACAGTATAAATTCACATAACCAGGCTATGTATACAAATTTCACTGGCTAAAGCAGAATCATACAAGCAGCCCTCAAGCATCCTATCAAGCATTGCCACATATCACAGATGCTATTGATAGTCAATTCTTCAATTACTACCAGTTATCAGAACATCACATCCCGTTTTATAAAACAGTTCAGAGGGACTCACCCGTTTAGAAGTCGCCCAATAGTTGATAACCTTTCCTAATATAATCTGGTAATATCTCTAAGTCCTGATACAGTTCAAGTAATCCTAGGTTAGGTAATGATACAACTAACTAGTTATTGTAATGATTGGATATTGGTTTACGCTACCTTGTTTAAGCATGGGTGATCAGTCCATGCCTAACTAAGACTAGGCTACCAATGGCCACTCTTAACAATAACCCTAACACCTAAAAATAATAATACTAAAACTACTTCTAATACTAATAATAATCTAAAATAAATAATAATTAACTTGACATAAACTTAAACGAGAACATACCTTAAAACTATCTACGGCAATCTGATGTAGAGTCTCCCTACTCGCGCTCCTACCCGAGCTCCAAAAACGACTAATAACAATACCCAATGAGGTATCGATTACCTGGAATTCTCTTTATAATAGAGCGTTTCCAAGAAAACTTATAATCTAAACTAACCTTAAAGTTTCTATTTATAATGGCTTCTGAAGGCTCTCTTTTTTTCTTCTGGTAGATGTGGGACAACAATTTCAGCAGTTCCTTGCGTTCAAATGACTATTTGATATCTTAAAGTTTTATATTATATTATTATATATATATTATTATAATAATTCAACTGTTTACTTCGTTTTTCTCTTATAACTTTTTAAATATAAGTATAAAATTTGAATATGTCGTTGGAACGAGCTTATTTTTCTCTACGAGTCCACCTAAGTTTCGTTAAAAACAGAGCACGTTTAAATATAATATATTATTATATTTATATATATTTAAACGGTCTCTTATGACACTAAAACTCGTATAAAACTTTAAATTAAAATAGTCATTTCACTTACTAGTTACTCGCTTAACAATATACAAAATGTAAAGTTCATATTTCTTTTATTTTAACTATTACATATGACCCAAACACTCGGGATGTTACAAAACATTTTTTGGCGGACTTGCAACACTACCACCCTGCAACAATACCCCACCTTCAAGCCATCTTCGTATTACAAAAGTACCCCAACCTCCACCCCATCTTCTGTCTCATGCCATCGGAAAAATATTTTCGCCGACGCTAGAGGAGAAAGTGAGCAAACGCGGGGGTGGCAGTGATGTGGTGGAGCAGTGGTGATGGGGGTGTGTGGTGGTGGCGGCGAGGATTGATGGTGGAGTAGTGGTGATGGGGGTGTATGGTGGTGGTGGCGAGGATTGATGGTGGATTGGTCGACGGTGATGGTGGTGAGGATGATGTTCGATTGGTGGTGGTGGAGATAGGGTGTGTGGTGGTCGTGACAAGGAGTGGTGGTGATTAGTAGGGGTTAGTTGATATGTTACGGGAAATGAGCAAGAAGAAGTATGGAGTATAGGGTGGGGGTAAGGTGGATCCCATGCGTTTAATCTTTTTTAATTTTAAATTAATTTTTGTTTTTTAATACAAAGAGTATAATGGTCAATTTACTCATACTTAACGGAATTATATATTTTGTTTGACCCAGGGACAAAAAGTGTTATGTTTGTTCAAATCTTTGGACTAAAACCTTAATTTTTCATTCACGAAAGGTGAAATTTAGTATACGTAAACCTCAGGGATCATCTGTGTAATTTACTCTAAAAACTTGCATGCATACATACTAATTGTATTACATACTTATGCCCGTTACCTAATTCATATAATGTTGTATTTTACAAATGTCTTTGGGTTGTTTTCGGTGCAAGTCTTTCCAATTTCGTTTGTCTTTGTTAATATGTTTATTGTGTGATGTGTATGCTTTATGGTAAAACATTAAACACGATTAAAAGAACTTGAAAGGACCAATACGTCCTCAAGTGACTTGCCTATGGTCGAACTTAACGGGAAAAATAGACGGTCATCTATGTTAAGGACCTTCTGTGTTACCCGCTCACATTCTTCAAGGAGTAAACATGTAGTTTCTTATACTTGATCGGTCAATCCAAAATATTGAGATACCACGGGGACCTTTCATGTAATTTACTCTTTTAAAAATAAAATTTATTCTAATTATTTAGTTGTACCTTACAAATTGATATAGGGGAGAGTTTCAAAAGAAAAAAAAACACAAGTTATTCGAAAACAACGAAAATTAAAGGGTTACGTATACGTAAGTAGGAGCTATATATTAAAAACCGTGGTTCATGTATATATAATTCAATATTCATCCCGTCATGATTAAAAAGGATTTAATTTAGAAAATATATAAATACTTAAAACAATATGATCATAATGTACTCAAATACTCTTTAGACAATCAAAAAAAATTATTTATAAAATTTATGATTGTTTAAGGGTAGTTTTTCATGATTTTCTCATAACTTGATGGTTTTTCTTGAACCTTCACTATTAATATAGATAATTAGATATTATATATGTTTGTATAATTATAGAGAACCTAGAAGGAGTAATGCTAATAATAAATTGAATATTAATATGGTGCTTGAAAGGGTTGTACACCTTAAAGAGTTTGTACCTCACAATTAGCGTTCAGTGAACACTAGATGTGTGAGTACGCCAAACTTCGAAATTGTAGTGTAGACTAATAACATAGTACAATTTAGATTTATAAGATGGTCAAAAACGTGCAACACAAATTGGTCATGTGAGATTTGTTCTTTGGAATGAGGGCCACTTGTTATTGTACTCGAACCATGTCCACAGAAAGTACTTTTTATCTTCATAACTTTAATAAAATAATCATGTTTATATACATAGAGTTAAGTTCAAATAAAAATTATTAAATATATGTTTATATGTGATATAATTGATGAAAAAGTTATTAAATAATTATAAAAAATAAACGATATATATCTTTCATATTGAGCGAGGAAAAACTAGATGAACTAGAGATATAAATTGTCGTTCAAAAAAATATATAATACAATAAAGATGTCAATTATCAATTATATACTATACTAGTTTTAGTTACTCGTGTATTACATGAAAGAGAAAGAGTAAATTATTAAATAACATAAAAATATAAATAAAAACAAATGCCTTATATATTAAATAAGACATAACAACTTTCGATTATAAGGTCACAAATGAGCAAAAATCTCATTGTAAACTATTTGTAGTAACGTTAGTAAGTTTGCCCTTATTATTTAAAGCTGAGAGTTTCAATCCATTTTTTTACTCTTGACTTGTGACAAGACGACATAAAACTTACCATGCGTAAAAACAAACTCTTTTATGTACAAACCGACTTTTGACAAAGATTGACCTTAACTTTTGTTTATTGTCATAGCGAAATACACAGCCAAATGAAACTGTATTCTTTTAGATTTAAAAAGAATCTTTGACAGATGAAAATCATGAGCTAAAATATTGATTATTATTTATTTAATACTAACTTTAGTAAACTCGTTTATTATACAGGTTAAAAAAATAAAATATTAAATATAATGAATGTTTATGAAGTTAAAATGATATTCTAAAATAAGATATGATTAAAATTATATATGAGTAATAAAAATAATAATAAAATAATGATATTATTATTTAAACTTTTTTTCAAAAAAAGTTAATATTTTTTTCAAAATAAACCGTATTAAAAATGTCATTTTTTAAAAACATTAATTTTAAAATATTTTATATTTTAAAACAGTTAGGTGTTTTAGAAAAAATTTTATTTAATAAAAATTTGTTTTTAGAAATAACATTAATAAAAAGACATCCTTCTTAATTATTAAAAAATTTAGTCTAAAAAAGAATTAAAATTATTTAATATTTTTAATTTAGATAATTATTTAGAGGAGAGAGATACGGCAAAAATAAATTTAGGGGGTTTAGGAATGTGTCAAGTGTCCCCTAAGTTACTCTTTAGTATTATATATAGATTTAAAACTAACGTTAGTAAACCCGTATATTATACGGGTTGAAAAAATAAAATATTAAATATAATAAAATTTTATAAAGTATAAAATGATATTCTAAAATAGATATGATTAACATTATATATAAGTGATAACTATAAGTAATAAATAATGATATCAATTTTTAACCTATTGTTTTTAAACTTTTTTTCAAAAAAAAAAAGTTAACATTTTTCAAAACAAACCGTATTAAAAAAATGTCATTTTTAAAATTTCTTACTATATCTCCTAATTTTAATTATCTTTAGTTTATAAAAAAATTACTTTTTAAAAAACAATATTAAAATATTTTATTTTTAAAAATAGTTAGATGTCTTAAAAAAAATTTTATTTTATAAAAATTTATTTTCTAGAAATAATATTAATAAAAAGACATCTCTCTTAATTTATTAAAAAATTAATCTAAAAAAATCAAAATTATTTAATATTTATTAATTTAGGTAATTATTTAAGAGAAGAGACAGGCTAGAAAAATAAAGTTAGGGGGCCTAAGAATGTACCAAATGTCCCACTAAGTTACTCTTTTAGTATTATATATATATAGATAAAATTAAAATACAACTTCACTCCTTAATATTTTGACCACTATTGTTTAAAAGTTAATATTTTGATCGATTTAGGTTTACATACCTTTTTTTAAGATCTTTGTTCCAGAAAAAATATCAATAAAATACATTACATACTTTGATAAATTTTATTCAACTCATCATGAAAGATCTATAAAAGTTTTATTTGCAGTGAAGTTGCCATTTTGATATTTTGACCACTATTGTTTACATATTGATATTTTGATCCATTTAGGTTTACATACCTATTTTTTCTAAGATCTTTGTTCTAGAAAGAATATCAATAAAAATACATTACATACTTTGATAAAAAAAATACAGGGTAGATCATCAATGTATTTTTGTGTTTGATTACATTTTATTCAATTCATAGTGAAGTATCTATAAATAATATTTATGAATTTCTAAATAAAATCACCAACAATTAAATATTAATCAATACCATACATTTCATACTTACTAATTTGAATATTTGATAGGTTAAAAATAATTTGTGGTTGTATTTACGCTTAACTTTTTTTGGTCAACGTCAATTTTTTGAAAACGGAATTGTATTAGAAAATGAATATTTTTTTGGTATCGTAGACTATAGCGAGTGCATTTACCGTTGTGGTATCGTGACGAAATTAACCAATTACGAGCGATCATCATCGTTGCTGGTATCGGTATTATGGAAACCGGCATCGATATTCGCTTTTATGGTTTCTGATGATCCAAACTGATAACGTAAAAGTCACACAGTGTAACGCAATGAAAAACAGCCAAACTCCCACCAGGAAACTCAGTGTGTGGTAAGGTGGTGGTGATGGGTGGGGGTAGTTAGAAATATGATGCAAATAGTTTATATTAATTCGTTCACCCATGGGGTTATCCTGGTGCTAATTAACGCTTGCTTGCTTTCTTTTTCTTTTCTTTTTTTTAACGGGTAGAAGTAAGTCAGTAACTAGGTGCTTGTAAAAAAGTAAAAAGTTGATTCATTTGGTTTATCTATTCCATATTATATAATTTTTTTTCTTTAATATAGCATAATCTTAGTTTATTTTTATTTCAAAAACTCTTTGAAAATCCACTATAACATTTTGAAGAAAGAACAAGATTCTGTCAGGTTAACTTTAATACAATGATTTGAATTTGCGTTCTGTCGTGTACGAAAAAACTAGTTTCTGTTAGGAAAAAAACAATGTTAAAGTGTGCGATTTTTTACTAAAGACCCATGCATTTATTAATCATATGACTACCCTTCAAAAACACATTTTTATTGTGAAGACCTCCATATCCATCTTCAATCACCTGTGTTGGGAGGGGTCTTGTAACTCTATTTGGTCGCCCGAAACAAGAAAGAACATCGAACACTTTTGAAATGTACCAAGGAGCACGAAACACTAGTCGTAAGCAAAATAAGTTGTCACGCAGGCAGAAGGAAACATCAAAACTGTTGTCGTGTGCATTGAAGTTGGGAAAGTAACATCGATGCCTTAAAAACACGACCTGAACATAACACGTTTGAGATCTTTCTTAGTTCCATTCTCATCAACTAAAGACCTCGAGCGCTTAGTGATTGAGCATCAACTCTACTATATGCGCACAAACACTCTAACAACCTCATCTATGGTCAAATCTTTCACCCGTCAAGAAAAGGGTCTTTGTCAAAGTTTTAGATCATGGCTCGATGAGTCCAAGCAGCCTACGAGACCCTATTCGTTTCACCCTTAAGCTACCATCATACCCAATCATCAAATCACTGATCACCACAGCGATGGTAACAAGAAGGCACAGATGTGTTTACATTAACAGAATGATATAAAGGAAAACAAATAGTCAAACCCTACACAATAATGTCACAATTACTATTAAAAAGAAGAATTATGTCTCAACATGGTACATATACATCATGACATGACTATTGAAAGATGAACTAAATCCAAGATTCAATTCCAAGAATGTGACAGAGTGTCAGCACTGCGACCCCAAAAGAACATTAAATGGAAAAGAAAAACAGTTTCTGTTTCTGCTTGGGGGCTCTTAATCTATTTCTACGGCCATAAACAGTCAACCCCAATATGAACAGGACATTTGATTTCTTTCAAATATGCTGATTTTGTCAAATGTATCGATAGATATCCATAATATCTCTAAGACCCGTATTGAAGAAAATAAGCCACTATGCAAACTTTGATTTCAAGGAGAAATGTGGAACAACAGAAAGACGATAAACATGAGTTATTTTATAGATAACCTTGTTTACAATCACGGGAATTGTAGAAATTATACTGTATTTACAGTATCACTAAGCGCTCGAAGAATGCATCCAAGACCTGCTCTCTGTGTAAGCTTTTCATGAATCCGTAGGCACTGATCACAGGTGGGGCGATCGCCTGTAGACAATCCTCTATACAAATACCTGTCAAGTCATCAAAACACAAGTATATTTCAGTTCAACATTCCACAGTTTTCATTTCATAACCTTAACAAACTGACAATGTAGCAAAGAAGAAACATCAAACACGGGACTAACTTCATGAGAATATCATAGTACTCAGGGTCCAAAGAGGAGAACATTAGATCCACATCTTTAATCGCCATTAAAGCTCTATGCACCACGATCCAATTCGCAGACTACAAACAAACCCGAAAGCCAAAATCACAACTTTATCCAACATATATCAAGAACAGATTACTTCACCAATCAAAAGAAGCTCATCCCATATATAACACATACATTCACTACCCAGTTGAATATAGGGTTCAACCAATCAAATCCCCAAATCAATTTAGACTTCAGATCCATAATAAAATAGATTTCGCCAAATTGGATTCAATCGAACAACACAATACTAAAATCAAACAACAATTAGATATGAAGAATTAAACCTTGCATCGTTCATCTCTGGTCTTGGGTGGAGACCCTTCTAGAGCAGTTTTGAGGGCTTCAACTGGCTTGTACCTGATCAATCAATCGATTTGCTGTTAGGGTTTTGATCTATTGAAAAAAAGTTGAAATTTTTAGTGAAATTAGGGTTTTGGTTGACTGACTGTTTGAGTAAACTCTCGATCTTGCGTGATTTGTGCTCGATTCTTGTGATGATGGCTTCTGCGTTGTCTGCTTCAACATGCTCCCCCATTTTTGCAGTCTTTCACTTTCTCAATGGAGTGAGAAACTTTGGGTGTTGCTAAGTTTTTAGGTTTGAATAAACATGTTTTATAAGTTAAGGGGCTTAAAAGAAAAATAATATAAAAAAGTTAAAGTAAAACATTAATACGTTTCTATTATTTTATTATTAACTATTAACAATATATTGTTAACCACGATTAAAGATCGTATGTTATACGGTTTAAATAAATAAAATATTAAATACTTAGTATTAAAGATTAGAAATTATAAAACGATATTATGATTTAAAATTACGTATATATAAGTACTCTAAGTAATAAAACAATAATACCTCATTGAAAACGGATAATTATAATTCACAAATCTATAAAACTTTTTTGTATACAACATATTGCCGTTAAAAAAAAAACAACATTTAATATTCTATTGATAAGTTTATCATTTTTATCTAACATTAATTAATTCAGTACCTTTTTACTTTTAATTATGGATAATGCAACATACAACTCAAATTTGTTTGCCTAAAAAACAAAATAACTTGGATGGTGAGTGCACTTGATTCTTGTTTTATTGTTATAGCAAAGCATACAATAATTAAAATTAGTCTTCTTTGAAATTTAAAGCTAATCTTATTGTCTTAACATGTCAAACTAAGTTGTGGAATAAAAGTACGAATTTTAATATTACTTCCAGATATAATTTCCGCTTCTATAATACGATTATCAATAATATTACCTATAGATTCATTACATAAACAAATTAATGTTTCTTAGTATCATCACTAGAATACTGACTTTTAGTACTAACTTATGTTTGGCAAATTTGAGACTTTAAGCTCATCTGAATGATTAATACTATCTAGGGATGGCAAAAAAAACTCAAGTTCGATGGGTACACCTGAAACCCGAAACATATGGGACGGGTATACCTAAAGCTCGATGGGTATGAGGTCGGGTATGAGATTAGTTTTAAAAAATTTTACGGGTATGGGATTCGGTAATACCTGACCCGATTATCCGAAACCACATACTCGTTTACCTCTATCTAAAGTTATAAATGCATGTTTATAAACAACAAATGGCTCATCCAAGATAATCAATATTATTTTTAATAAATAGCGAACATCACTATCTACCTCTATATGAGAAAGAAATCCTCATTAGCATTTAAATGAATTAGAAATCAAGAGTGTGTTGTCCTACCTCCAATCAATAACAACAATGGAATCCTACTTAAAACAACATTTAAAACAATTTGAACTTTAGATGTAACACCCTAAAATATCGGTTAAAACCCCGGTAAAAATAAGTAAAATAGGCTCTTGGTTTTTGAAATGAAACCTAAGGGACTAAAGATGTTAATAAGGGCAATGGTTGCGCTAATTACCCTGCGCCCCCACCCTTCTTCTTAGTTACTTTAGGTGCAAGTTTCTAGAGAGAAAGAGCTAGAGAGAGAAAGCATACATTTCTGCAAAAAAGGTAAGCTTGCATATTCAAAATGCTCATTTAGCATAGATCTAGTTCATATAGATAAGATCTAACGTTTAAAAGTTGTTAATAGGCAAAAAGGTTGAATCTTGAATTTGTTATGGTTATACTTGATGAAGACTACTATTTTCCCAACTATAAGAACTCTTGAAACATTAATATCCAAACTACAATAAATCCTTAATAAAGGTTTTCTTAAACCAAGCATTTCTCTATAGGGTGCTCCGATTCTATTCATGAATAAGAAGAATGAAAGCATACGAATGTGTATTGACTATAAAAAGCTGAATAAGCTCAGCAAGTACCCGCTACCAAGGACTGATAATCAGTTCGACCGGTTGCAAGACGTAAGTTGGTTATCATCAACTACTGGTAAAGGATTAGGATCCCTAAGGCAACATTTTATATTTGATATGAACACTATGAGTTCCTCGTTTTGTCGTTTAGTCATACAAATGCTCCCACAACATTTATAGACTTGACGAATAGGGTTTGTTAGCAAATGTTAGATTGATCGTTGACAAAGTTCATTGATGATATTTTGATCTATTCCAAGAATGAAGGTGGCCACGCTTGTCACATATGCAAAGTTAAAGAAAACCTAAGGAAGTAGAAGTTATATCCAAAGTTCTAAAAGTGTGCCTTTTGGTTGTGAGAAATATAATTTTTGGGTCATGTTGTTAACCGTAATGGAATCATGGTAGACTTTGTCAAGGTGAAAACGGTTATGCAATAGAATTCACCCAAGACGCCATTAGAGATTCATAGCTTTTAAGATTGGCTTGTTACTACCAGAGGATTATCCAAGATTTCTTAAGGATTGCCTCAGCATTTGTGTTCCCTATTCCTTTTCTTCCTTTTGACATAAATCTCTATATTTGTAAAGGAAATTTCAAGGTAGAAATTCTACAACTTTGAGGGAATTTATACAGTAAGTTCGAAGCAAATTCACTCCCAAGATACACACAACTTAGCTTAAAACAAGTAGAACTTGCTACTAACATAATTAGTGACTTATTCTTGGTTCTTTGAAAGGTTGTTCTAGTGTTATATCTTTAAGATATACTTGCAATGTTGGAGTGTCAAGAAGGTTTTTGAACTACATAGTATCTCGTATTGACAAGGTTTAAAGACTAGCATATTCAAGAATCAAAGTCATTTCTTGGTGTGTATATCTTTATAGAAGAAGCATTTGACTATTTCATCTATCTACAACAACGGTTTACCACTTCACTTTAAAAGTTACGGTTCTAAACCCCTTTTGTTTGATTTGGTTTAATTCATTATTTGTCACATACGGATCCTTTGGTGGGTTTTATTACAAAATGTTCTTTGACAAGCTTATATAGCTTTTGTTGCAAAATAAATTAAAACCATATGCATGAAACCTAACATTAAGTGGGGTGAAAGGAGCTATTTACATTTAAATTAAAACTCTAAAAGATGAAACAATTTAAAAAAGATAAAAAAAAATTATAGGACCTATTTCACCTTTCCTCCCCCTCTCCCCCTCCTTTCCCACATCTGAAAACACAACACACCAACTGCAAAACCTTTTTTTATTCTGATCACATGTGAACCACTATGCCGACCACCATCTATGAACCCCCACTTAACTGTTGGTATATGCACACCGTCATCATGGTAGGTCGTAGTAACACTAATTTCTACCACCAAACCTTCTGGAAATTACCCTACCAAGATATGGTAAGGTAGAAACACCACCACAACCACAACCACTCATCAGCTACCTTAATTGCCACAAAAATCATCGAAATTCATAGAAATATCATTTCTGGCATCGACATGTGACCAACACCATCATCTCACCTCTATAAATCACATCATCAAGTTGCTACACAAAAAAAACACGCGTCTGCCTGCTTTGTTTACCACCTTTAGCAACCACTAGGACTGTAAATGGAGCGAATTAACATGAACAAGGCTTTATTCTATTCGTTCGTTAAGAAAATGAACCTGTTCCTGAAGTTTTCATGAACACTTACCGAATTTGTGTTGTTAATTATGAAAATGAACTTGTTTGTATTCATCTATGTTCAATTGTTAATTTTATGTAATGAATGCAAATGAACAAAAACGAATGAACCTATATGAGCACATTATCGACGTTCATGAAAATAAATGTTGATGTTGGCGGAGACATATAATATAACTAGGGTTTAATATTTTAAAATATAAACTAATAAAATAAAAATATAAAAAATATAGAAAACTTTAAATGAACAGGCACAAAGCATGTAAATGAACACAGATGAGCGGTTCATTTACCGAAACAAAGGAATTCTTATTTGTATTTGTTCATTTATTAAACGAACGAACATAAACACCCTTGTCGAACGGTTCGTGAATTGTTTGCTGAACGTTCAATTCGTTTGCAACCCTACCAACCACTTCACTCTAAAAAGATCTGACTTGATTTGGTTTTAAGGTTTCAGATCACATAAAGAGAGAGAGTGTGATATATATATGTATATATATAAGAAAGGGATCAAATGAAAATCATGTTTATAATATCCAATCACATAATTTATAATTGATTTAACTTTTAATTGTTTAAAGTATATTTGAGTAACATTCAACCTTATTTTTTATGGTCGTTATATATTTTTTAATTTAAACTCCAAGGAATGACGATGATGATGAAACGAATTACGTATACGTAACTTGTATGAGTTACATGTACGTAACTCTTAATTGTACACTTTGTAACACGTCCTTACATATATGTAAGCCCTGGTTTTCACTTATAACATGTTTTTCAAGGGATTCATCCCCTATATATATATATATATATATATATATATATATATATAGAGAGAGAGAGAGAGAGAGAGAGAGAGAAAGAGAGAGAGATTGATGTAGGGACGAAATGCTAAAAAGAAATATCTGGTGATGGTCGTTTAGCCGGTGCCAAAGACTTTTTGTGCAACTCTAAGATTTTGGTGGTGATTGCCAGTTCGATTTTGATGGGCAGTGATGATCACGGTGCTTTGGTGGTGTTTGATGGTGATGGTGTAAGCCTCGAATCAAATGAAAAAGAGAGAGAGGGGGTGACTTAAGTGGGTCAATTATATTTTATTATATTAAAAAGTAGGTCCTAAGATATTATTTATTTATTTTCTTTTTTAATATAAAAGAAATTTTAATCATTTCACACTTATTTAACTGGACAACTTAATAACTATTCAAGTTAAGTACAACCAGTGTTTTGATTCAATGAACAATAATGACCATAGGTGTAATCTTTAAATATTAGAGACTTTATGTGCAATTTGAACATAGCACATGGTAAGATGTCTCTTTTATTTAGTAATTCAAAATTTTAAATACTACAAAGTAAATATATAATTGTCTAATATAAGTTGTTTTAAAAAATAACTTAACATATGACTTGCCAACGACATGTCATCTATTTAAGAAATAACACGTCATTAGAGGCACATAGCTAAAGAGAGTTAGGTGCAGTTTGTTTTTTTAGAGGTAAAATGCCCGCAGTTTGCAGACCCCATCTGTAGACATCTGTAGAAGAAGATGTGGATCAAACCTCTGCAGTCTGGAAGAAGAAAAATGTTTGGTTTTTAACGTCTGCAAAATACTATAATAAACTGGTGGTGGTGTACGGCGAGGCTGGACGGTGGTGGTGATGGTAGACGGTGGGTAGTGGTGGACGGTGGATGGTGGTGGACGGTAGTGGTGGTGGATGGTGGTGGACGGTAGTGATGGTGGGTGATGGTGGAGATGCACGACTGGACGGTGGTAGTGGTGATGATGGACGATGGGTGGTGGTGGACAGTGCTAGTAGTGGACAGTGGTGTTGGTGGACGGTGGGTGGTGGTTAAAGGTGTACCAGTGGAACCGGTTCGGAAAAAATCTGGTCAAAAAAGCCGAACCGGTTTGGAAAAAAAACGGTTTGAGCCAAACTAGTTCCCAACCCGATCCGAACCGCCGGTTTGTATACCGGTTTGGTAGCCCGCACTCGAAACCGGTTTGGTTTAAAAATTAAAAACCGGTAAAAACTGGTCCAAATCAGTTTGATAGGTTCGAGTATTTAGTGAGCCAAACCGGTTTGTAACTTGAACCAGTTTGAAGAAAAACCGGTTTGACCCCATGACAAAAAACCGGTTTGTACACCTCTAGTGGTGGTGCTGGTGGTGGTGGACGGTGAATGGTGGTGCTGGTGGTCATGGACGGCGGTGGTGATGGTGGTCGTGGACGGCGGTGGTGATGGTGGTCATGGACGGCGGCGGCGGTGGTGGTGGTGGTGGACAGTGGGTGGTGGTGTTTAACCCTCTACAGTCCTTAGAAGATCTTAAAAGTGGTCGGGTCAAATCTGTACTAAGAAGAGCTCACGCTAACGTTTTTTAGTAAAACGCCTTCAAAAAAACAAACAGTTTGCAAATGGTAACTTCTGCGTGTGGTCTGCGCGACGCAGACAGAAGAGACTGCACAGACTTTTTTTAAAAAAAACAAATATCACAAAGTGAATTTGTCATTAAAAATAAAAACAAAAAATAAAAGTGTTAGTTGTTAAATTATCAGCATCTACTAATATCGACAAATGAACCATACTTTGTTAAAATATATAATTTGATTTTACAAATTTAAATTAGGAAACAAAATAAAAGCAATCAAACTCCATTTTTAAATAATGGCGTAAGCAACAAGTAACAATTACCACAAAAAAACAAGTAAAAGAAAAAAATATTAGAATATTTCCACCTCTCCCTCCGTTAAATTCTCAGTCAAGATTTTCTTGACAGAATATCTTTCATCAAAATCTAAAAAAAACTTACAAATTCCTACACACTCCTTTCAATTTCACTGCCACCACATCGCCGGAAACCACCGTCACCTACCCGTTAACTTCCGCCGGAGACCAAGTAAGTATGCCCACAAAACACTTATTATCATTTCTTTATTCCATCGTAATTCTGTAAAAAAGACTATTGAATTTGGAATCTGTGAGTCTAAATTGACTAGTTAGTTTGGTTGATCACACCATTTTGATTGTTTGTTCTAGTTTGCAGGTAAAGCATGTGAATTTTGATTGTTTCATATGAAAAACCATAATTTTTTGGACAATTTGTGTTAAATTGAAGCCCTAATTTTGTAATTGGGTTTGGTAATTATGTCTGTTCCACAAGAAACTACACCCTAATGGCAAAATATTATTTTTTGTTTGTTGTAGTTATTATGAATCACTTATCAGTTTAAAAATTGGGGTTAACAACTTAACATGAACATGATGATTGATGATGCCTCAAGAATTATGTATCTTGAGAACACATAAATCCCTTTTTCTGTCAGTGTGAATAATATTGTCTTTCTTTTTGCAGGTGAATAATCTAGATACTCAGTTTCTGCTTGGTTCGGCCCGGCTGAGTTTAGTTTTATTAACTTATTGTTAGGGATGTCGAATCTGTTTGTAAAATAAGAATGATCACGATTGTGTAATATCATAAAATGAGTCCCATTTTGGATATTAAAATGAAACGGCAATGGAAGCTTCAACTAGTAAAGACCATACAGCTTTTGTGTTACCGTCGAAAGATAAAAACATGAAACCTGATTGTAAGCATGAGGGCCAAGTTAATATGGGTATTTTATCAAACAAGCAAGATGTGGGAGTATGTAACAATGAGGGTGTGGAGGTTGACATTATAAACTGTAAGAATGATGATGAGGGTGGTTCAGTTCAGCTTCAATTTGACGATGTTACCGCCTCTTCAAGTTCTTTTGGTGACACGTTTTCTGATCGTAGGACTTGTGAATCTGATAGTGACAATGAGGTTATATCAGATTTACGTGGGGATGCTGCACCTGTGTGTGGGTTTGGTGGATCAGGTGACTTGTTTCCCTTGAGGTAATGTATCAGTAATCTCTTTGTTAATAGATAAGTTTACTACTCTAACACTCTGATATGCACTTACACCACTGAGTGGGAATCTAAATCTTTAGGTGTAGTTAATAGGGCCTTTTGGGTACAGAATAGTATATTTCTTTGAACTTCCATAGAGATTAAAAGAACGAAAAGATTATATGTGCTACCGTGCTATTACTGTCTTCTTTGTTAATTATATATGCATATGTTAGCATGACTACGACTGGAACCAAAGGAAGTGCAAAGCAGCGAGACCCAATGAAAAACCTCTTATTTGATATAGTGGATTTAGTGATCTAAACGAATTACAAATGCATTTACAAAATGTTCTTTGGTCCTTAGGATCAGATTTATGTCTTAACTGGATTTGGAAAGTTTCTGCTAGATGAGATCTGTGGTATTCCCAAATTGTTGGTTTAGTAAAATACTAAATTGGTCCTTGTTATTAGGAAATTTATGAGAAATTTTTGTGTCATTATGAAAAAACTATAGTCACAAAAATGGGTTGGTCTGCTGGTCGGTGTGTTGGGTTCTGGGTCAAAACCATAGTTGTCAATAGCGAATAGCGGTAAATAGCGACAGGCCACCTATATGCTACGTAGGGAATAGCGGTAAATAGCGACCGCTATTTCGTGTTTAGCGATTAAGTAGGATAATATGTAATAATGTTTTACATTCAATAAATAAGCATGTTTAGCAATAAAGTAGTAGAAAATCTAAGCAAACACCCCCAAAATAACTAAAACACTCTATTACTAATCATCTAAATCTCATATTACCAAAAAAAAAAATTAAAAAAAAAAAAAATGTCGCTATGCAGTCGCTATTTGCAAATAGCGAGGGAGTACCGCATCGCTACATAGCGCGCTATAGCGGTCGCTATAGCCGCTATTGACAACTATGGTCAAAACAGGGTTTTTTGTGCAGGTCATGGTGGGTTGGCCTGAAACAAGTGTTAAAAGAATACAAATTTAATACATTGTATGTCAAGTATGATTACAAAAAGTATATTGTTTCACTAAAAAGATGATTGAATTCTCAGGAAGAAAGAGTGACATCTCATTGGAGGAAGTTTGTACAACCTATTATGTGGCGTTGTAAGTGGGTCGAATTGCAGCTTAGGAAATTCGAGTCCATGGCCATCATGTATGACAAAGAGATTGAAAAACATAATCAAACAAAACAGTTGAAATACAAAAACTTTGAAATAGAAGGTCGTTCTGCAAAGTCTATGCCTTTCTTTAATGATTCGCAAAGACAGAAACCGATGAAGAGGAAGATAAGGAAAAGACGTGAAGAGTCAAACACAGAAGTGTACAAGTCACTACACAACATATTTTCGTATTTTGGTACATACCAGTCTAATTATTCTTTCTTACTTTATCTCACACATTCGATAGTTTGATGTGACGTTATGACATCTAGATGGTTGTTATGAGATTGATACGTGTCATGTGCAGCTACTTGCAGGTTCCCTGCTCATGGTCCAACAATGGATGATGACCAGAGTAACCTAGGTAACCACAATTTTTTTTCTTATACACCTTTGCGATAAGGAAGCGTTTAGTTTGCAGTTGCGATTCCATATTATGGGTACAGGTATGATAATATAGTGCGGAATGGTATTTTGGTTTATGCATTGGGTTAGGTACAAATTCAAAAACAAATGCATCATTGTTTACAATAAGGTCCCACTTCATGATCCTGTTAGAACTTTAAGACATAAACCAAGAGTGCATATGAACCACAGATATGAACGTAAAACAAGATACCAACCATAGTGAAATGGATCTAATCAAACACCACTATGACTAACCAAACAACATGTTAGTTTTTAGCAATGTTTATAACCTGAGGCCGTTCATCAGGTCAATCATGATGTATCATTATCGACCTAGGCATCAAATTACTGAAAACTTTATGCTGGCATGAAGTCTTTAATTAAATACTCAAATCATAACAAATAGATCAACGGTTTTAACGCTTATAGAGCAGAAACCACTGTGATTACACCATTCCTTATGATTGTGGTTAATTGTTTCTATGGTGATATTGAATAATATTTCCCTGGCAGCTCCATCTTCCCCTAATAACATCGGTAACGAGTTTAGAGTCCAGATGAGCTATCTCTTGATTTCAGAGATGGTTATTCCTTGGAACAAATACTTTGGAAGATTGAAGTTGCACAATCACAAGTCTCTAAAATAAAGAACAGACTCGACGCAGTAACAACTGAAAATGCTGGAAGGATCTCATCCACTGAGGACTTGATCTTGCATCAATCTAATAACACGATGATGCTCCCCGTTAGCGAACAAGATTTTCCAACAGACAGGGAAGGACCGTCTATAGGCGCTACTTTTGCATCTCAGCTAATGAAGTTAAAGACAGGTGATGATATGGTGAAACCTGAAAATGCAGTTTCTGAGTTCACTCATGTTCAAGATGCAAATGAACCCATCGAACAGCGTTGCGTTGCTTCAAGAAAACGAGTAAGTTAACTTTATTATCTAATTATTGTAATATTTGTAATATGTTTATCACAACTATCATTTATAGAAAAAGTAGATTTTGGACAAAAGTTGTTTCGGGTCAACATGACCTGACCGAACGGTGCTAAAGTTGACCCAAATCCGTTTTGACATGCAACTCCATGTACCATTTTTATTATGCAGACTACAGATGGAATTCTGATATACAATCGCAGAGCAAAGAAGCCACAAGGCCCACAACCAGATTCTGCGACTATAGAGATTCATCCTATAGAGAAGCTACGGGTACCCAAAGAAGAAAATAACAACAATAACACAGCTCCTGTGTCGGTTTCTGAAGATCCAACCCAGAAAGAAAACCTGCTCCAAAAATAGGTTCGATTTCTAAACTAACTAGCCCAAAAAACAAGAAGAGGAGAGCTGCAAGAACCCGGCGCAAGAGTGGCTCGAGCCTATGGAGCCTAAGAACCTCAGGTTAGGCCTTGGCATCATTTTGTACATCCCTAACCAGCTATTCTCTGTTATCTTATTTCTTTTGTGAATAAGAACTACATGGATTAGTTACTGTCTCCTTTCAATACCATTTTTGGAGATACATATATATATGGTTTTTTAGTAGATCCCATGGGCTCTGCAGTGATTTGATTGATTTCAGCTGCTGCTGATTGATCTTTATTCATCATTTGAATTGAAGAGGAATTAGATGTCTTAAAATGCATATTGTTTTAGTTTTAACATATTTTTGGAGAGCTTAGCACATATAAGAGCGAAAGGTAAGGGTGGCGAAAGGACCTGAGCCTGACAAGAAATCCCGAAACCTGAAACATTAGGGATGTGTTTTAGGGCATGGGAATGTAATGTGACGAGTAAGGTATTAGTCGATACCCGTCTGTTTACTTGAACCTCTTTACTCGCAAAATTGAATATATTAATATGCTATACAATCTTCGAAAAACGTAATTAAATAGTATGTTGAATTTGTTAGAAATTTGAACTTAGAACTAATATGGTTGAGAATTAAATAATTAAAGTTGGTTTTTAAGACGTGTTTAAGATTTTGTTTCGGGTAATGGGTGTCGAAGCATATGATTTTGGTCACGTTTTGTCAAAAACGTGTGTACTTGATACCGTCAAACCATGCGGGTAATGAGTAATGGTTGTCTAACAGTTATACAATTTCGTTTTATTAGTGGCAGATCCGGAAATTTTTTTATTGGAGTCAGATATTATAAGGGTAGGTTATGTATTGCTAAATAATAATAAAAAATTTGTTATAGTTTGGTTTGGTCGGGTCAGATTACATGATAAGAATATAAAAAAATCAAATTAAAACAAATAATATGATAATTGATCTACCAACATGTTTTACTTTTTAAACTAACATTAACAATTTAAACTCTAATTACGAGCGTAAATGCTTCAAAGCTGGCTTGTTAACTACTCAGGATTGGCTCGCTAAAAGCTTGGCTTGAGCCAAGCTTAAACGAGCTCGAGTTCATATAATAAACGAGCTCGAGCCGTAGATTCACATATAAAGCTCGAGCCGACTCGCATGCCTAAACAAGGCTTTTCGTTTATATAATTACATATTAATCAATTGTATATTTATATACATAATTGTTATTATATATAAAACTATGGTAGAAATATTAAATAATAATCAAGTGAGCCTAGGTCGAGCTCAAGTTTGAACAATATCTCAGTAGCGAAGCTTGAGTCTTAAAAATATCTCAATAACAAAGCTTAAGGTAAAATATTTTAGCAAGAGCCTAGACGATCTCAGGCTCGGCTCGATTTGTCTACACACCTATTAAAACTCATAACAATATTCAAATAATCAAATATACAAGCAAATATTTAACTAATAAATCAAATAATCTAATCTAGGAATCTACTAGTCAACAATCTAAAAATTAATTTATCAAATAATCAATTAATTAGGTAATGAAAAATTGTTTCCAATGTTTTATTAGGGTAATATTTTGTATAAGTTTTTAGTTGGTTAATTGGGTTTAGTTAAATAGTCTTAATAACAATCTTAACAAGTCAATAATTAAATGAGTTATCGGTTTAATTAACTAAGACTTGAGTTATCAATTATAGTTCATTAAATTGGCCTTCATCGTCCAAACTAACTGTGTTGTATTTGTTAATATTTTGTGGGAGTTGGTTTTAAAATTTCTTTGGGGTCGGTATCTACATTTCTTTTTAGTCAGTTTAAATTTTTTAGGAATGGTATCAAATTTCATGAGAGTCAGTCGGAATTTGATAGTATATATATCATTGGAAAAAGAAATTCATGAGGTTTGGGCGACCCGCCCGTAAAGACTAGATACACCCATATGTTTTATAATCAGATATAAAACTAACATCATCAATACTCATTTATTCTCTTATAGCCATTTGGAATAAACCTTCAGTCGTTGAAGGTCCGTTCTAGTCATGTGGCCCCTATGGCCATATTAGCCATACTGTCCATTATTACAAGCTATAGTTTGAACACACAATTGTGGTAATTTTGATTCGTGTGGGTAGCTTTCAATTATTTTTATCTTTTCTTTATATTTAATTGGTCAAATAAATATAATAAAACCGTTAAGAAGTTATAATTTTATCAAATTGGGTCATAGAATCTCTATTTAATAGTATAAAGAGTTAAATTTTGGTTTTGCTTTTGTGAGTTTTCACAAATAACCATTTTTCTATAAAACATTACCCATAAAAGTTTGATATTTGTTTTAATTACGATCCAGAAGTTTAATTAGTTATTTCAATTTTAGTTCAATTTACCTTCAAATGATGAAACTTTGCATTGAAATAAAACAAATGATAAAACTACTAGATCACAATTGATGTTTTAAAACTTTTACAAAAAATAATTATTTTTATCAAACCCCAGAAAGTAATATTGAATTTTATTCTAGGATAAAACTCCACATATCACTTCACTAATAAGTTTTAGATTTTCTTTTTAACGGCACTAATAAATTTAGATTGTTAATAGTTTCACACACACAATATAAGAGAAAGTTATTTTTTATAACAACTCAAAATTTTTTTTACACACATGTATAAGAATATTCTCATGGTATCACAAAAAATAATTTTAATTTTGTGAGATTGTGAGCAACCTTTTTCATACGTGTTTAGGCATGTGTAGCGTAAATATGTGTAAAAATAATTACAGTTCTCATAAAAATATAGATTCTCATTTGATCTCTCCCTTATATTTAAAAAGATCAAATAATCAAAAGTATTAAGGGAACTCGCAAGAACCAATTTAAATTGCTCATTGATTGTTAAAAATTAAATGAAAAGTGTAAGGACAATGAAAGAATCAAAATGCAATGGGATAATAAAGAACCCAAAACGTTTAGGATGGGTACTGAGGCGAGTATTCATAATGAGAATACTTTTAAAAAGACTGGAGTTATTATTTGATATCTTCCATGTCCAAACATGTTTGCTAGGGCTCTTCAAATAGCTCGTGCCTCATAGTTTGCTCAAATAAAACATGCTCAAAACAGGCTTTGATGTAAAGTAACAAAGGTGAGTTGGGTCCGCTTTGCAATGAGCCAAGCTCGATTCGGCTTGTAAATGGCCAAGCTCAAGCTAGCCTTGGTTCGACTTGGTTTGGTTTGTTAGCTAGTATAATTTGTCTAGGTGTAGTACTTAAATTGTATCTAGTGGTATAAGTAAGAAACCACTTGGCTTTGTCAAAACGATACGATATTTACCGCTCTATGCAACGCAAATGCAAAAAGAAATCCAAGTTCCTGATCCTGACTTGGCTCGATTCTACTTGTGGCAACCTTAATCAAAACCGAATGCTGTAATATTACAATATGTTATATAATCTTAAAAAAAGATAAATACAATCTTAAAACTATTAAATTTATACTGCCATTATAATTTTTGCTAAATAACTGATATTTCAAATCAAGTTTTTAGATGAGTTTATAATAAAGTTTTGAGTATTGAGCATCCAAACTAGTCGTTTTTAATCACATAAGACTATAAATACATGTATGAAAACCTAAAAGTTCATAAACAGGTACATCCGATAGCCCTAATAGACCCGTGAACCTATAAGTAATAAAATAACAACCACTAGACAAGTATAAGACAATTCAATATATAATCAACAAGTTATTCATATGGCATTTTAAAAAAATATGGAACGTAAAGTCATTAACTCCTGACTAGGGGCGGTTCAATCATTTTGGAAGCCCTAGGCAAAGTAAAAAGGGTGGAGTCTTTTTACAAATTCGATTAATTTATATATTTAAAAAAAACCTAACATATAAGCTTAAGAAGCTTGTCCATAATTATAAGAATCAATACTACTTATGCATTTTTAATTTTTCTATAAAGCTGTATTAAGATAAATTTAATAATTAACCTTGATTCCGTAATAGATATATGAGTCTACAATTACACAATAAGATCCTATAAATCCATAATAACCTATTTTGTGCTGGGCCAACTCAATCTTTTTATTTGCCCAGTTTGAATTTTGAACTCGAGTCTCTTTTCGTAAAAAGAATATTTTGTTACTTAGATCTTAACACATGGAAATGTGAGGAAACATATGTATTGTAAACAAATTTTAAAACTAACCTAATCACACATATTAGAGTTGGAGTGAGTTTTAAAAAAGAAGATATTTCTAAATATACTGATTGTTCGTTGTACACGTCAAAGTTGATCTATTGAGATGTTATTTCTGAAACGTTAAAAAACTCACAATGATACATTATCCCGATACTTTTCTATACACTGACAATAATCATATTCAAATGAATGACGAAATGATGTATGACTTGATATGTAATCAAGAAAACTAAAGCCTCTTCATATATCAGGACCCTAAGTTAAAACTTACTTTTCTAAATAATCAAGCTGTCACTCCTCTTAAGTTTTTGACCCATTTAACCGGTAACATTGATCATTTTTTTCAAAAAAGGTTTTACAAAATATATGTATTTTGAAAAGGGTAAGTGAGTTGAATATAACAAAACTAAATTGAAGAATTAACCTCATTTATTTAAACTAAACAAGTAATCTATACTATATTATAATGCACGAAGGAATGATTCCGGTCAAAGTTAAGAGATTTGTAAATTTTAAGCACAAGGTACAACCCAAAAAATCAATTTAACAAGAATAATTATGTCTTTCTAACGCTACTAAAAAAGTGAAACTTTAAACTTATTTACACTTAGACCCTTGTATCTTTAATTATATACAATTTTTTCTATGTTTGTTACAATATACTTAAAAAAAGGAATTCAGTTTTTTAAATATAAAACTAACCAGAGACAAGTACCATAATGAAAAGTGTCGTACGCGTCGCATCACGCGGGCACGTAACTAGTGTTGAACTATTGTGATATCAACCAAGGTTATAATTGTAATATCACATGTGAACATACCAAGCGTTCTAAGAAGGATCCTATCCAATTTGATTTAATATAGTGAGAAGACCAAACGTGTGAAATTGTTTCTCTATGACCTTTGACTTCAAACCTGTGAATTTACCTAATTACCCCTGAAAGTTTGGCCGTTGAAATCTGATCTGACGGCTGAATATAACTTAAATTATTAACGGCCGTTAAAGTACAATGACCGTCATACCCCTGCTCGGTAGAGATGCATTGAATGAAGTATAGACACCGAAGGGTATTTAAGTAATTAGCCATCCTATGTGCCGGCTAACGAACATTCGGAGCATGTATGGATTATTATCACTTTCTCAAGAATTTGGATAAAGACAATTGAAGTTTTCTATAATTTATTATTAGAATATATAAATCCAACATCTTTGATTTATTATTTTAAAGAGAATTTTGTCACCATTACGACCTTTTATACAATTTCTAAAGGTGATGTGACGTTCGCCACTCGTGTGCATGTATCTCATTAATTATCCTGTTAACAACTGATAATGAACAGTAATTAATTATGCTTAAGTTGTTAAAACATAAGAACAACTCACTAAAACTACTAACTTTATAATAATATGATTACCTTTAAATATATTTTATTTTTCCTATTATAACTTTTAAAATGTTATATTTCACAAAATTTCAATACACCATTCCAACATGTTTAGTTTTATATATGCCTCGTAAATTTTTTTTCAAAACTCTAGCTATTTCGGTCACACAAAATGTCTTATAAATAACAAGTTCCGTACAAGACACGTGGATGGGTTAGTCACACATAATTGTGGTGTAAGTGTGAGGTGAGCCTCTTATAATAAACAAGAGTCTGACTATTATAGATCGCTTGAAGGGGTCCAATTGTCGGAATATTATGGTCGCACTGATCATTGCATTGTTGTGATATTCAATGGACACGGTTTGATAGTTGCCTGGCTTGTATTTGCAATGCATATTTTAATTTTAATTTTGTATTGATTCATATAACAAGTGCGAAACAGTATTTCTTAATTGATTATGCACATAAGTTGGGATTATATGGTGTCGGGTATGTATGTTTTTCAAATTATATGTATACATATATCTTGTTAACATACCTACATTAACTGTAATTTTACTCCATGTAGGTTTCGACTTCATAATATAGTTGAGTTGGCATTATATATATAAAACTATACTTGTTTAAAACTGATAATTATGCTGTCAAAATTTCTATAGGAAAGATGTATGAGTTCAATTGTTAAAATGAATTTAACTCTTCACAAGTTCATCACGAGAATTCATTTTAGCTCATAATGTACTTAGCTTTGTAATTGCATTTTAAAATCTATAATTCGTTATTTGAAATTCAAGAATTTATAATAGAATTCTAGGAAATAAATGTTATTTAAACGTATTTATATATGTATTGAAAGAAATAAATAATTAAACTTTTATCTTATTATAAAAGGATAACCGATGATGGGTTACCGATGGAATTTCTGTCAGTAATATTTCAAAGGTCTATCAATAATCTGTTGGTAACATGTGATATTGTGGCTCAAGACACGACGTCAGTAATTGGTCAGTAACTACTCTTTTGATAGTCTGTTGACAAATCAAGAATGAAACTTTGGCTGGAGAAACGACGTTGGTTACTTTGCGATGGTGATTATTAGGAACACATCGAAAAGCTTATTATTAATTGACCATTTTAGCCGACTTAGGAACACATCGGTGTTACATTGAAAAGACTCGTAAGAGAAGAGACTCGTACCGGTAAGAGAAGAGACTCGTAACTATCACTGACGAGATTCTGACACAACCGTTAATCGGTTAAGCCCTAGTTTTCTAGTACAGGTAAGAGAAGAGACTCGTAACTCATAATGAATTATACTCATTTTACATTGTATATATACCGGTTCTTTTATCTCTATCAAATTGTCACTTAATTCTTCCACGTGTGCGCTAATATTTGGACCTAACTCTACCAAATTCTTCTAATAATGACTCAACTTGGTAATTCAATTGTATTAGATAATGATGTAGTTAATGTACATATTAAGAACAATACATCCTGAACTTTTATTTATGAATGCATTTAAAAAAGTATAAAAATAAATTAGCTATTTTTTTATCAAATCATTAACAATATTTCAATAATTAAATCTAAAAGAGGACACCAAATTTCCTATAGTTAAAAAAAAATATTTTTATCACCACCACGTTTTTTTTATAAGTAATATGCAATTTGCAGTTCAATAGTTGCATGCATGCATGGGTGACGAAACTTCATGGAGCCTCCCCCAATCATTTATTTTAAACAATAAAATACTTTTATAATACTTTAGCTTATTCTTCCCACACATATATATACACCCATCATGTACCTAAACTTTCATATACCAACTACATCAACACCAAAATCACAACTGATTTTAGAACCCTAATTAAATCAAGAATTCACCCTAAGACACAGATCGAAAATGTTTGAAGATCACTCATTCATGTCGGAATCCGATCTATCTTTCCTCGATTCAATCCGACACCATCTTCTCTACGATTCCCAAATCCCAGATCTTTTTCCGGAGACAAACACTGGATTATCCGGTGGATTAGTAGACGATGTGGTGGTTTCCGGTGACTTCAAGCCGCCGGTGATGAAGCTTGAGAGATCAGAGGAGGTAGAAAACCAAGAGTTTGCAGTGCGACATACAACTCAAGCTCCTCAAGAGTTCAGGAAGTTTCGGGGTGTGAGGCGACGGCCGTGGGGGAAGTACGCGGCGGAGATAAGAGATCCGGCGAGGCGGGGCGCTAGGGTTTGGCTCGGGACGTATGAGACCCCGGAGGATGCAGCGGTGGCGTATGATCAAGCGGCGTATAAGATACGTGGGGCTCGGGCTTTGTTGAATTTCCCCCATCTGATTGGCACAAACATTGTGGAGCCCGTTAGGGTGACTCCACGACGGAAGACGGTGACGATTTCTATGTCGCCACCGTCTTCTTTGTCGGAAGATGGTGATTACAAGAGACTAAGGGTGAGTAGTCGTGGTATGGTGGATGACTTTTATTATAGGCCTTACTAAGATGAGTTATTTCATCAATTCATTTGATTTGTTTCATTCTTTTTGTCGATTAAAGTTTAATTCTCAATTCAATTTCATTGATTAAATGTAATTACTGTTTGATTTTTTGAATTATAATATTAATTGTAATAAACGGTTTTAGTTATTAGACAAAGAGAAATATGTCTGATTTATTTTTACGTACTCGAACAGAATATAGCTGCTTATTACTTCTTTTAGGGTTTAGGGTTTACGAATAATAACAGATACTATAAATTTGTTCAGTGACATTTGTAACTTTTATTTTTATTAGCATTTAGTTACAATCCCAATACCGTAATCATAAGATATTATAATCGATTTATATTTATTAACTGGCTGATTTCGCTCGTATGTTTTTTTATCATTTTTTTCATAATTATTATTTTGAGTGAAATCGAGTACAAATCAAACGTGGATATTTGATGATTATGTTACAGAGATTGTTATTGGTAATAAAAATAAAAGTTGGATTATTATGAGTTATTACCGGCCAACACATAATAGTTTAGATTATTAAAATCCAATTATCCTATTTTTTGCGTGAAAATCATAAAATCATTCTCGTTAAAGTCCATGGAGCAGTTGGGACATCTTAGATAAATTAGATATCGTCATGGTTGTGAACTTGTAAAATGTTGGGTCATAAAAAAAAGTTAAATATCATCAACAGCGCGCTTTGAATTTGAAGGAAAGAAGGGAAGAACTTAGCGTTAAATATGTTTACCTGAATAGTTTCCTAGATTGGTGATCTTTTAGAAAGTCTATACTCAAACAATAGAAAATAAAGTTGTAATTGTAAGTTTTATATATAGTTAACTAGAAAATAAATCACAAGATACAACGCGTTTGCGAAATTCGTTACACGCGTTGTAACGGTAACATTAATGTGATTAAGTAAATGAAAGAAACGTACGAAGTTGTGTCGCCTAAGTTTTAGAGATCGAAACAAAGATAGAAAACAATAATATGATTGTAACAATGTTCTTTAGTTGGTACGACTCAATCTCGTTCTTTAAGTTACCGACATGATACCATTAATCGATATCACCTATGATAAAAATACCCCATTTGAATACTACCTTGTTTTTAACAAATTTTTACCAAGACGTACTATTAATTTGAATCAAAATATAGTTTTTTTTTTGAAATGTCAATGTTGCTTGAAATTGAGTATTCATTTGAAGTGTAAAGTTAAAGGACTAAAATGTAAAATCATTAAGAGTTTAAAAGGAAAGAAAGGAAAAAATAAAAAGAAAGGTAAGAAAGAAAGGATGCCTAGGTTCAAAATCGAGACCCGCAACTTATTGAGATAAGCAACTTTCACCGGAGAACTTTCATCAAATGTGTTCTATCTCGATCTCATTTTATAAACCATACAACGAAATGTGAGTAAAAGGTGATGCCATCCACCCGATTTTTTAAATATGTATAAGAGCATTCACATCTCATTTCTCATATTATTGTGAGCGTGTTTCTTATATCATAGTAAATCTTTACTACTATATAATACATTTTATGAGGACAAGATAATAATTTTACTCAAATTGTAAGACGCCTAATACAATATTTTAAACATAGATTACAAGTGCCGTATGTAATAGTTAGATTTTTACCCTATTAAATAAATTTTTTTAATTAATATACTATTTAATACATATTATTAATATATTATTTAATAATATGATATTATTTAATTCAATACATTAAATATTATATTATTTGTAATACTTGAAATTGACATTAATATATTAAATACTATTTATATAATTAAGTACACAACTCTTATTTATAATAACTAATAGTTATATTTTTTAGGGGTTATTTTGGGTAGTAAATAACTTTAGTATTTATGACTAAATTTGTTAGTAAATAAGATATTATTTAATATGTCAAAAAAATATAATAATATTAATAGTAATGATTATTTTTATTAAAAGGTTAACAACAATAATAAAAATATTATATTAAAATTTAATACTGTGTTTTTGTTATGTTATTATATCTATGACAATCTAATAATAACATATCATTAATCATTATACAATGTTTTATATTTTATGATGGTTTTTATTCAAATACTTTTAACGTATTTGTTTTACTTGATACCCAAGACTTATTATCATATGTTCAATAATAGTCTCATGACGATATAATAACGAATCAATAAAGCATGTGTAGATATTCATGAAAATCCAAGCGCTTATATCATTAAACTCGCTAAAATCATGATAATACCAAAAACTATCATTGAGACGTTCACATATACATTTAAAATCAAACCGCGGCGAATTGCGTGTATCCACTATACTACTATATAAAGCAAAACCTTAGGATACAAATATAATTATACAAAAAAAATTAAGACACCTAATACAACTTTTTAAGCATTAGGTACAAGTGTTCAATGCAACCATTCTTATTTTACCTTTATTAATAAACTTCTTGTAATTAATACATTGATTAATATATTATTTAATATTATAAGATTATTTAATTCACCATATTAAATATTATATAATTTTTAATATTTTAAATTAACATATAAATTTACAAATAAGTATTACCTTATTTGAATACTTAACTAAATACTTTTATAATAATAATAATAATAATAATAATAATAATAATAATAATAATAAAATTTATAAATAAGTATTATTCTATTTGAATACTTAACTATATAATTACTAAATACTTTTATAATAATGATGATAATAATAATCTATATCTATATCATTTATTTTTTATTACTATCTATAAAACATCTTTTTAAGATAAGATTATAATTTACAATAATTTTAAGATAGCATATAAATAATTGCAAACTTTAATCTTTAATATTATAAGAAATCTTCCTATTATACACTTATTCTGATTCAAAGAAATGGACCACATGTTTTTCTATTAATATATCTATATTTAATATCTAATGTCATAATAAATATTTTCGTTGTTGTATTAAAGCAATTCAACCTATACTATGTCGAATGTGTATTTTCTTGAAAATATTCGTTAAACTTTAATCATGATCAACACTTATATTTACTTAAACGTTGAGTCATTCAACTATTCTTGTTAATGCTAATTAGTTTTGTAACAATGTGTTAACTCTAACATATGATAATAATCACAAGTCGTATAGGAGATTTAAAACATAAAAGAAAACAATTGATAAATTAAGTGAAATATAACAAGTATACACTTGTAAATTGTTCACTCCGTCGCAACGCACGGGTTACCCACTAGTGTTTGTAAGTGATTGTAAGTGGAGGAAAAAGAAAATGTAAAGATAAAGGTATTAACAATTATAATTTAGAGTTAAATGTGTTTTTTATCACTGAGATTTTATAAAAATTACCATTTGAATCCAAAAATTTAAAATTTATATTTGCATCAAAATGTTTCACAAAAACTATCATTTGAATCCATTAACTATTCTTAATGAACACCGTTAACTTTTTCCGTTAAGTTTTCTACATTAGCGTATTTTTGTCGAAACAATTATAAAATAAAAATCAACTCTACGTAAAAGGTTTTATGCGTTTAGTATCGTTTGGTAATCACTATTTGCAGGACCGTTAAAGGGTACTTAACACTTAGTTTCACACTGAGGAGAGATCTTAGATCACTTAACAATTTAAATAGGGAACTGTAAACTTTTACTGAAGATATAAGACAAACACAAGTAAAACTATTTAAGAACAAGAACAAGAAAAAGAACACAAGATTAAATTTTCAAAGAAGTTGTATATTGCTCTCTAGTTCTATTACAAGTGTTGTACAAGTATATTTTGTGTGCAAGAACCGGAGACTATTTATACTACATCCTACAACCGTCAATATGCAAAAAGACAATTGGAAGTGACTAATCTAGACAACAAGATCAATCTAAAGTCAAAAAGACAGATTGCCTTTTTGACTAGTGACTATGACATGCCATAGCTCACTGACTTTTTCTATTACAAAAAGCCAAAAGGAACAAAAAGAGAAACTTGTAGGCGAAGACCTTATCTACTTTATCATAAAGCATGGAAGTTTCACCAACTAGTGATAGCAGGTGAACCACTAGAGCATGCAGCGGAAAGTAGGTTGTTTTATGATAAAGTTGATGGAAAATGAATATTTTCTCTCTCTTCAGAAGAAATCAGTCTTGTCTTGTAAACAACTTCGGAAGACTTTGTCTGTGAAGCTTCGGAAGACTTCATCTTTAACTACGGAAGAGTTGAGTCTTTGGCTTTACACTTAGAATATTTTCCAAGTTAAGTGTAAAGCTTCCGCAGCAGTTTCTTCTGAACTTTGGCTTCGGAATATTTTACACTTAGCATATTTCTAAGTGTGTAAAAGCTTCCGAAGCTAGTTCGCCTTTGTTCCGAAGTTCATGTTGGAAAACTTGGTTGTTTTGGTATCCTTTGGTTGCATCAGCCTTTTAACTTCAGATGTTCCTACAAACTCCCCCTAGGCCGATGCTACCAAAATAGAGAAGTTCTTCAGATCTTGATAGTCCACATTAGGATCCTCAGCATACCTTTCTTCATCATAAGATTTGGATCCTTTAGACTAACATAGATCCTTCTCATGTCAAAGAGATCATACAGAGGAAGATTGAGCATGTTTGTAGAGGAATAGACATGTATGCCTTCCTGATCTCTCATGACATACCATTTGTCTAAGTCTTCATCATAACTCCAAGACAAAATGAGTCTTCCAATGGTAAGAGGCTCTAGTATCATAGGAGTTTGGTGAGCAGCCTCTTCATGCACTTCCTCAGGAAGCTCTGAGTCTTCCTGAGGTTGGGAGGTGGATGCCTTCCTATTCTTCTTCTTTGAGGTTGATCTTCTGACCATCCTCTTTCTCCTCCCAGATGATTTTAACTGAGGGGACTGGTCTTGAGTACCAGGTTGTTTAGTAGAGTCCCTCTCAGTTAGGATCTCCTCTCTCACAGGTTCAGAGGGGGTAAGAGGAATACCCAGTTGTGGATCAGAAGATGAAATTGGCTGAGATGCAGCTCCAGGTTCAGGTTGTGTTGTCTCAATGGATTCAACCTTCATCTTAACTTCAGGTTGAGCTGGACTTGGTGGAGAATACAAGTCCACCAGCTCTCCCTTCTTAATCTTCTGCTTGATTACCCTGATATGCTCATCCATTGTGGATAGAGACATAGGGCGAAGCCTTCTTTCGGAGAATCCATACAGTCTCTGGCTCAGGACTTTCTTGAACTGGGGAGAGGACAGGAATGTTTTTGTAGAGTCTTTTCTCCTTATTTCTTCCTTGTGTTTGAGGGTTAAGGATGCATCCTCTGCTTCCTTCCTCTCCTTTGACAATTCAATGTCAGCCAGTTCATTCAGTTCATCCAAGGGGAGAGAAATGAGTTCATCTACATTATAATTTCTAGTTCCCAGGTAATTTAGCCTGGCTGCCCTGAACTCATCTTCTTGAGTATTTAGCCTGGGGGCAGCCCTGATTGCAGCTTCCATAAACCCTGGGGAACCACTTGAACTCTCTCCCCTCAGCTTCCTCTTCCTCTCTCTCTCTTCTCCTCCTCAATCTCCTCAGGAGTCATTTTCCTTTTGCCTTTGTCGACCACAGGCTTTGGTGACTCAGGCTGGAGAGAGCTTTGGCCTTCATTGCTTGGTTCAGCTATCAAGCTCTGGCCAGAGAGAGGTTATGAAACACCATCACCAGCTGGTGTTTCACTGAGGGTAATGGGTGCAGAGGGAGATCTTGTCTCAAGGTTCACAGGTTCAACCTCTGGGTCTTCAGTCAAGGTTTTCCCTTTGAAGCTAATCTCCGGGTCTACCTCAACATCCAGTTGACCAAAGATCTCACTTGCTAGCCTCTTTCTATATAGTTTTGATCTCAATTTAAACTCCTCTAGCACCCTGTCTTGGATTGTTTCTGCTAACCTTGCTGCTTGTCTGTTATTACTTGGATTGACAAGGGGCAGATCTACCAAGTTGATGCTCTTATAGAAACTCAGGTTTAAAATGTTGAGGACTTCAAGTTGACCCTGAGCTCTGGAGATCATAAGAGCTTTCCTATTACTGTCATACCCCCAACCCTATATTGGGTTCTCAGAAGGGGCAGACATTGCTCTTGGTATTCCCTCCTCAAACAGTTGTTGTATGAGCAATTGTAGATCACTGTCTAGAGGAGGTTGCTGGGTATGAACATCTACAAGAGAGGATGGTGATTCCTCTATGTCCATACTCTCGAAAGAACTCCCAGGTTTTGTGATTGTCAGAATTTTCTCCCCCTTTTTGGTAGCATCACCCTCTTACATAGGTGAGCTGGGAGATTGATCCATGACATCCATAGGTTCTTGTGGACCTGGACGAGTTGTCCTCATGGGTCTCTCAGCTAACTTTCCCTTGAGATCGGTGATCTCAAGTTGCTGGTCATTGACCCTCTTCAGTAAGATAGTCACCTGAGATTCCAGGTGAGCTATCTTAGACACAAAGTAGGTGCAAAGATTTGAAAGTTTGTGCACCTTGTGGTGCAGACTCCTCTCATCTTCAGATGAAGAATCATTGGGGGATGAGAAAATTGGACCTAAGTCTTCTTCTTCATCACCAGCATGGGTGTCTTGGCTGCTGGATTTCCCCTACCCAATGACAGCTTCCAGAGAAGTGTCAAGAGGCTGGGTTGCCATGGTAGAGGTCCTAGTGATGTTATCACCAGCAATAGTGATAGCCTCTACCATATGGATCTCTTGAATAGATTTAGAGAGATCCACCTCAGTTATGGGTAGCTGATATGGGCTAGAAATGGGTGAAACATGAGCACTCATCTCTCCTTGAGTGTGGGAAGAAAGGAAAGACTCATGGTACTCACTGAAGCCCAAATCTTCATCAGAATAGAAGTCAAGGCTGGAAATGGGGTGGTTAAGATTAAGAGGCTGGAGATGGTAGCTTTCCCCTGAAGGTTGATCACTAGAGTTTTGAGACTCAGAGTGATGGCTTAAGGCTTTTTGTGGGGCTGTGAGCTCATCAGGCTGAGCATGAGGAACCTCAGCACTGATTGTTTGAAATATGGGAGTGGTCTGCTCCTCAGGGAAAGTGGGAGCTCTGGATTCCACTTCCTCCTGTATGGGTTCTGATATGGGGGCCTGCACATGCTCAATCGCAAGTGCAGGGGTTCGCTTGGATTTTCTTTGGTAGGTGATAGTGATGGTAGGATGTGTTTGAGGTGGGTAAGAGGTAGAGGGTTTTGGTTCGTCACTAGCTGGTGCTGCTAGGATGTCACCCTGAGCAATGAGCTTAAACATTTTTGGGACAAGGGCTGTTTCTACCCCTGAGAAGCTGACAGATGGCTTTTTCAAAATCTTGAAAATGCCGGCCTCATGTGTGCACGTTTAAGAATATTACCTGTTCCCCTCAACTGTGGTCCCAATTCACAGTTGAGAATGTGTTAAACATACCGGGGGAACATGTAATACTCTAAGGAGTCCAAATTTGTAAGTAAGTTTGTAAATACAAATTGAGAGTACCTGAATTTGACCCCTTGTACCATCCCAAGGACAATGAAGGAAAGATCTTCTGGAATCTGGTCCCATCCCCCATGCTTATTGGATAAGCTATGTATGACTACATGGAGGAGGTATTTCCATTGGAATGAGACCTTCCCCTTCCTGAAGGTCTTGACCGAAAAGTCACCTTCGTAGCCCATATGCGCAAAGGATTGGTTGACAGCAGCTTTTGGAAAGGACAGCTCACCTGCTTCATCATCAAGCTGCAAATGGGTGTTTATAATAGCTAGAGTGATGAAAACCATCCTCCCCTGCACTGTGGCAGACAGTGCCTTCTCCCCGTCCATGGTGACCTCTTGATAGGTCCGCCAGAACTCAAGCAACTGATCCTCATAGAGAGGAGGATCGATTGTAAGGGAGATGAAGTATTGAGACAAAGAAAGATACCTACACACGTCTGAGAAGCTTGTACCCTTCTCTGAGTTTAACAGTGCAACTTGATTGTGTTGCCTATGTAGGTGCATGGTGAAATCAGGGTCGTTACAACGATCAAGATTGGCCATTTGAGGAAGCTTTGCAGTGAAGAAAGGAAGAAGATGAAATTTGGGGGTAATTTTAGGTTAAGAAACAATGAGAGTAGAGAGATGAAATAGAACTGTTTGGAAAATATACTCTGGATCTGAGACAAAGTTAAAACAAAAGATAAACTTTAAATCCGTAAGTGGGTCCTACTGTTGAAAAAGACGCCCAAAAAGGTAGTTTTCTTGGAAGTCGTAAAACTTCCGAAGGCGATTTAAGTTTCGGAAGCTTTGCAATCAAAGCTTCCGAAGGCAATTTTGCTTCGGAAGATATTTCAAAAAGTTTTGAGAATTTTGGCTTCGAAAGAAATAAATGAGTCTTCCGAGACTAAATTGCTTTCGGAAGAAATTTGTTCTTAAAATGCATTTAAGTACTTATATCAAAACTTAAGCTTCGAAAGATATACTTCAAGAATTTCTTCCGAATGTAAATCTCAGATAAGCTATTTAAATGATTTAAAGACTTAAACTTCTTCCGAAGGCAACTTTTGCTTCTTCTGAAGGTAAATTTTCATCATTCTAAGAGATATCATTTTAAAAGTTTGTTTTCTTCCAAAGAGAACTGGGCTTATGAAGTGATCTAATAGACAACCTAGGACACACAGTTTTAAGAAATAATGTTGATTAAGTTATTAAGAAAAATCTATTCAAAGTTAATAATCCCAATAGCTGATACAAGATATTTAAATCTATGCTCATCAAAAGCTTTTATGAACAGATCAGCATATTGTTCATTTGTGTTAACTTTGATTAGTTTTATCAAACCCTTTTCAAAATTATCTTTAATCAGATGATACCTGATATTGATGTGTTTGGTCCTTGAGTGCTGCACAGGATTCTTTGTAATAGAGATGGCATTGTTGTTGTCTATATGGATAGGAGTCTCTTTGAAATTGAACCCATAGTCTAGCATCTGATTCTGAATCCAAAGCACTTGAGCACAGCAGCTGGCAAATGTATTCAGCTTCAGCAGTTGATGCAAACACACATGATTGCTTCTTGCATTGCCAAGAGACTATCCTTCCACCCAGGAACTGACACCCCCAGATGTGGACTTTACAGTCATGTTGCAGCCACCATAATCACTATCTGTATAAGCACACAGATTAAAGTCTGAATTCTTTGGATACCAAAGGCCTAGATTTGGAGCACCTTTGAGATATCTAAGAATCCTTTTGACAGTGATTAGGTGTGACATCTTGGGGTTGGCTTCATATCTTGCACATATGCATGTGGCAAACATGATATCGAGCCTGCTAGCAGTAAGATACATAAGTGACCCAATCATAGCCCTGTAGAGATGTTCATTAACATACTCCCCTCAAGATCAGGACCAAGGGAGTGGTTTCTGGCTATGGGTGTCTTTGCGACCTTACAGTCAGTCATCTTGAATCTTGTAAGTATGTCCTGTAAATACTTTGACTGACTGATAAAGATGCCATCTTCAACCTGCTTCACTTGAATTCCTAAAAAGAAATTGAGTTCCCCATGGCACTCATTTCAAATCTATTCTTCATCAGTATCTCAAAGTCTTTGCAGAGCTTTGGATTAGTTGAACCAAAGATGATGTCATCTACATATATCTGAACTAGCAATATGTCATTCCCTATCTCTTTCATGAAGAGAGTCCCATCAATAGTACCTCTTTTGTATTCATGTTGACAGGGGTATGTTGATAGTGTCTCATACCACTTTCTTAGAGCTTGATGCAGTCCATAAAGGGCTTTATCAAGCTTGCAGACATAATCAGGATGATCTGGGTCTGCAAAACCAGGTGGTTGCTTAATATAAAATTCTTCATCAATCACCCCATAGAGAAAGGCACACTTCACATCAAGCTGGTAGACCTTGAAATCCTTGGATGCAACATAAGCCAGAGTTATTCTTACAGCTTCAAGTCTTGCAACTGGAGCAAAGACATCAGTGTAATCAATCCCTTCTTCTTGAGTGTATCCTTGGACAACCAGTCTAGCATTGTTCTTGATGATAATCCCTTATCATCCTTCTTGTTTCTGAATACCTATTTGGTTCTTATAACACTTTTCCCTTGAGGAAAAGGGCATAAGTTTCACACCTTCTGTCTTCTGATTTGAAGCAGCTCATCTTGCATAGCTTCAATCCAGCTTCCATCCTTCAAAGCCTCATCAACCTTCTTCGGCTCTATCTGGAATAAGAAACAAGAATGTAGACAAACATGGTTGTCATGAGTTTTTCCTCTTGTTCTTACCCCTGAGTCAACATTTCCAATGATGTTTGTGGTGGGATGTGACTTGTGGATCCAAAGTTAAGGGATCACAGCAAGTTGGTTAGATAGATCTAAATTTGTGAAATTCTGATCTGGCAATGAGGTGTCTCCCACCACATCAGCACACTTATCAAGAAAAACTTGATCCAATGAGTGCATGACATCATTCATGTTGTCTTCAATGGAGTGGTTATCAGCATCAAGAAATTCTTGATCACTGTCACCACCTCCAGTTCCTCCTGCATTTGAAGTTCCTTCACCTGAATTTGGAGCCTCCGAGCTGGAATTTGAAGGCACCTCAGATGAATTAGCAGTATTTGTCATGCTTGTGCTGATAGGAGCTTCACTTGCTGGGTTAGTTACCATTGGAGCTGAAGTAGTCTTCTTGGTTGGTCTTCTCAGCTCAAATCTTGGATCAGGATCTTCTGCTGATCTGTTATCTGTAGATCCTGAAACATTCTCACAAGACTTGTTAAAACAGCTGGTAACTAAATCAAGATCAAACAGCCAATCCGGACCAGAACCTTTCACACAGGGTGTGTGTTCATTGAAAGTCACATTGGCTGACTCCTCAATGATTCTAGTTCTGAGATTGTATACTTTATAAGCCTTAACTTGAGAAGAGTATCCAACAAAGTGTCCATCATCTGATTTATCAGCAAACTTGGCTATTTGATCTTTGGTATTCAAAATGGTGCAAGGACATCTAAATGTTTGAGAAAACCAATGAATGGTCTCCTTTTGTGCCATAGTTCATAAGGATTCTTACCATGAGTCTTTACTACTAAAACTCTGTTCTGCATATAGCAGGCTGTGTTAACAGCCTCTACCCAGAAGGTGATAGGCAGTTTAGAGTCAGACAATATGGTTCTAGCAGCCTTAATAAGTGTCCTGTTTCTCCTCTCAGCAACACCATTTTACTGAGGAGTCCTGGGAGCACTATATTGTCTTGAAATACCCTTTTCATCACAAAATGTATCAAGGATTTGGTTTTTAAATTTTGTTCCCTGATCACATCTTATGATTTTGACCTTGTGATCATATTGATTCTTAATTTTCAGAATGAAGTTCTTCAAGATCTCAGGAGTCTCATCCTTAGTACTAAGGAAGAAGACCTAAGTGAATCTTATGAAGTCATCTGTGATCACTAAATAATAAGAGGTCCTTCCTAGACTTATTACACTGGTGGGGCCAAACAGATCCATATGTAACAAGTGTAGGGGAGTAGTGATAGAGTTGGTTTCCTTTGGTTTGTGAGACACTTTGCTTCCCTTTCAGGCATGCAACACAATGGTCATCGCTTGTAAACTCTTTTTTTGATATTCTAGTTACCAAATCATTTTTAATTAATTTATTCATGTTTTTGAAGTTTACATGGCATATTCTTTTATGCCAGAGGAAAGACTCATCACTATTTGCTTTAGATAGAAAGCAAGACACTTCTCCGGAGGGAGTTGTTTCTTGCAGATCCATCTTGTACATGTTTCCCTTCTTGTGGGCTCTGAACAGAATGTACTCCTAAGTAATAACCACCCCAGGCTTGAGAACAATGCACTCATGCTCAGTGAAGAGCATGTGATGTTTTTGGTCACAAAATTAGGACACACTCAAAAGATTGTATCCAAGCTCCTTGACAAAATTTACCTTTTCAATGCTGAGCTTACTATTTGAGACCATGCCCCTGCCAGTGATGTAACCTCCTGCATCTCCTCCAAAAGCTACTGGCCCTCCATTAAACTTCTCAAAGTTTTGAAGTAAGGACTCATTGCCTGTCATGTGCCTGGAGCAACTACTATCAATGATCCACATATTTCTGTTTGCCTTTGGCTGTCCCTGCACAAAAGAGATGATTTAGTTACATTTGGAAACCCAAGCCTTATTAGTCTTGGGCTTGTTAAAATGAGTTGAAGGTAATGAAACAGTAAGTGATCCTATGTTCAGACTCTGAGAATCATTTGCTGATGAAGAATCTTCAGTCACACGATCCTCCTTCATCTTTCACACCATCTTTGGAAATTATGGCTTGACCTTCAAAGCTTCTGAAGCTTTTGCAGCTTCAAAAGATTTAGAGACTGGACCTTTGGAAGATCTTGCTTTCACTGCAGCAAGCTTCAGTACTTCGAAAGCATTCCTTTCTTCCGAGACCAAATTTTCTTCCCAAGACAATTTTTACTTGCCTTTTTCTTTATTTTGGAGCTTCCGAAGGAAATAGAATTTCCTTCCGAAGCTATCTTTTCCTTCATCTTCCCAGAATCTTTCTCTTTAAACATGTGGATAGTGCTTTTGGGATTGTAGATACAATCTTTAGCCAGATAAGATGTACTACCACACATGATGCATTCCATTTGCTTCCTTCTGGGAGTCTTCTTCTGAGAGCAAGACTGAACTTGAACACTTTCTTTCTCCAGCTTCTTCTTCATAGATGATGCAGCAATTATCTTAGGGAGAGACTTGCTCTTGGAGGATGATGGTTCAGACTGTGTAGCAGTGGTACACAGTAATTCAGCCTTCTCTTTACTGGAATGAGTTGGAACTGTGCTAAAACTCCTGGTACTAGAGTTTGTAGTTGATTCCTCAGCCTTTACCACTTCAAACCCTGTAGAGATAAACACTTGTTTCTGCTTGGAGTTAAAAGTGGCCTTGATCTCTTGAGCCTTCTTTGATCTTCTCTTTGCTCTTCTGATCAAGTTCTTCCTCTTTGTCTTTGTCATACCAGCCTTCTTACTTTCCTCAGGAGCATGGTGACCCTTTTCAGATTGACTCTCTTCACTCATTTCAGAGTCATCCCTCACCATCTCCTCTTTATCCTCTTCAACACTAGGGTCTATGAGGGGAAGCTCATCTTCACCAGTTCCACACCTTGGAGTCTCACAGATAATAGAGTTTGTGGAGGAGTTATCTCAGTAGATCCCAGTCCCTGCTTATTCTGATAACAAACTTTTGCATGCAGAGATGAGGATATGATGTTCTTGAAGGTCTCTTCTTCAAGAACATATTTTTCAGCCCGGGCTTTGCTGACCACAAGCTCAGCCTGGCATTCAGTCAACTTGGTAATGAGATCTTTAATTTGAGTCTTGTAATTTGTCTGCTCATGTTTAAGAGTTGAAACTATTTTTCTAGATCTTCTATCCTAAGTTTATAGTCATTTTTAGCTCTTTTAAAATCAGCTTTTAGGATATTCAAGGACTCAATATCAAAATCTATTCATTTTAGCAATACATTTAGGAGTGCAAAGATGTTCTAGTACCTTAGCCTCATCATGGTCAGCCATGAGTGCCTGGTTTGGTGAAGCATCTTCAGCCTGAAAGCTCTAGTCAAAACCTCCTTCTTCAACAGCAACAGCAGCTTGCTATCTTGGCTTCTCATTCTGGTGCCCTCCCTTAGTGTAGTTTCGCCTGGATGATGCTTGGCCACCATTTGACTTAGGTGCCTTGCATTCTCTGGCAAAGTGACCCATCTGGTTACAATTAAACACTTCACTTTGCTCTTGTCCAGTCCAAACTTACCACTGGCTGCATTGCTGGGAAACCTTCTCCCTGTCCTCTTATAGAATTTCTGGGCTCTGTGAGTGAGAAGAGCCATCTGCTGGACTATCTCCATGTATTCCAGATCATCTGGATGGATACAATCCAGGTCTTCAAGAGTGAAGAGAAAGTTGCCTGAACTTTCATCAGTAGAGATAAAGGCTTGAGAGGTGCTTGTCTCTTGGAAGGGATTTCCTTGGATGTAGCTCTCTCTGGGTGTCTCTGGGAAGGTGATGAAAGGACCCTTTTGTGAAGTTTCAGGGTAGCAGATAAGATGATGTTGTGGTTCTCTACTATCCCTTTCACCCACATGAAGGGTTGAACTCTAGTGAGTATGGAGTTACCAGATGAGTTTTGCATGTTCATCTCCATCTGGTATCCACTGAGTATCCCATACAACTCAGTGAGAGTACGGGTCTTGAGGTTTTCAGTCCTCTTAATGACCACACAGTAGTGTGTCCATTGTCTGGGAAGAGAGAACATGAACTTCCTAACAATATCCCTATTCTCAATAGTTACTCCAACATCATCCAAAGTATCCACAATCTCAACATACCTGAAATACTGTTGAGTCATGGTTCCACCTGTCTTGAAGGTGAAGTTTTCAAACTGCTGCTTCAGGAGGTCCTTCTTCTTATCCTTGGCTTTATTAGACCCTTCATACATCAGTTTCAGTGCATCCCATAGCTGTTTAGCTGTCTTGCACTTCTTGAAACCTCTGTAGATGGAGTTTGGAAGAGCAGTTTGGAGGGCTGTCATGGCTTTCTGATCAATATCAATCCTTTTCCAGTCTTCATTAGAAAACTCAGCCCTCTCCTTCTGTATCATGCCACCACCCAGCAGCAGCTGAAGAGGTGCATGGTACATGAGGTCCATCGACAACAGACTCCCACATCCTAAAATCCTAAGACTTGATGAAGCCTTCCATTCTTTGGAACCAAGTGTCAAAATCCTCAGGAGTGATTAGTGGGGACTTTGTCATAGTTTCAGTTTCCATATCAGCTTAGAGATAGCTGCCATTTAAAGAGTTAAGTGATGTGTGAAGCTAAGAGGATTAAAGATGGTATGATCTTACAATCAAGAGCCTGGATTGCTCTGATACCAATTGCAGGACCGTTAAAGGGTACTTAACACTTAGTTTCACACTGAGGAGAGATCTTAGATCACTTAATAATTCAAATAGGGAACTATAACTTTTACTGAAGATACAAGACAAACACAAGTAAAACTGTTTAAGAACAAGAACAAGAACAAAACACGATATTAAGTTTTCAAGGAAGTTGTATATTGCTCTCTAGTTTTATTACAAGTGTTGTACAAGTATATTTTGAGTGCACGAACTGGAGACTATTTATACTACATCCTACAACCGTCAATATGTAAAAAGAAAATTAGAAGTGACTAATCTAGACAACAAGATCAATCTAAAGTAAAAAAGTCAGATTGCCTTTTTGACTAGTGACTATGACATGCCATAGCTCACTAACTTTTCCTGTTACAAAAAGCCAAAAGGAACAAAAAGAGAAACTTGCAGGCGAAGACCTTATCTACTTTATCATAAAGCATGGAAGTTTCACCAACTAGTGATAGCAGGTGAACCACCAGAGCATGCAGCGGAAAGTAGGATGCTTTATGATAAAGTTGATGGAAAAGGAATCTTTTTTCTCTCTTCAGAAGAAATCAGTCTTGTCTTGTAAACCTTCGGAAGACTTTGTCTGTAAAGCTTCGGAAGACTTCATCTTTAACTACGAAAGAGTTGAGTCTTGGCTTAGGAAGACTTTACACTTAGAATATTTTCCAAGTTAAGTGTAAAGCTTCCGCAGCAGTTTCTTCTGAACTTTGGCTTCGGAAGATTTTACACTTAGCATATTTCTGAGTGTGGTAAAAGCTTCCGAAGCTAGTTCACCTTTGTTTCGAAGTGCATGTTGGAAGACTTGGTTGTTTTGGCATCCTTTGGTTGTATCAGCCTTTTAACTTCAGAGGTTCCTACACTATTACGATTTGAATCCACCTTTATATAAAATAAAATATATTGATAACCAGCTAAAAGTGACTCATTTCTGTTTTATAAAATATACACCACAAAAAAAAATATAAATAAATGATTACAAAATAATTTTTTTCACTTGTGCTGGTTTATTTTTAAGTTAAAAATTTATTACTTATAGAGGTTATCATTATATTTATCTTATTTGATAAGTGGATTCGAATTTCAATGGTGATTATCAGACGAGACTGAACGCAGAAAACCTCTCACGTAGAGTTAATTTTCTATTTTGTAGCTGTTTTGACAAAAATGCCCCTAATATAGAAAATTAAACGGAAGACTCAAATGGTAATTTCTATGAGACCTCAGGAATAAAAACCGAACTTAACTCGATCTATAACTTAATTGAAAAGAAAAAAGAAAAAAATAGTAATTATAATGTAATTGTAAGGATGGAAATGAAGAATAGAATGTGAATACTCGAAGTATAAGAGCATTCACAAGACTTCCCTATTCTTATCTCATATAATTAAAAAAAAACATCATTTCTTAAAAAAAGTGTTCATATTATAAAAATATCTCACATCAGCTTCCTCATATATATCATTATATCAATTAAATAACTTTTAATTATTTTTTATTATTTTTTTATTTTTTACTCATAACCACTTATAAAAATATGAATACTAGATCATTATGATTTCTCTTGAAACTATAAAGGATAAGGATGAGAATAAAGAACGTGATATAATACTTTTATTATAATTTAAGGGCGTGGGGCGCCCATGTTAGAAGGCCGCGGCGGGGCCGACGTCACGCGACAACACCGCCACCAGTCCACGCACGCGCGGCATGTTTTCACCATTTCATAACAGGTACATGCCTAGCCACACCATTTGAATCCTCATTTGTTGACTGTTCCAACTGCCCATTTTTTACCGTTACCCACCCCCACCCCCAACGACTATATGCCAATTTAAAATATATAAATTAACACTATAAAAATAACTAATGACTCACATTTTTACAATATTCTCAAGTATTTCTCATCTACTCTTTCATAAAGTCCCATACTTCAGCTCTAATGAGCCTGTTACAAGCCCCATCCCCGACTTCATCGAGAACGCCACACTGACCGGGTCGAGACGCAAATACGAAACTACGAGGGACTCTTCTTCAAGTAAAGCAACTATGAATGAGGTCATTAGCAAGTACAAAACCATGCGTGAATGTGAAATGGAGGAAAAAAGAGAACGAGAAGCACATCGCATGAAAGTAACCGAATCTAAATTGGTCTAACTCTACTTACAACGAGAGACATTGTTTTGTGAAACACTAGACCGAGACATGAAAATTTTTCTTAAACCACATGACGATTTTTTCGAGCCGATGTTGAAGAACATCCTTGAACGCACACTTTAAATTGGCCGGATACGTGGTTGGGAGTTTAACTTATAGAGTTTTAGTTTTAATATTTTAATATTTTAAATTTAATTTTTTATGTTTTTTAATGTAGTTTTTAACTTAATTTTGTAATTTATTTATATTAATAAAGTAAAATTTTTAATTCAACTTTTTTTTGGTATGGTATTGTGTATTATGACATACAATATATAATTAGTAGGTATGCGAACCCCACCTTAAAAAACATGAATAAAGATGAGGTGAACGCTATAAATTGATGTTAGTGTATTTCTTATATTATATGGTATAATTATAGTGGTTGTGAGTGAATGATTGAAAAAACATACTGTTCAATCTGTATATTTGTGAAACATTGTTCAAAGCCCTATAATGTTTTTAATATATTTTAAGTGGTTGTAAGTGGATGAGAGAGAAAAAGTAGTAATAAATGTATAAAATGTATTATTTAATTGAAAAATAAATAAAAAAAGTAATAATTTTAATGTAATTATATGAATAAGTATAAGAAATGGATTGTGAATGCTATAATATGTTTAGTTGAAATCTGATCTTGACGGCTGAATATCATTAATTTACTAACAACCGCTTAAGTACAATGACCGACATACCCCTCTGCTGTTAAGAACGTAGTGAGCGCAGGGTAAGCACCGAAGGGTATTTAAGTAATAAATTATTGCCGGCTAACGAACATTCGGAGCATGTATGGATTATGATTTATTATCACTTTCTCAAGTATTTGGATGGTGACATTGAAGTTTCTTAAAGGTTATTTTTCTGATAATTTATTAAAACAATATCAATTCAAATATGTTTTTATTTATCATTTAAAGAGAATTTTGTCACTAGTACGATCTTTTATACAATTACTACAGGGGATGTGACGCTCGTCACTCGTGTGCATTTATCGCATATTTGTATTATATTCTTTTGTTAAAAATGTTTAGTGAACATGAATTATGTTTTAAGTTCTTGAAACCTAAGATATACTCTTTATAAATCCTAAAATCGTTCAGGAATTATTAGATTTGATTTTAACAAGTACTGATCCCGGAATTATCAATACTTGCTGTTTAATCAATTATCTATCTACAAATCAATCAAACAGAATAAAGAGCAATTAAATAATATGAATAATCAAACCACGATTGCTCAAGAACGTTGATCGTAATGCTTTCTGTTGCTATTGCTATATTGATGTAATTGTTGCTGATTCTCCTTTACTGATTATCTCTTCATTCGTTGTTTTCATATGTTCTTGATCTCGTAATATATAGTGATCCTATTCTGTTCCTAATTCATTGCTAATTTTATTGCTATATTGTTGCTATAATTAAGCTAACTACTCGCCACATTTATCGGCATAGGAGTTCGAGATTTACAATAAAATAAATACATATAATGTTATTGATGTGACGTGGAATATATACTTGAATTAAATGTCTTCCGTCGTCATTAGTGATGTTGTTCTGCCACGTTGACTTGTTGACTGCTTGATGATCTGAAATCATACAAGTATTAAACAGTCTTCCGTAGAATTTCTTCTTCCGCAGGAACTTAGTCTTCCGCAGCAACACTTGATCTTCATTGCTTGTTCTTCTTTGATTGTGCTTCCGCAGGAGTTCTTGGACTTGTTCTTCAGTAGCAAGTCCTCCAGTAGCTTCACTTTGTTCACTTGTTCAGCTGAAGTTGTTCTTCCGCAGAGGATCTACGGATGTATACTTCCTGAGAACATCTACAGAAGAGTAATTTGTTCATCCGCAGTTATTCCAATACTTATGTCAATTTCTCAATTGACACAGTTTGATGTTTACTGCACATTTCACACATACATTATGAAATACATTATATCATATATTTATAACATATATAATGAGATATAATATTATTTACTTCATCAACACATATTATAAAAATCATTCATATTATATTATCAAAATCATAATTACAAGAATGATTACAAGAGTGTTCTATCATCTAAACATATACAAGAGTTATCCCTAACACTCTTTAAAACTACTATTTTAAATAATATAATTACTTTTAAATATATTTTAACTGTAATTTTTAAAATATATTATTTAAATACAATGTTGTAAGTGTTTACTTTATATAGATTTTTCCAAAACTCTAGCAAACAAGTCTATTCATTCTCTTTTTGTCAAACAAAGGGTTATTCTATAAATAGATAAAAGTTACATACCAAACAACATGTTTATTGGCGAGTCACACATAATAGTGTTAGACTGGTGTATGTGTTATAATTAGCAGGAGTATGCTTATTATAGGTTGCTTGAAAGGGTCTTATTGATGGAATTTTATGGCCGTGTTGGTCATTACATTTTTGTAATATTCAAGTATACATAGTTTGATAGTGGCCCAAAGCATGCTTTAATCGACATTAAAGTAAAATCAAGACTAAAGGCTGATGCCCGTTCATTCTATTATCACAAGCATATTAGATCAGTTATGCATCATATCCTTTGACATCAAATGATTTGAAACTTTTTATGGGTTATAGTCAGATAACGTATTAATGAAGTCTTGGATGAAAAAAATATAAAAGATCAACACTTGTTAATTAAATTAAAGAAATGATAAATCATTCAACAATTACATAACTGAATCAGGATATCCTACCCCTTTTTCTTACCAAAGATGACGTAATTGTAGTCCGTACTGATGATAACGAGGACATAGCAAGGAGAAAGAAGATATTGAAGGCACATATGAAGATACTGAAAATGAATATGAGTCAACTTTAATATGATCACACTTCTAATGCCTAAAGTTTTTTGTGCGAGTATAAACCAACTTGACCACTTACATGTGTGCATTAGCTTGTACGTATTGGCAAAGCATATCGAATTTTTATTTTTATATTGATCTATGGTGTCATTTTGTAACAAGTGTGAAACGCTGCTACATGATCGTTCACATAAGCTAGTAAAATATGGTATTGGGTAAATTGTGAGTAAGTTTTCTAAATTATATGTGTGTGTATATAATATGTATGTATATATATATATGATATATATATATATATATATATATATATATACACACACCACACATATAGAGGAGAGATCCTAAGAAAACCATAAAGTTATATGAAAACTAGAGAAAACCAATAAAACTAGTCACATAACTTATAATTTTCTTATTACTACCATTTATATTTGTGTTGTGTATATATAAATAATAGTATGGATCAAATAAAAAACCTTAGGATGGTTTTACATACACGTTACATATAGGTTACGTATACGTAACCATTTTCATTCGATATAGTGTTGCGTATACGTAAAACTCTTTATTCTCGTATTTATGTTCAACTATATGTAACAAATACTAAATAAACCTTTTAACAGTTAAAATAACATAAATTTATGAATTAGTTATTGGTTTCTATAATTTTTTTTGTTTTCACATAACTATTGGTTTTTTTCAAGAATCATCCCCTATATATATATATATATATATATATATATATATATATACATACTAGATTTAGTAAACCCGTGTATTACACGGGTTGAATAAATAAATTTAATAATAAAATTATAATTATAAAATATATTCAAATATATGATATAACTGAAATTACATATGAGAAATGACTTAAATAATAAAACAGTAATATCAACTTTTTAAAATTTTGTTATAATTTTTTTCCAAAAAATTACATTTTGTTCTAAAACAAACCATATAAAAATGTCATTATAAAAATTTTCTTATATAACTCCTAAATTTGATTATTTTTGGTTTTTAAAAAATTGACTTTTTAGAAATACCAATTTTAAAAATTTTTGCATTTTTAAAAAAGTTTTATGCTTTAGAAAAATTATTATTTTATAAAAAATTTATGTATTTAGAAATAACATTAATGAATAGATTTCTTTTTTAGTTTATTAAATCTAAAAAGGTATTAAATAATATTATTAATAATTAAGATAATTATTTAATATGAGAGAGAGAAGGAAAATTTTGGCGAGGATGATTGTGGTTCTGCCACGTGTCATCTCAAGTTACTCTTATATTGGAGTATAAAGACATATATATATATATATATATATATATATATATATATATATATATATATATATATATATTATAATATATATCTTCTTAATATACCTACATTAATTATTAATTCTAATGTTATTTTGTTTGGGTTAGGGAGTGATCATATGCATAAATAGGATAGTATATATGAGTTACATTATATATATAAACTATACTTGTTTAAAACAAATAATTAATGAATATGTTCGCTTTACAGTCGTTATGCTATCGAAGTTACATATGAAAGATGTGCGGATAGAGGTGTTCAATATTCCAATCGGATTTGGTAAACCTGCTGCTATTCCATCAAAAAATGTATCCATTTAGCCGACTTAGCGCAATTGACAGCTTCATGTCGATAATGATAATCACTAACGGATTTCAGTTGCAACCGTCCATGGATGAATCTCTGGATTTCTAGTAGTGCTAAAAACTATAAGCTCAAAATGAATTATACTCATTTTAAGTTGTATGTATACCAACTCTTTTATCTCGATCAAATTCTCACTTAATTCTTCCATGAGTTTGCTAATATTGGGATCTAACTCTTTATCAAATTCTTGTAATAATGACTCAAGTTGGTAATTTAATTGTATTGGCTAGATAACGATGTAGTTAATATATACATATTTATTACGATACAAGTATCATGCCCTGATCTTTTATTTATGAGTGTATTTAAAAAGTATGAAGTAAATTAACTACTTTTTATCAAATCATAATCAACCTTGTAATAATCAAATTTAAAAAAGTTAACCCAACTTTTTATAGTTATTAAAGTTATTTTGAATACCACCACGTTTTTATAAAAAATATGCAATTTGCTATTCAATAGTCGCATGCATGCATGGCTGACGAAACTTCATTGAGGCTCCACCAATCATTTATTTTAAACAATAAAATACTTTTATAATACCTTCAGCTTATTCTCCCCACACATATATATATATACACCCACTATGTATCAAAATTTTCATATAGCAACTACATCAATACCAAAATCACAACTAAACTTATTACCCTAAATCAAGACCTCACGCTAAAACACACAAAATGTTTGAAGATCAATCATTCATGTCGGAATCCGATCTATCTTTTCTCAATTCAATCCGACACCATCTTCTCTACGATTCCCAAATCCCAGATCTTTTTCCGGCAACAAACAGTGGATTATCCGGTGGATTAGTAGACGATGTGGTGGTTTCCGGCGACTTCAAGCCACCGGCGGTGAAGCTTGAGAGAGAAGAAGAGGTGGAAAAACAAACGATTCGAGCTCCTCAAGAGTTCAGGAAGTATCGGGGTGTGAGGCGGCGGCCGTGGGGGAAGTACGCGGCGGAGATAAGGGATCCGGCGAGGAGGGGCGCTAGGGTTTGGCTCGGGACATATGAGACCCCGGAGGATGCAGCAGTGGCGTATGATCAAGCGGCGTATAAGATACGTGGGGCTCGGGCTTTGTTGAATTTCCCGCATCTGATTGGGACAAACATGGTGGAGCCCGTTAGGGTGACTCCACGACGAAAGATAGTGGTGGTGGCTCTGTCGCCACCGTCTTCGTCTTCTTCGGAAGATGATGGGTTTAAGAGAAAGGATGAGTAGTAGTAATGGTGGTGTGATGGTGGATGATTTTTCCTATAGGCCTTACTAATAGATGAATCGTTATTTCACCAACTCTTTTGATTAGTTTCATTCTTTTGGTTAACTGAAATTTAATTTTTATTTCAGTTTTCTTATTTAAATTACGTTTACCTAAAGCTTTGTTATGTTTTATATATAAATGTAGTTATCGTTTGATTTTCTAATTGTATTATTAATATTAATTGTATATAAAGATTTAGACTTTTAGTGATTAGACAAAGAGAAATATGTCTTGCTTACTTGTACTCGAACAAAATAGACCTGTTTATTACTTTTTTATTGCAATCTAGAATTGTCAATGTTATCGTTAATGTCAATGGAGTGGTTGGGACGTCTTAGATGAACTATGCATTGGTGGTGAATACGTAAAATGTTGGGTTAAAAAGAAATGTTTAAGTGTTTAATGTTAAAAATTTCAACACATTTTTGAAGCTTTAAGTTTGAGAAGGTAGGGTTGAATATGTATAAATGAAGAATTTCAAGATGAGTGACACTACAAAGATTTCTCTCATTAACCACGTCATATGTCGCCACAATTAATAACCCTTATTGCCGCAAGTGGTATTAGTGGCAACACTGATTAAAAAATCACCACAATAATTAGCCGCTAATAATGTCGCTGCTAATACCCTTATTAGCAGCTATACATGTCACCGAATGTAGAAAAAAAATTCAGAAAGACTATTAGCGGCGCCTTGTCGCCTCTAATAGTCATTGTTATTTTTTAAATATGTTTTAATATTTTCTTATTTCTAGTTTTACAAACCAATCCTACACCTATAAAAATAAATCCAGAGTTTTCAAAAACACAAATACGCCATACAAAGTTAAAGTTCATGAATGACATATATATAATGTTCACACATAAACGTTAAGTAACTAGCTTATATATCTTGTTTAACTTAAACATAAAACTACCCAAAAGCAAACTTAAATCAGTCATTTGATACACTATTTATCCCCCTTGTTCGAATCATCTTTGTCAGTTTGATTTGAAGCATTTTTCAAACCCATAAGTTGTGACAAAAAATTCAAATCTTGAAACAAACTTGCATTTTGAGCCTCCAAAACAAACCATATATTATAAGTTATTATATATTGATAAAGTATATATTATAAGGTAACACATCCAACTTTAAGTATATCAAGTGTGTGCGGATCATTTTGACTATTTCAAATTAAAACCTAGATCATTTAAGTCTATTTTAATTTCATTGGGTCAAAATGACCAAACTGATATACTTAAAAACATTCTATAAGGAATCAAAATGTTACAATGAACTTTAATAGACTTAGAGAGTGTTTTATAGTGAGTTTATATTATTTTGACCCGCTTAAACTAAAACTTAGATCATTTAAATCTATTTTAGTTTTAACAAGTTAAAATGACATAAACTCACTATGATACACTTAACACATCCAATTTAAGTCTATTAAAATTAATGCCCGTCATTTTACCCTGTTTAGATTCAAATTAAAATGTTTTAAGTATATAAAGTGTTTTCAAATCATTTTGACTCATTTAAATTAAAATCTAGATAAATGAAGTCTTTTTTCGTTCCAACGGGTCAAAATGACCTTATCAAACTTGATAAACTTATAATCATTCTAATTAAATATTAAATGGGTCAAAATGAAATGGATAAACTTTAACAGACTCTTTCAGAGTGGTTTATATCATTTTGACCTGTTAAACTAAAATGTAGATCATTTAAGTTTATTTTAGTTCTTAAGTGTCAAAATAACCTAAACTCAAATTGATATACTTAACACATCATTCATCAATGTAATTTTGACCCGTTTAAACTTAAACTACCAATATAGACTAAGTATCAACATTAACACAAACTACTAACATAAACAAAATTTACTAACTACAAATAAGCTATTTTTTCCAGTGTAAATGACTGAGCTGTTTGTTCTTGCTCATGAACAAATGAAGTCGACCTCCAAGGACGGCTCATGCCCAATCCCTTTAATATGTCCATGTTATTGTCACCAACTCAAAAACATTGATCTCATTTGACATTGACGAACTACTTTTTCCATTTTGGGCTTGACTTAGCTAATCAAACTGTCCCTTTAATTGGTTATGTATTAGTTAACAAAAGTGATTTAATATATTTATACACACACACACCACACACCACACACACACATATATATATATATATATATATATATATATATATATATATATATACGTTTGAAAACTATACTTTACATAATACTTACATATTGTAGCTCTGGTACCTCGCTATCAAAGTTTTCATCGATAATATGACAAAGTCTCCACTAATCGCTCCTGATGACTTTGATACTTGGTGCCAACGTATAAAAGGGTTAATCAAGTCTCAAAACAGCAGGATGTGGAGATCTGTTGTTAAAGGACCTCACATCTCTAGCACCTCTTCAGCCACTGCTGGAGGTGGGATGATACCCAAGGAAATGGCTGACTACTCTGAAGAAGACTGGAAGAAAATAGATGTAGATCAGAAAGCTATGACTGCTCTTCAAACTGCTCTTCCTAACTCCATATATAGAGGCTTCAAGAAGTGCAAAACTGCTAAACAGCTCTGGGATGCACTGAAGTTCATGAATGAGGGGTCTGAGGAAGCCAAGGAGAACAAGAAAGACATAATAAAGCAGTTGTTTAAAAACTTCACCTACAACACAGGTGAGACCATGACTCAATAGTACTTCAGGTATATTGAGATTGTGGATACTCTAATGGATGTTGGAGTAAAACTTGAGAATAGAGACGTAGTGAGGAAGTTCATGTTCTCTCTTCCCAGACAATGGACTCACTACTGTGTAGCCATCAAGAGAACTGAGAACCTCTCTACTCTTACTCTCACAGAGCTGTATGGTATCCTTAGTGGTTACCAGATGGAGATGAACTTGCAAAATCTATCAAGCAGCTCTTCTAACAATCAGCAGAGTTCATCCCTACATGTGGTTGAAAGGGATAGCATAGAGCCAAATATCATCTCATATGTTTCCCTGAAAACTCACAAAAGGGTCATTTCATCACCTTCCCTGAGACACTAAGGGAGAGATACATCCAAGAAAGCCCATTCCAAGAGACAAGCTCTGCTCAAGCCTTCGTATCTGCTGATGAAAGTTGTGGCAACTTTCTTTTCACTCTTAAAGAGTTGGACTGCATCCATCCAGATATCTGGAGTACATGGAGATAGTTTAAAAGATGGCTTTTCTCACTCACAGAGCCAAAAAGTTCTACAAGAGGACAGGAAGAAAGTTTTCCAGCAATGTGGCTAGTGGAAAGTTTGGCCTGGATAAAAGCAAAATGAAGTGTCAAAACTGTAACCAAATATGACACTTTGCTAGAGAGTGCAAGGCACCAAGGACAAATGGTGGCCACGCACAATCCAGACCAAACTACACTGATGCAGCTCCAAGAACTGAGACGCCAAGCCAACCAAAACAACATGTTGATGTTGCTATTAAAGAAGGAGGCTTTGACTGAAGCTTTTAGGTAGAAGATGCTTCTCTAAACCAAGTACTGATGGCTGATCATGAAGAAGCCAAGGTATTAGAACATCTTTATACTCCTGAATGCATTACTAAAGTTAACATGTACAGGTCCTACAACTTGGAAATGAGATCTGACCTTGAATCCTTGAACATCTTAAAAGCTGATTTTAAAGGAGCTGAAAATGACTATAAACTTAAAATAGAAGATTCAGAGAAAACCATTTTAACTCTTAAGCATGAGCACATAAATTATAGGACTCAAATAAAGGATCTCATTACCAAGTTAACTGAATGCCAAGCTGAGCTTGTGATCAGCAAAGCTAAGAAAGAAAAATGTGTTCTTGAAAAGGAAACCTTCAAGAACATAATATCCTTATCCATGCATGCAAAGATTTTTTTATAGGAACAGGCAAGGATTGGATTCAAGTGAGATAGCTCCTCCACGCACATTGTTATCTGTAAGACCTCCAAGGTGTGGAACTTGTCAAGATGAGCTGCCCTCTATAGATCCCACTCAAGAAGAGGATGAAGATGAAAAGGAGATAGTAAAGGATGAACCTGAGGTGAGTGACAAGGGTTATCTTAAGAAGGGGCACTATTCTCCTAGTGAGAAGAAAGAACCAAGGATGACCAACTCTGCAAGGAAGAACTTGATTAGAGCAGCCAAAAGAAAATCCAAGAAATCCCAAGAGATCAGACCACCTTCAACTCCAAGTAAAAGAAAGTTTTCATTTTTGTTGGATTTGAAGTGGTAAAGACTGAAGACTCAATTATGGATTCTAATACCAGGAGACCTAGTTCATGTCCAGATCATCCTAGTCAAGAAAAGAAGGCTTAAAAATGTGTATCACTGCTAAACAGCTTGAACCATCTAGTTCCAAGAGCAAGCCTCATCCTAAGAAGTCTACTGCATCATCTAAGAAGATGAAGAAGGAAGTGGAAAGTGATCAAGCTCAGCCTCCCACTCAAAAGAAGACTCTAAGAAGCATGCTAATTGAATGCATCATGTGTGGTAGTACTTCTCACTTTGCCAAGGATTGCATCTACAATCCCAAAAGTACTATCCATATGAACAAGAAGAAAACTTCTCAGAAGAAGAAGAAGAAATAGCTTCAGAAGGAAAATCTCTTCCTTTCGGAAGCTCCAAAGTGAAGAAGAAGATAAGTGAAAACTTACCTTCAAAAGAAAATTTGGTCTCGGAAGAAAGGAATGCTTCCGAAGTACCGAAGTCTGCCGCAGTGGATGTAAAAGCTTCCGAAGTGTTGAAGGCCATGTCTAATCTTCCAAAGATGGTGTGGAAGATGAAGGAAGACCATGTGACTGAAAGTTCTTCATCAACAACAGCAACTGATCCTCAAAACTTGCATATAGGATCAATTACTATTGCATTATCTTCTGTTCACTTTATCAAGCCCAAGACCAATGAGACTTGGGTTTCCAAATGTAACTAACCATCTTTTTCTATGAAGGATCAGCTGAAGACCAAAGGAAATGTATAGATCATTGACAGTGGCTGTTCCAGGTACATGACACAAAATGGCTCTTTGCTTCAAAACTTTGGAAAAATTGATGGAGGGCCAGTTGCTTTTGGAGGAGAATCAGGTGGTTACATCACTGGAAAGGGCAGGATCACAAATGGTAAGCTTAGTATTGAGAAGGTAAACTTTGTCAAGGAGCTTGGGTATAATCTTTTGAGTGTATCCTAATTTTGTGATCAGAGACACAACATGCTCTTCACTGAGCATGAGTGCATTGTTCTCAAGCCTTGGGTGGTCATTCCTCAAGAGCATATCCTGCTTAGAGCCCCAAGGAAAAGGAATATATACAAGAGGGATTTGCAGGAAACATCCCCTTCAGGAGAAGTTTCTTGCTTTCTATCTAAAGTCAATAGTGATGAGTCTTTCCTATGGTATAAAAGAATATACCATGTAAACTATAAGAATATGAATAAATTAATTAAGAATTATTTGGTAACTGGAATGCCAAAGAAAGAGTTTACAAGTGATGACCACTGTGTGGCATGCCCGAAAGGGAAGCAACACAAGGTGTCTCACAAGCCAAAGGAAATAAACTCCATCACTACTCCCCTACACTTATTACATATGGATCTTTTTGGCCCCACCAATGTAATGAGTCTAGGAAGAACCTCTTATTGTTTGGTGATCACAGATGACTTCACAAGATATACTTGGGTCTTCTTCCTTAAAATTAAAGATGAGACTCCTAAAATCTTGAAGAGCTTCATTCTGAATATTGAGAATCAATGTGATCACAAGGTCAAGATCATAAGATGTGATCAAGAAACCGAATTCAAGAACCAAATCCTTGATGCGTTTTATGATGAAAAGGATATTTCAAGACAATATAGTGCTCCCAGGACTCCTCAGCAAAATGGAGTTGCTGAAAGGAGAAACAGGACACTTATTGAAGCTGCAAAAACCATGTTATCTGACTCTAAACTACCCATCACCTTCTGGGTTTTAGTAGTCAAGACTCATGGTAAGACTTTTTATGAACTGTGGCATAAAAGAAGACCTTTCATTGGTTTTCTCAGATCATTTGGATGTCCTTGCACCATCTTGAATACCAAGGATCAAATAGCCAATTTTGCTAAGAAATTAGATGATGGATATTTCATTGGATACTCTTCCCAAGCTAAGGCTTATAAAGTATACAATCTCAAAACCAGAGTAGTTGAGGAGTCAGCCAATATGACCTTCAATGACCACACACCTAGTGTGAAAGATTCTGGTCTTGATTGGTTATTTGATCTTAATTTAGTTACCAACTGTTTTAACAAATCTTGTGAAGATATTTCAGGATCTACAGGTACCTTATCAACAGGAGATTCTGATCCAAGATTTGAGCTGATAAGACCAAGTGTTAAAACTACTTTAGCTCTATTGGTAACTAGCCCTGCAGTTGGAAATCCTGTCAGCACAACCATGACAAATTCTTCAGCTGATACATCTGAGGTGCCTATAAATTCCAGCATAAAGGCATAGAACTCAGATAAAGGAATTTCTAATATAGGAGGAGATGGAGGTGGTGATAGTGATCAAGAATTCTTTGATGCTGATAATCACTCCATAGAAGACAACATCAATGATGTAACACACTCATTGGATCAGGTCTCACTTGATAAGTGTGTTGATGTGGTGCATGACTCTCAAACACCATATCTAAATCTCACCAATTTAGATCTGTCTAACCAACTTGCTGTGATTCTTCAACTGAGAATCACAAGTCACATCTCACCACAAACATCATTGGAGATGTTGAGACTGGGGTGAGAACAAGAGGACAAACCCATGATAAAAATATTTGTCTACACTCTTCTTTCTTGTCTCAGATAGAGCCTAAGAAGATTGGTAAGGCTTTGAAGGATAGAAGTTTGGAAGTTTGGTTAAAGCAATGCAGGAGGAGCTGCTTTAATTCAAGAGACTAAAGGTTTGGAATCTATGTCCTCTTCCTCAAGGGAATACTACCATAGGTACCAAGTAGGTATTTAGGAACAAGAAGGATGATAGATGACTTGTCATCAAGAACAAGGCAAGATTGGTTGTTCAAGGATACATACAAGAAGAAGGGATTGACTACACAGATGTTTTTGCTCCTGTAGCAAGACTTAAAGCTGTTAGGATATTCCTGGCTTTTGCTACATCCTAGGATTTCAAGGTCTACCAACTTGATGTCAAGTGTGCCTTCTTATTTGGGGTGATTGATGATGAGGTGTATGTCAAACAACCACCTGGCTTTGCAGACCCAGATCATCCTAATTATGTCTGCAAGCTTGACAAAGCTCTTTATGGCTGCATCAGGCTCTAAGAAAGTGGTATGAGACACTATCACAGTATCTCTCTCAGCATGGATACAAAGAGGTACTATTGATGGAACACTCTTTATCAAAGGAACAGGAAATAACTTGATGCTGGTTCAAGCTTATGTAGATGATATTATCTTTGGGTCAACTAATCCGAAGCTCTTTAAAGACTTTGAGAAGCTGATGAAGAATAGATTTTAAATGTGTGCCATGGGGGAACTCAATTTCTTTCTAGGAATTCAAGTGAAGCACGTTGACAATGGAATCTTCATAAACTAGTCAAAGTATGTGCAAGACATACTTGTCAGGTTTCATATAACTGAGTGCAAGGTTTCTAAGACACCCATAGTCAGAAACCACTCTCTTAGACCAGATCTTGAGGGGGGTGTGCTGATGAACATCTATACAAGGCTATGATTGGGTCTCTTATGTACCTCATAGCCAGCAGGCCTGATATCATGTTTGCTACATGTATTTGTGCAAGATATCAAGCCAACCCTAGGATGTCACACCTGGTTGCTGTCAAGAGAATTTTTCAGATATCTCAAGGGTGCTCCCAAATTGGGCCTTTGGTATCCAAAGAATTCTAACTTCATTCTGTATGCCTATACAGATAGTGACTATGGTGGCTGTAATATGACTACAAAGTCTACATCTAGGGGTTGTCAATTTCTTGTGGAAGGATAGTCTCGTGGCAGTGCAAGAAACAATCCTGTGTGTCTGCATCAACTGCTGAAGCTGAATACATTGCTACTGCAAGCTGTTGTGCTCAAGTGCTTTAGATTCAGAATAAGATGCTAGACTATGGATTCAACTTCAAGGAGACTCCTATCCATATAGACAACAACAGTACTATCTCTATTACAGAGAATCCTGTCCAGCACTCAACGACAAAGCACATCAACATCAGGTATTATTTTATTAGAGATAATTTTGAAAAGGGATTGATAAAACTAGTCAAAGTTAACACAAATGAATAATATGCTAATCTGTTCATAAAAGCTTTTGATGAATAGAGATTTAAGTATCTTGTATCAGCTATCAGAATGATTAACTTTGAACAAATTTTCTTAAAACTGAACTCAAGATTATTTTTAATAAAATATGCATCTTAAGTTGTCTATATCATCACCATATAAGCCTAGTTTACTTTGGAAGAAACTTTTTAAAATGATATCCCTTAGAATTTTGAGAATTTTAGATATGTATTCCTTCGAAAGACATCAAGTTGTGTTTGGAAGAAAAGTATGTCTTCAAAACAAATAACTACTTCTAAGAAATTAACCTTCGGAAGAAATTTTGATATATCTTCTGAAACTTATATTTGTCACTAAGTACTTATATGAATTGAAAGACTATTTTTTCCGAAAACAATTAAGTCTCTGAAGCTTTATTCTCTCATTTAATAAAATTTTTAATACTTGATATCTTCCGAAGCAAAATTTATCTAGGAAGTAAAAATACTCTAAGTATTTTTCTTCCGAAGCAAAATTCTTAAAAGCTAAGGAATATTTCCGAAGCCAAATTGGCTTCGAAAGTTTTCTCAAAACTTCTGAAGACAAATTACCTTCAGAATATTTTTGACTCCCAGAAAACTACCTTTTTGGGCACTTTTACAGAGGTGGGACTGACATCCGGATTTCAAAGTTTATCCATTTGCATTAACTTTGTCTCAAATCCATGTCAAATATATAGTCGTACAACGGTTTCCCCTATTTTACTTTCTCCTTCATCTGCAAAATTCAAACCCTAAATTCACCCACAAATCGACATTGTTCTTACCTTTCTTCACCTCAAAGCTACTCAAAATAGCCAACCCTGAACCCCGAAACCAACCAGATTTCTCCATGTAGTTACATAGGCAACATAATCAAGTTGCTCTGTTATCATCTGAGAAAGATAATGGTTTCTCATATATTTGCCGCTTCTTGTCTCTAACCAACTACTTCACCGCCCTTACAATAGACCATCCATTATACGAAGATCAACTTTTGGAGTTCTGGAGGACCTGCCAAGAGGTCATCTTGGATGGTGGGAAGGCACTTTCTACCATAGTGTAGGGGAGGACAGTATTCATCACTCCAGCCACCCTCACTTGAAGTTATCCCCTATGCAAGAGGGTGATGCTACCATAAAGGGGGAGAAAGTCATACTTACAATCACAGAACCTGTGAGTTCCTCTCAGAGTATGGACATGGAGGACTCACCACCCTCACTTGAAGTTGTCAATACTCAACAACCTCCTCAGATCCATATTGATGTGGACTCACTCATTCAAAGTTTGTTTGAGTAGGGCATACCAAGGGCTATGCCTACTCCATCTCACCGTACTGAGAATCCAATGGTGGGATGAAGGTATGATGCTGAAATGAGAGCCCTGGTAATCTCTAGATCTCAGGGGCAATAAGAGATCTTCAACTTCTACAACCTGAGATACTATGAGAGCACCTATCTAGTTGACCTCCCACTTGCCAACCAAAGTCAAAACAAACAAGCTGTAAGGTTAGCTGATAGGATTCAACAAAGGTGCTTGAAGAGTTCATGCTGAGAACTAGAATATATAGATAGAGGCTAGAATATATCTAGTTGACCTCCCACTTGCCAACTGGATGCTGAGGTGGACCCTAAGATTAGCTTTGAAGGGGAAACCTTGGCTGAATGCCCAGCAGTTAAGTATGTGAACCTTGAGGCAGGAGCTGCTTCAGCACCTATTTCCCTCAGTAAGGCACCAGCTGGTGAAGGTGTCTCATAGTCTCTCTCTAGCCAGAGCTCAAGTGCAGCACCATCAGAGCAAATGTGAAGAAATCTACTGATAGACAGAAGATTGTGAGCTTTTTGAAGCTGTATGGATTCTCCGGAAGGAGACTTGGTCCAATGTCTCTATCCACCATGAATGAGCATATTAGAGTGATCAAGCAGAAGATCAAAAGGGGTGAGCTGATTGATTTGCATTCTCCACGAAGTCAGGCTGCACCTGAAGCTGAGGTCAAGGTTGAACCCTATGAGATAACATAACCTGGACCTAGTGTTGCATCACAGCCAGCTTCATCTTCTGATTCATAGTAGGGTCCTGGTCCTTCTCCTTCCAAACCTGTGAAGGATAAGGACCCAACTGAGGAAGACAAACAAAAACAACCTGGTACTGCAGGCTAGTCTCCTCAGTTAAAGTACAGAAAGCGGTAAATGATGGCCATAAGAAGGGACAAGAAGAAGAAGTCCAAGGCATCCACCTCTGTACCTCAAGATAGGTCAAAACATCCTGAGGGTGTTCAAGAAGAGATTGCTCATCCTACTCATATTCAAGTAGAGCCTCTTGCTACTGAGAGACCTATCATGTCCTGGATGTTTGTCACCAATCTAGACAGATGATATGTCACTAGAGATCAAGGGGGTCACGACCTGTACTTCTGGCAAAACATACTTGACCTAAGGAGATGCTTTGAGAGTCTGAGGAATCTGGCCAACTAATAATAAAGGGAATGGTCTTAGTTCTGATAAGGACTGTCAACAGATAAAGATCAAGACTTAAAGGTCTCTTCAGTTTGTAAGGATGCAACCAAGATAAACAAAGAGCTCTTAGCATGCACATATGAAGTAGAAGGAAGTTACTTTAGAATACTTGATATAACTCAGTCAATTATGCTAAGTATCAAATCTTTCGAAGCCAAATGACCATATCTTTCGAAGCCAAAGATGAAGTCTTTCGAAGCTTCAAGGAAAAAGTCTTCTAAAGCCAAAGACTGATTTCTTCCAAAGATAAAGAAGACATGTTTTCTCTAAATCAACTTCGGACAAAAGCTGAACCACTTTTCGCTGCCACTTCTGATGACTCACCAACTTATATGAGTTGGTTAAAAGTCCATGCTTTTGTCAACTGTAGATTAAGGTCTTTTGTCTGTAACTTTCCAACTATGTATTTTTTATCCTTTTTGTAATATATTAAGATGTGAGTTATGGCATGTCATAGTCACTAGTCAAAAGACAAACCGCCTTTTGACTCTTCATTGATTTTGTTGTCTAGATTAGTGTTTCCAGCTGGCCTTCAAAGTATGTTCGACTGTAGGATGTAGTATAAAGTATCTCAAGTACTTGTATCTTCTGATAAGCTTTGTAACACTTGTAAGAACTTGAGAGCAATATACATCATTCTTGAAAACCATATTTGAGTGATCTTGTTTATTGTTTTTATTACTTGTGTTCATTGTTTCATCACTAACTGGTTTCCTATTTGATCTGCTAAGTGTTCTAAACCTCTCCACCTTGTGAAACTGTTGCATTGATCACCCTTCAACGGTCATGTAGAAGACAAACGTCGTAGTCTGGGGGTTAAAGGAAAACATCGTAACACCTTGTGAGGCAACTTCTTTTCCTTTGTATTTGTATCGACCCATCGCGTCTCCTTACAAACAGGAATTATTGCAACAAGAGGTTTTATGCCTTGAAAAAAGCACAATCATATTTGCACGCATGTATCAACTCATACCCTAAACCAATCTTCTTTGTTTCTTTTAGGATGTGAAGATTACAGCAACTCAAAGAGCTCGTCAAATTAGCTATTAGTCCATTAATTTTTCACTTTGATATGCATAAGCTTTGTTAAAAAGCCAAAGAAGAAAACTTAGTACAACCAAAATATAATTCTGATTAAACTTCCTCTAACAAGTCCACAAAATTATCACGAACACCGCTACTCTATTCCATAACGTCTTCGATGACGTTAGCTGTGTCGTTTGTTGGGCCAACGTCATCTACAACTACAACTTCAGGAATTAAACTTTCACCATGATAGATCAAATTCTTGTACGTCCGATACATACCTCAAATTTTCAAATGATATTTAATTTTAACCCATCCTAATAATATGGTATTCTGACATTTCATGCAACATAAGCATGTTAAATAAACTTTTCCAAGCTGAGTAGCGGCTCGACTGCAATCACGGGATTTGTCTCTAGCTTGGACCTTACCTGGGGTTGTCACCCATAGGACCCAACTACCAGAGTACCAGGGATACCACCTACGAACCTCTGTGATCTAGTAGTTCCATTATATTATTTTGAAATCATAACATTTTCAAAATAAACGTATGCTCTACACTACCTACTTGTTTAATGTTTGATTATGATCTCCGATTTAATTATTGAATAAATCCCATTAATAGGAATAGTTTGATGGTACTTAAGTTACCAAAGGTGTTTATTATACCCTAAAACATTTTTATATCATGGTGTCACTTTCATTGCCTTTGTAAATTTCCTTAACCGCTTATGAGGTGGCTACGCAAGTTCCTTGCCCATCGTCCTTTTTACTACACTTTTCCTTTTTGTCAAGTTCTTATTTATTTAATTTTCTTAATTATATGTTTAACAATTACTTTAAGATATCTTATTTCTTATAATAATAGGATATGATTGCCACTTGATCACAAGCAAACAATATGATTTATCTCATACTTCAAAGTTTATCTACTTTGTAAATATGATGCAACTCATACATGTAGCCTTCTATAAAATACCCTAACACAAGTTTTATGACATTGGGACAAGAAACGCACGCTAATATGAGTTACTTGCAAGATAAATCGTTTTTATTATGAAAAATGGTGTTGAATAATGTCAAAAACAACTATGTAATTTAAGAGTACATTTTGTTTCTAAAAATATTGTTTAATAGGATCATGTACAAAACGTGCTCAGCTGTAATCGAAGCATAGGTGTGTGCATGAGTGCATGGTCATGTTCGACGAAAGGATTTGAAAATTTTCTAAATATGAGCAAGCGCATATTTATCATGCGATTGTGTAAAAAAGGAGTTTTTTAAAGGGCTTTGTGACATGTATTGTCATGTATTGATGTTATAAATTCATCTGTAAATTTATTAGGTATATAAAGTTGTGTTAGACTATTGTGTGACATGTACCAATACAACAATGTCAGGTTCATAATGCAACCATGTTTCCCAATAAAATCACGTAAGAACCCACACACATAATGTCGCATATCATAAAACCTAGGTACAATTATATGATGTTGTATGCTAGCTAGTTGTTATTTCTAATTCATTTTAATTATTAACATGGCGTTTTTGGTGTATTTAATAAAATGTAATTGTAATAAAGCATTTTACTGTAATTAGTTATGATATCGTGCTTTCTTGGTATAGCCATCGACTACAAGAGGTTATCTCTCTTAAATTTATATAAATCAAGAGTTCGTTGTACCCTTAAAAATGTTTTTATCATGTTGTCACTTTCACCTCCCTTTCTAAATTTAATTGGCTAAGCAAGTTCCCTATATAGCCATCGTCACACTAATTTTTTTTTTTGTCAAGTGTTTATTTATTTATTTATTTTTAACCCTTTAAACATCCGACTGATCTATCACAATTACTTTAAAATATCTTATTTCTTATAATATCAACATATGGTTGCCACTTGATCACAAGAAAACAACATGTGATTTGTCTAATACTTCAAGCTTTATCTACTTTGGTATAATATGATGTAACTCAGACATGCAACCTTCTAGAAAATACCCTAACACAAAGTTTTATGAAACCGGGACAAGATATGCACTCTAATATACGTGTTACTTGCAAGATAAATTATTTTTAGTTACGGAAAACAATATTAAGTAATGTATAGAACACCATGTAATTCAAAAACACATACTTGCTTGGTGAAAATATTGTTTAAACAAGGTCGTGTACATAACATGCACGACCTCATTCAATACTTTAGCATAGTTGTGTGCACGAAAGCATAATCATGTTAAACAGATGAATTTGTATACATCTTGATCATATGGACATGTGCAAAGTTATCATGCAATCACGCGGAAAAGGGTTTATATTGTCACGAAGTTGTATCTAGGTCATAAGGTCGAGTGGAGGAGGGTTCTGTGACAGTTGTGTATTGATGTACAAATGCATGTGCACAAGTGTTTTGTGTTTACATAATTGTGTCCTGTGATATGGACCAATACAATATATATGTAGGATTAAAATACCCTTTTAATAATTTTTTATTTACAATTTGATCTCAACTATTGATTTAAATATGGATATTTAAGACTAATTCTTACACTTTTTACGTAAAACACTTTTATATTTGAACCATTACATATATTTAATACCATCTCAAACCAATGTGCCACAAAAGCAAGTAAAAATGCTAATTGAATGCATTATATTGATTTTATTGATGTGACATATATCATTGCATTTACCGTTTTATCATTACCTGAGTCTAAAGTATCTGATATGATTTTCGCTACACAAAATGTTGATGTCATGCTCATCTAACACGTTACAAACTATGAAGGATTTGCATTCATGCAAATGTTTGTGGTTTATCAAAAAACACTCATATCATGTAGAGAGGTTACATGAAAAACTTAAGCGTTAAAACCTGAAGTTGCTGACAAGTTTGATCCCAAACATGGGCGAAGCTTATTGAGGGCGAGGAGGGCCCCCTGCCTCCCCCCCCCCCCCCCCACACACACACACACTCTTTCTCTCTCTTTTCGTCGGTAGTGTTATTTTTCAACTCGATAATGTAAAATTTTGACTTGTTAATGTAACTTTTTTAATATATATATAGAGTTCTTCCCCCTTAAAATAGTTTACTTTCACCCCCGCCCCTCATATAGTGTGGTTCAAGCTTCACCACTTTTCAAATTTAACGAGTATACACACTCAATTAAGCTCATTTTATGTTTTATTTTCCAATTTATTCACAAACCAAATTTATTTCAGAGTATATGTGTGTAAAATATAAACTAACTGTTTTTAATCTTTAAAACCAATTTGAAATCTAAAGTAGTGATTCGTTTTGGTTTAAACCAAAACCATACAGTCGAACCTGAATCGCTCAGCTGTGACTGTCTAGTTTCGTCGAAACATCAAACGCCAACTTCACAAGTTTATATTCTCAAATAACCCAAGAAATTTCCTAAAATCTATTTTAAATCAACTTTTATTAGAATATTAAGGTAACAGTATATCTTACGTAATAGACAGAAACGTTAGAACGAGATGAGTGAGGAGCACGCAACATCCTGTATTTCACTGAATTAGATATGTATCGGACATTATCATAATCAATGATACTTATCCAAGTGGTTGAAGCGAGATACTCAAGATAATTGAAAAAAATAAGGTCTTAGATACGAGTCTCGCTTGGAGCAAAAATGTTTTGGGTTAAGACAGAGTTTTTCTCGTTGTGCGTTTCCTTCTGAGGGTGTTGTGGATGTTGCACCGACTGATAAACAGATGTGTGAACCAGAATAGAATAATAAGTATCATTCGTAGCAGGGTCGTACATTTGTCGTTCAAAAAAAAAAACAACTGCCATCTTTTTTAGCAAGATATTATAGGTTATGCTCTTAATTCTCTGATCAGATCAAAACGTCTTAAACAAGAAACACGTGTTAAACATCGCACACTTGATAAAAAAAATAATGATGATCTGGTTCAATCGATTTTCACAAAAAAATTGACTCGAATTGCAAACTTTAACTTCGAAAAAGACAAATCAAACCGGCTGGGTTGGATGGGCCGGCCAGACTAAAACGGTTCGGTTTCACAGCTTGAACCAAATTTTTACAATTTTAGAAAAACTCGTGTGTTTGCATTTACTTTCTAAAAGGGGAAAAAGAAACATAAAATAGATGTAATTGGTTGGTTCCAAACCCATGAACAAACTCTTAATCCTAGTTTTTAAACTATAAACTGAATCGTATGATTAAATCTGACACCAAGTGAATTGGTTTTTGTTTCGGTTTGGATGGTTTGGTTGGTTTAAATATTCTTTTGAATTCAAAAATCCAATATTTAATGATCAAACTGCAATGGACAAAACTATAGTAACATGAAGAAATTGCTAGCATGTAGTTATAAACTTTAGGCAAAGTTTCAATAAAGTTCAAAACTAATTGGTCCAAATGCAACTTGCTACCGCACAAACTTCATAAATATATGCAAAAAACTAAGGTGTATGCAAGAAACGGTTTCACTTACATGATAGAAAATGTATAAGAAGAACTGAAAGAGATGAACAATTCCATAGCCATAGATAAGCCTTCTGTCACAATTCACAAATAAAAATAGTAAAAACCAGCCCCCGCCCAGCCCGGTTCATTTCAGCCCGGCCCGGCCCAACCCAGCTTTTCATTACTCTATACTATAGTACAATTTAGTTTAATCGAGTGTTTATAGAGGTATTAATAGGGTTTGTTATTTGGGTCCCGAGTTAATTAGTTTAGGTAATTCGGGTTCTTTATGGGTGCCTTTACCCTTTGTATTGTTTTTAGTTAGTTTGTGGGATTCTTCTGTTACTCCACATGGCAGGGTATTTCATCGAGTCAAATTACGTGTTTAATAAACATTATACTCGTTATGTATATACGACGGTTAGTAAATAAGTTGAGCGGACTACTATATATCGTCTTTTTAAAAGCAGATATTGAGTCGACCTTAGGTTTAGGTTGGAGACAGCGCTGGTTACCCTGCCCGCCCACCACCTAAAGAACGATAAAACCCCCGGTCCACTTGTAGCGTATTACACCAAGTGAGACTCGAACCCATAACCTCCATTTTAGAAATTCATAGGATACCTCCTTCAAACAAATTGATTTAGGGCTCATTGGCGGTGTACATGCTTGTGACGGGCGAAGTATTATGGGAGGGGGGGGGGCTATAGGTTCCTCTTTTTTTTCGTTAGTAGTGTTAATTTTTATCTGGTTGTATAAATTTTTGGTCCGGTAGTGTAAATTTTTTGTCAGGTATTGTAAATTTTTGGCCATATATAACGAGTTTGCCCCCCTAAAAAATTAATTCCGTCCCCCGCTCTCCGGCAAAAATGTTCAAGGTCCGCCGTTGTACCGATGGTGGTTCTATCACTTCTGTGGGCTGCTGGTGGTCACGGGTTTGGGTCGGTGATAGTTAATTTGATCCAACACAAACTTGGGTTATCTCATATATTTATATTCCATTAAATTCATTAAACTAGTACAAGTTATTAATGAAAGAGTAAACTTTAAGTTTAATTAAATTAAAAATTAAAAATTAAAATTAAAAACGAAAAATGTAAAATATTTTTCAAGTGCGAGAGAAATCACTTCTACAAACAATATAGTATAAAAATGTTTATAAAATTATATATAAAAGTGTATGTATATATATGTATATATTTAAACAGCTTAATTGGATCACTGACAAGCCACTGGCCCACCTGATTATCTTCATTACTCAAGTACAAAACTTGAAACCACTCTCAGATAGAAACTCACATTAGGTGAGAAAACCACATGGCACACCTGCAACCCCTTTTTATTTGTCACAAGTGGGACTTGAACCCAAAACCACACCTATTTTTATAGATCTTAGGGTAGTTCACCTTAACCACTTAATCTAATGATCATCAGTATAAAACTATATATATATATATATATATAAAACTTTAAATGCCAATGAGCAGTAAGATTTTATATGTAGGAAAGGTTCAAATACAAAGTATTCTAAAACTAAAAGTGTAAAAAAGATTAATATATTGACACGTGTCGGTCCTTTTAATTAAAACTAGGTTAGTGGCATAATTGGTAATGTTCCCCTTTTTAAGTTTCACCTTTTTTTAAAAACCATTCATAACTTTTACATACAGTATTTTTTTTTTTAAAAAGTTACACCATAGAAACGAATATTTTTTAATCTTTAAAACGCGCATAGTGTTGATATAAACAACAAATTAACTCATTGTGTAACTTCGTAAGGTCATTGTGTAATCTTCTGAATTGGTGAGGATTACACAACTATCTGATGAGGAATACATAAAATTGAAATATAAAAAGTTTACATTTCTTATTATTATGTTATACGAAAATCATCATTTTAAAAAAGACACAATGGGTAACACATTGAGCTTTTTGATGAGAATTACACAATGATATAATCATGATTACATAATGAATTGAAAAACATATAAAAATAACATTTTTAGCATTATGTTATTTAAAATCATCATTTTAAAAAACACAATGTATAACACAATAGTCAACATTAGACACAATAGGTAACATAATGACGAACACTAAACTCGATATTTAGCAATAGATACAATGAGCTGCTTGACGCTAATTACACAATTAGCTGATCAGGATTACACAACAAAACTGTAAAAAAATGTAAAAAAAATTACATTTTCAGCACTGTGTTATTTGAAAATCATCATTATAAAAAAACACAATGGTTAACATTAGACATAATGGGTAACACAATGAGTAATACAATGACTAGAACTATACTCGATGATTAGAAATAAACACAATAACCTGCAAGATTAGGATTAGACAATTACTTGATTAGGATTACACAATGAACTGAAAAACATAAAAAAATACATTTTTAGCATTGTGTTATTTGAAAATCATCATTTTTAAAAAAGCCACAATGCATAACAAAATAGTCAACATTAGCCACAATGATCTGATAAATATTACACAATGACCTGATATTATACATACACAATTAGCTGACGAATATTACACAATAAGCTAAAATAACGTGAAAAAAAACTTTTGTTTTTTATGTATCAAAATTATAGGCGTCATAAATATTAAAAAATATTTGTTTTTATGGTGTATTTTAAAAAAAAAAACAATGTTGTATGTAAAAGTTACGAGCGTTTAAAAAAAATAGAATTTGAAAATGTGGTTAATACTAAAATACACTTGGCCTATCATTTAAAGTTTTAATTATTTATCATTATGTCATCGTATTCTTTTAGCCCTTGAATCTAAAATTTAATAATAATAATAATACTTCTCACATTTTTTAGTTTTTCCTCTATTTTTACAATAACCCCACCATTTATATGTTGACACCAAAATTTGTTTTTCTTATAACTAGTTATTTTACAGGCCGCCCGTTGCGGCGGCAACGTACACAATATTATAAAGTATAAACTACTCATTTTTAACTAAATTTACCTCGGAAAACGTAGAGTAAATGAAATTTATATCGTTTAATGACCCGACTCATTTTTGAACAAAATGTACATCAAAACATAGACAGACTCGAATTTACATCGACAAGCACGTAAGAATAAAACTTGAGTGGGTCAAAGTGATATTTTTCAAAATTTTTATAAGTGTTGGTGGTGAAAATGTAAAAATTGAAAGTTGAGGGGAGAAAGGGCCCTTGCCCTTTCGTCACCGACCTTGTGTAAAAGTGCCTGCTTGTCAATCATTTCTTGGAGAAGGTCGTCTAGGTTCGGTTTTGCTAACATCTCCGTGCAATCAACACCAAGAAGAAATTTAGAGGTAGAGTCGAATATTGTAGCTGGCTTCCTGTTTCATAATTGAATATGGCTGTAACCCGATAGCTACAATAATGTTACAATGAGTGAAGATTTTCATCTTTGTGTTTAGAGCTAAGTGGCTTATATGTAGTTATTGGTATTGTGGAGCTTTTGTTGATGTGATTCTTGTGATTGATGTTTTACAACACTACTATTCCACCCTTACAACACTTGTTATACCATGGTCCCTACTATTCGAAAATGAAGTTAGCCGTTCCGGTACCAAAAGTGCATAGCATAATTTTCACACATCATTAAAACTTCCCACGTCCATATTATCTAGAGATCGAAGCTGGTCACCGACAACTTCAGATAGATCTTGGGAATTAGCACTCGCATTATCAAATGAAGACATGCCAGCATGCAGACGTGCTCCAGCAGCTGAGCGCAACATAGAGGCTCGATAGATTGATTGTCACCGTGATTGAAAGTCGGCCTCGAGCGAGGCATCAGAGGATGAAGCAACATGTGGTTTGCAAAGATCAGAACCCTTTCTCTTAGCATGCGGCTGAGTAAAAGAGATGAATTTATTAGCGTACCTAAAGATTAGGAATAGATGAAAGAAAACGCCCATAGAAGACAACAACACTCATACCCAACTTAAACCGACCAAAAATAAAACCACTCTAAACACTCGCACCTAAAGCCCTGACTGTCTAACTCTTATGTTTATAAAATCAAAAAAATAACATACATGCCGGAAAAAGCATAAGAATTCTATAGAAGAATTGTACTACCATTTGCATTCACCGATAGAAAACAATCAACAACAGCAGCAATATGTGGCCCCTGAAACCGTTTAAAAAAGAGTTGCATATTGTTAGTAAACCATGCAACACATAATAAAAAAAAATTGGGGAACGCAAAGAAAACCGCAGCACACGCAACATCATGCACGTAAGACAAACATACTTCCATCCATATGGAAGTAGAGGAAAACAACATAATCACACCTAAATACATAGAGCTATAAAATTTAAAGTGATTCACAACAACGACATAAGTATTTGGATGAATCAATATAAAACACTAAAACCTCTTGTTATTATTATCAAATAACTATTACAAATAGAGATACATTTTGACTTTCAAGGTCAAATAAAGTCAATGGAGTCATAAATCAATAGAAACCCAATACTTCGAGAAGAGCATCATAATGCACAGCTAAAATATAATTAGACACGAAATTCGAACACCTAAATATGTTTCAATAACTGCAGCTTTCAAAATCTAGCTGGTATATTCTGTTTTAATACCTGTATATAGCCATAGAATATCAAAAACAACCTAAAGTTCCAGCCTTTTTTTATCTTAATTTCATAAGAAAATTATTACCAAAAATAAACTTTACGCACAAAGTACAATTTCCTCCAATTTTAACATGTTGTCTATGAAAAAACACATGCAAATCCAAGTAAAATATATGCCGCATTGTGACCTATTTAAAAAAAGGAGCTAGCATGATCTATTATGAATAAATTATGAATTGTGTAGTTTTAAATTCAGGTATGTTAAAAGTTTAATCGAATAATTTATTCCACCAACAAATATGTGGAAGGAGCTTATTTTCCAACAAATCACCAAAACCTATTTAATATGTAGATGTTTACGGTTGACGTACGTTTAAATAAATCACACTACTTTACCAAGGAAACATGACGCTTAAATGAGCTCCAGATAGTTCAGTGTTCGAATCAAGGAAGTGAAAAATCCTACAAACAAACAACAAAACATGCTGATTAGATCAAAATGGTTGATTATCTTCACCTTTTTTTAACACCACCAAAGCAGTCCCTAAAACGGACCCTGGCTTAGCATCTTTGTTAAGCCAATTAGACCCAAACAGTCCCTAAAATAAAAATCATACTTTGATATGATTACCAACATAGAAGAAACAGTAGCAATGGGAATCGCAGAATGAATAATTGGTAATCATTGAGTTAATACTCAACCTCCATTGTACAGAAGTCCAACACCTTTATATGATTCATGAAGGATTATGTATAGAGATTCACAGCCCCTCAACCATGTTGTAGCTTTCAATACAAATCAATGTAACTTGGCATAAATAAAAACTACGGAGCACTGAGCAACATAAAAACTTACATCTTATATGGTATATGTTAGTATTAACCTTCACTTGAATATTCATCCTTACTTAAACAGTTAAAGTTCAGGTTTAAAAAACATAATGTGTAAATTAACAGTTTTATAAAGCAATAAGAGCAAATTGTAGGTAACCGTTTACCTATAAAATCAAAAACAATGCATAATCAAAAGCAATTTAATTGATGAGCTATGTATCCTTTCCTTCTTTTTCACATCATACCAACTCTCTTGATCGATATTTCCAACCTAGTAAACAAAATTAATCACGTTTAACATAAAATAAGTATTCGTAACCTTGCTGATCTGGGAACATTATTAGGTCACCAGATTCACATGTTAACAACATCAGATCGAATACATCAAGAAAGCATGTCATCACCTGACCTTTTGGATTAATGATAGAACAAATAGGGCTCAGACGAATTTATGAGACTCTAGACGGTTGCAAAAGAGGTTGTAGGTCGAATACTCAACCTACCTTCCTCGAAATCTGCCTTACCAAGATCTGCAACCGAATTTGATCATCAAGGCCTCGAAGACAATATATATTTTATGTTTTAAAACCGTTTTATTTTCTAGTAGTTTTAGTTCTTTCGTAGAAAAGTAGTTTTTGTTCGTTGATATTTTTAAGAAACGGAATGCGCGGTTGTCTTTAGTTTTTATATCAACGTTATGATTTTGGTTTTTATGAAATGGAATGCGCAGTCGTCTTCAATTTCATTAGGTATTTTTTTATCAACGTGATAGCGAGTGCAGTTACCGTCACGATATCGTGACGAAGTGAACTGATTATGAGTGAAAACATCTTTGCCAGTATTGGTATTGTCGAAACCGGATTCAATGTTTGGTTTTATAGTTTTCAACGAGTCAAGACGATAAAAACTGCACTCACGCCGCGTAGTGCTGGGAAAAGCTCATATCGAGTAGCGCGAGGGGAAACAACACTCCCACTATGTAATAAGAAAAAGTCAAAACTTCCGCCACGTAACGCGTGGAAAAACTAGTTTATTTTGTTTTTAAAAACTTACCATAGATACATATTAGGGTTCACAACCCAAAGCAGTATATATATGAAAGCGAAGAAACTAGGACACCATGCACAACAATCCAAAGGCAAAAGTTTAATAAAAATCATAACAAGTAGTGAAAATGAACATAATGACACTTAACTTAAGAGAACAACAGCAATCCACAAGTGTCGTACAACCATTCTTTTACAGGTAGTCTAAGATAAATTTACGAGTATTAGCAGCTAATCGAGCCTGCTCCATCGTGATCTTGAGCCTTTGCTTGTTCATTTTAAGGTGTTCACGATCCGAATTGCTAATCAAACTCGTATCATGAGCACTGGTGTGTGTTGAAGCAAAACCCACATGTTGAGCATGCATGTATGAATAAGCACAATGGACATGAAGGTCAAACTCACACTCGGAACACGAATAGGATAATCCTCTTCCTATGAGTTTACAGGAGTTGCAATAGAAGGAACCTGAGGGATAAGTAGGGTACGGAACCAAAGTTAGAGGATGAGAAGGGTGCGAAGGGTGTTTTAGGGACCGAGTTGCTTGAAAGCATTGCTCATGTAACATGTAGTTGCATTGCCAACAAACGTATGCGGTCCCGATGACCAACGAGTTACAACCGGAGCATGACATCTTGGTGGCTTCATGTGTTTCGTGCATGGTGAGGTTGTGTGTGTGGCTAAAATGCTTGTAGCCAGAATTCATGATGATTTCTTTGTTGTATGTGAGTTTGTGATCAAAATTTTATAGGGATGAATTGTATGTAAAATAGTAGTTTTTTTGACAAGTTGTATGACATTGGAGGTTGTTTATTGACAATAGGTTTGGTCAACTTATAAAAGTCAATGTAAGGTTTATCCAATGGCCATTATTTAATGAAAATGGAATTTTGACTTGGTCAGCAAATACATTGTCAGATTGTCAACCATTTAAATCTAAAGATATACATCATGATGTATGTGTTTTGGTCGAAATAAAATCAATAAATTTCGTGTTTATCTAAAAGAGCCTTCCTGAAATAGATAGACACATTGACAAAATGATCCACAACCAAAAAACCAATTAAATCTGTTTAAAATATGATGCTTTATATATTTATTAAAATTAAAATAAATTGTATTTATATACCGACTATTATTCATTAATTGATAATAATACATATTAAAATTTTGATCATTTACATTCTCAACTTTTGCTTGTTATTAACAACAAATTTTAGTAACATAATCATCAAATATTTACTCTTGAATTACATTCGGTTTCACTCACACAATAATGATATAAACGAAATGAAAAAACATAAACTATGCAAACGAAATTGAGTGCAGAATAAATGCAAACTGAGCGTGCAATCTATGATAATTATGCTATTGTAATTACTAATTGGTGATAAAAGTAAAAGCTAAAGTGTCATCAATCAAATTAATATTATGGATTGTCATCGGCTTATAGATTATAGTCAGGGCCGGCTCAAGTTTTTAGGGGCCCGAAGCGGATAAAAAAGTTGAGGCCCCTTTCAACCAAAAAAAATTGTTTTGCTTTCGATCCCATGATTCTTATATCATCTCTCTATGTGCATTATTATAGACCACAAACCCCACTGCCAACATGTCTTGATAAACTTATCATTTCAACATAAATCCTTACAAAGTGATCTAATGGAAGACCGAAAGGAAACAAGAAAACAACATAAAAGCTTAACAATTGCTAACCTGTTTTATGAGTGCGTAAAAGATCCACTGAGATATAAATTTTGTAGAACATTCCACCTATTTAAATGAAGCAACTACATTGTTGTAAATATGAAACAATAAATGTTATCCTGATCAGAATAAAACGAAGAGCCAATGATTCATTGGTCTAATGGTTAAAGGGGGAGGTGGGAAGCTTTGCTTCTTTGGAGGTCATGGGTTCAATCCCTTACGTGGGTGTATTTACTAATTTGATGTTACTAACTTACTCACATCTAACTTGTCGTTCAAAAAAAAGAATCAAATGAAGAATATAATCGGTATGTAACCAAATTGAAGCTAACTATAATTAAAAGCACTGTGCTTGAAATAAAACACTTGATATACACTAATTTATTCATACCAAATACATTAACTTTTGAACTCCCTTCGTTGAAGCAACCAGAAACGCTTCGGATTCCAGACTCATCGACTCATCATCGCCTCATCGGTTTGTGGATTTGTGCTCTTTGGTGGAGTACCGGAGACTCTCCTTCCTATTCGTCGCATCATGTATTCAAAAATTAGGTTTTTAATTTTTGGGGCCTCAAGTCCGATGCATCCCTCCTCATACTAATGGGCCGGCACTGATAATAGTTTGGATTATTAAATTATAATTATTTTTGTATAGTAAGTTATGAGTTAATAATAGAAAAGTAATTATTGAGGCCATTTACACTTGCAATTCATTTTTTTGTTTTAAGATAATGAGTGAAATTCCATGTTTCAAAGGAGAGCAAGCGATTGCTGTTCTTGAGAGCTTGCATCAAGAGAGCCAAGCTAGAGGAGCTCGAGTCATGGAAGAAAGAGCATTAAGGGGGTTGCGCATACAATTATTATTTGGGACTCTTCTTCACATTATTCTTGCTTAAGTGGGTTAGTGTGTTATTGTTGTTATGTTAAACGAAATTAATTAACACTTCTAATAACTACAATTGTTTAAAACTAAGAGTTATACTCAAGCTACGCTGCGGTGTAACGTTTTTTATAATAGAATCGAATGAAATAATACACATTAAATGCAGGAAAATTAGCCGTTTTGTTGAGTCCGTTATTAAAATGTAGAATCTAATAATAAAATATATTTGAATTGGTTTGTTTTTATATAACCTAGGTTTTCCTCCCGCGCGCACGGTCCCAAATATCGAAACATGAATACAAAAATACGAAGTAACGGCGCTCATTCTGACATAAACTTTAAGACATCAAGAAACCTGATTGCAAAACTCAATCACAACAATGCAAGCACACTCAACCAAGCCCAAAACAATGGGAATAAAAAAACACAAAATTATGTGTTGGCTATTGCCTCAAACCTGAGCCGTTTACAATGACATGATCTTTAATATAAAAATGCAAATAAAAAACACGTTGCAACACCATCACTACGTCCTAGAGCCCTAAAAAACGTACTAGGTGATAAAAATTATTGTCACACCGTTGTAAAACAAATCATGAATATTAAATTAACATGCAAATTAGAAAGATGGTATCTATATCAAATCATATAAAAGATCAAAAAAATTAATAAAGCAATTTTAAAAGATAGTAAATATATTAAATTAGTATTATGCCCTCTGTGTTACGTTGGAGCGTAATACCATGTCAAGTAGCACTAATGTCACATAACCGTCAGCAACCATCAATACCGGAAAAGCTCGTATAAAAAGATATAAAAATAATAATAAAACCGAAGGAAAAATGTTGAAACACACACGTTCAACATAAAACATTAAAAACAATAACTAAATCGATTTAGGATCCGTACGTTACGAGTAGGCCGTTAAACGGAGGAAAAATGGCGTAACAACGTTGAACCACAAGTGCACCTTATGACACGTAACTCTTAAAATTTAGACCAAAATGTAAAACGATGAAAAGTATAGGATATCAAAATTAAAAGTGAAAAATTAAGAGATAAAATTGTAAAGTTGTAAAAGTATTGGGTTTAAAATAAAAAATTAAAAGAATTAAATAGTTGTACCATGGATAGTTATACCATATGCATAAAAATATGTACATAAATATTGGTAATTAGAATATATACTAGTATTAAGCCCCCTGCATTACAGGGGGCCTAAAACCGTATCAAGTAGCTCAATGCCACATCACCGTTTGTGACCATCAACACCAAAAAATACGTATTAAAAAATAAAAAAAAAAATACAAGAAATAAAACTGAACGAAACATAGACATAAAAGCGTTAAACCATGCAAGCGAAATGTATAAAAAAGAAAATAAAAATAAAACCAAACGAAAAGTAAACGTAAAAACAGTGAACCACGCAGACGAAACGTAAAACATAAAAAACAATAAGTAAGCGTTCTAGGACCAACGTGTTGCGACGTGGTCGTTAAAAGGGGACAAAATAAGCGTAAAAACGTTGAACCATACACGCACACTGTGTCATGTTAACTCGCAAAATTTAGAACAAAAACATAAAATTATAAAATATGTAAAAGTATTGGGTTTAAATAAAAAAGTTAAAGATTAAAAAAAAGACAAAAAAAAATTGATACAACCCACTAAACATATAAGACAACACTCTCAGATACAAACCACTTGATAAGCATAAGGTGTTACATCTCTATGCGGAATATGTTAAAATATATTTAGTTGGTATTTAATTGAGAAAATTTCATAAATGATCTATGTGGTTTAACCAAATTGCACGTTTCGTATTCAAAATTTGAAAATTACAAAGTCAATCCAAAATTTATGTAGCAATTGCAATTTTGATTCCTAAATTTTAAAAATTACAAAGCTAGTCTAAATTTTGATGCGTGCGTTACACTTTTGGTTTCTAAATTAAATTTAAAAGTTAGCCCAAACTTTATAAAATATATAATAAATGAACAAAATTTTAATATCATGATCAAACTTACAATGTTTAAGTTAACTTTGTAAATTTTAAAATTTAAACACCAAACATACAATCTGATTAAACTATAAAAATCATTTATGCAATTTTCTCTATTTAATTTACATTGAATGAAAAGAAATGTAAATAGTTATGTGAACACAGAAAAAACAGATGCAAGGAATATGTTTCTCGAACTTGTAACAGTCACGGAGAAAGGCCAAGTGTTTATGACCTGTGCTAGACGTACGATTAATTATCTGTAAATGTTAAATATTATTTATGCAAACATAAAAATAGAAATAAAAAATACATACACCACGTGGTTGAGTAATAACACTACCTTTTATCCTAAACTTCTAAATGTTAATGTTAGTATTGCAAGGTAATTTGCCAGCCATAACTATTTTGATATTCTAGCTTTTTCCCTTTTTAACGGTTAAATCCGTTTAATATATCTATTTAAAGATTTGAACCATCGACCTAAAAAAAAACATTATTACATACTCGAATACCATTGGATCAAATGCAACTTAGTATTTTGATAATCTAGCTAAGAATTAGTCGTTGCATTTAACTTTAGAATGTGCAAATTAGGACCCACAGATAGAAAAATGGTTATAATATGTGTGACTTGATAATATATTAATATGATTATTTAAAGATTAGGTTAAAACTAGTGCATTACGCGAATTAAATAAATAAATATTAAATTAAATAGTAGGTAATTAATTAAGATTCAGGAATCTAATATATTTTTTTCATTCTAATAAAGTACTCATGAGTAAGTTAAATACTTAAACATTAATATTAAAATGGAAAACAGATAATTAATTCACCTTAACATTCTTTTCCAAAATTATATTTAATAACTAACTTAGTAAACTCGTGTATTACACGTGTTAAATAAATAAAATATTAAATCGAATGAATATTTATTAATTATAAAATAATATTTAAGATAAAATATGATAATAGAATGAAAATTTATATCAAAACAAACATTTAAAAGAAATATCATTGTTAGAAACTTTCTTATTATAACTCCCAGTTTTAATTTTACTTATTTTTTATAAAAAATTTACTTTTTAAAAAAACAATTTAAAATATTTTATATTTAAAAAGTTTAGTGTTTTAAAAAAATATTATTATATAAAAGTTTAATTCATTAGAAATAACATTAATAAAAATATAACTTTCTTAAATTATTAAAAACTATTTTAATCTAAAAAAATTAAATAATATTATTAAAAATTAATATGATTATTTAATATGAGAAAAAAAGCGGAAAAATTTAATTTGATAAAATAATGTGGTGTCGTCACATTTTAAGTTACCATTTAATTAGAGTAAGAATATTTGGTTTTAAGAGCAAACTTCTTCTTAAATAAGTCGTTTAAATCATCACAATAATGTCTTGGAAAATGAAATTATAGAATAAATATTGAATTTAAAACATAACAATTGCTATTAACTTTAAAAGTAAATAAAGTGTGCCTCTTGACTTTTTTTTACCCAAATTAATCTATTATCAAATGATTTTTAGTCTAATGATTTTTAGTGGTATGGTTGATAGTATGAATTCAAATCCTTCAGAATATAAAGTAACCTAAAATTATATGTGCAAAAAAAGAATATGTTGTTAAAACAAGTAACTTATAATAATTCCCGTAATCCTTTATCCTGGTCAAGAAACTAAATTCAATGTTATGCTTCCAAAAATAATTGTGTTTACATGATCCCTACTATACATTTTATATGTAATGGTTGTTAAAAAATCATTTATATGTAACTTGAAATTTCTAAAATTACAAAGGATACAGAATTTGTGTGTTGGTTTAGTTTGAAATGGTTTCTTATGTAGTGATTTATGAAGAGTCCGTCAATATAAAAACTTTAGTTTTTCTGATACTAACTCCGTTTGAGTGGCTGGTGATGACATGTTTATTAGATCAATACGAATCATTATGCTGCAACAAGTCCAAATAAAAAAGTTAAAGTTTACTGGTTGAGATAACATATTCTTTATATTCGAAGAATTTAAAAAATTTTGGAGAACTTTGTGGAAGCAAAGTCCCAAACCTTTTGTTGTCTTGTGGGCGTGGACTTTATTGCGAGAATGACCCTAAAATCGCGCATTATGCCGGTTGACATCATTCCAGAATCCGTATATGAAAAATATATATTATTAATTTTAGAGTTTAAGTTATACATACACATTCTCCTATGTTACTAGTCATATCCTCACCTATTAACAAAAAGTTTAAAAACTTATCATATTTTATTTTAAAAAACATATTTTTAGAAAAGTTATTTATTAATGAATTATTTCAAAAACACTTTTATATAAAGATATAAAACATATTAAAAATAATAATAAATTCTATAAAAAATAATATAAATGTTTATGAATCTAGAAAAATATTTAGTAAAAATTAAAATTATGTTTTAGAATTGGAAATAAACCTAGACAAACTGAATTTAACCGACCTATTCAATTCAGTTATTTGATTAAACACATGAAATCGTTTATTATTCAATTTATACAAATAACTGAACCGAATAAACAAGTTTTTTTGTGTAACCGTTAACGAAACGAAATCGAAAACCAAATTCACGATTTGATTTGAGTTTTTCAGTTATGAACAGAGGCTTAAACGAACCGAACATTCAGCGAACAATTAGTGAACTATTCAGCGGAAAGCTCGTTTATGTTCGTTCATTTAATAAATGAACAAACATAAACAGAAAATTTCGTTCATTTAGTTAAAGCAACGAACATGAACAAGAAGCTGCATTCATTCATTTATGTTTGTGAACGTTCGATAACCTATTTGTTAACGTTTGTTGGTGTTCATTTATTTTTAAAAGCTATGTTTGAGATAATTATGTAAGTACTTATCTAGTTTTGGTGAATATTATAGAATGTTTGTGATAAAAATTATAAAATTAATATATGATGGTTTGTATTTGTTTGTTTTAGAAAATTGTGTTTGTGTTATTAATGTTCATAAATATTTGTATGTGTTCGCTTGCCTTTGTTTGTGTTCGTCGGTAAGCATTCGTGAATAATCATGAACAAGTTATTTTCTTAATGAACAAACACGAACAAGGCTCCGTTTATATTGTTCGGTTCTTTTGCAGTCCTAGTTATGGGTATAGTTTTGTTTCGGTTGTTTTATGTTTTTGCTTTATTTGAACATCCGAAATTACTACAATTAAAAACAATAAAAGACACAAATAAAGACTAAAAGAAATTACTTATAAGTTTTTAGTTTAACATATTAAAAAATAATATGATAAATAAAAACATTAAAGAAAAAACTAACTATTATAAAAGTTAAAAGGAGGGATATAAAAAGCAAATATATTTCAGAGTGGTGTATTTATAGCATTATCCTTAAATTATCTTCTTAGTAGTTATAATTAAACTTAATTAAAATGAAAAGAAAAATTATCAGTATAAATTATGTTTATATTGCATATATTTAGTATTTACAAGAAATGTTATAACAATACAGACTTATAATCTTACTATGTCCAACTCATGAAAATAAGTATATATAGTCATTGCAGTTGGGTGGATACAAAATAGATAGATGAAAAATATATGAAGAACTTTCTTTTCCAAGACATTGAGGTATAAACAGAAACGACTCCAACTCCATCATTTCCGGTCCCTAAGGCTTAAGCGAACTAAAAAAGCGGAGCATTTTGACAAACTGATTCATATTTTCAATTTCAATAAAATCCAATATTAATTAGTTAACAACTAACTTATACAATTTCGGCTTATCTATAAAATTTTCTAGTTTTTCGCGGGTCCAATTTTCGGGGCACTCTCTCTTCTCTTCTTTTCTTTGTGTTTTCTCCAGACCCATGAATATTCATCTGTTTTGCCATTCTTCATCATACATCATCACCTCCACCGCCTATCGCCGCCCTCCAACCCCGTTTCTTCTTCATGGGATGACTCCAACTAGACTAAGCGAGAGCTTATTTTTTTATATAATCGAATTACCCTATACATCAAATTACTCTCTAGCTAGTTGTCATCATCGTAGAGTTGCTACCACCATGTACCGTTGTCCTGATGACAGTTGTTGTTGTCGTTGCAGACATTATTATTGTCGAAGAACTAAGAAGCTCATTATTGTTCCTAACTAAAATTCAAACAGTATAACAAATGAAATGGTGTGAATAAAGAAAACAGCGAAAGAGCATTACCTAACTCTACGTATTGTTTATTACACCTTATTTTATTTACTCTCACCTATAAATATTCCTTTTATCTTTTTTCTGTTGAAACAAATATGTCATAGATCTTTAATTAATAGTTAAATACTCAACTCTCATCACTAAATTGTTTATTGTTAATAACAACATTTTCATAATTCATGAAACAAAGCGTTTCATCTCATCTCATCAAAGTGTTATATAAACATCATGATGCGTATGTCTGAAAAAAAACTCAACAGTCGCCGGAAAATTCTCCGGCGAACATGGGGAGACAACCAGAACCCATAATAACCCATTTCAGCCATCATCACCCTCTACACCTCACCAACCCTCAACCATCTCTAACATGTTCATGCTGCAAACAAACCCTAATCACCGAGCCACTTTACACGTGCAGATCACCGTCGTGCACCGCCTTCTCGCTCCACCGAAGATGCTCCCAACTGCCACAAGAATCACCCCACCCCACCACCACCACCACCCTCTTTCCCTCATCACAAACTCACAAAACCCTAATGGTGTTTTCACCTGCAGCGGTTGTGGGAACAGTGTGATGGCTTTTCGTATAGTTGCAAAGACTGTGGTGTTAATATCCACGTGGCGTGTGCGACGTTGCCGCTGTGGTTGTCTCACGGGAGCCATTTCATCAGCTCAAGCTTGTGTTTTTACCACCGTATGGGAGTAAGTTTTGTTGTGATGTGTGTGGTGGGATTGAGGGACGTAGGTGTTGGTTGTATCGGTGTGGTTCGTGTGGGTTCGATGCTCATTTGTCGTGTGCGACGAAAGTGGAAGGGGTCGCCGGAGATGGAAGTAGTGGTGATCAAGGTCTGAATTTGTTGTTGAATGATATTAATAATCAGAGGAACCAAGTTCTTCTTGAAGCAATGATGGGTGGTTATGGTGGTGGTGGTGGTGGTGATGTGAATAACCAATTGCTGCAACTGATGATGGATGGCGGTGGTGGTGGTGTTGGTGGGTTGGTTTTAAGTTCAGTTGTTGGAAACGTTGGTGATTTTGGTGGATCAATGGGTGCAGGATTGGGAGGTTTTGGCTTTCTTTAAATTAAAGTACTCGTCTTTGTTTTTCGAACTCTCATTCTCCTTCGGCGATTCAGATACTAAATCGTATCTGCATGTTTGTTTGCTAGTTTCTTGATCCCGGAAATCTGTCCTTAAGAGTCACAGAGAGAGTGGACTATCCAGCGCCTTTGATACTTGATGGATATTCAAGAAACTGTAAAAAGTAAGAATTGTAAGGATCAAACAGTGAAACTAACTAATAAGAGTTTGATCGAATATTTACGTATGTTATATAATTGGGTGTCCTATATATAAGTTTTGTAATAAATATACTTACTTATGGATGGGATGCATGTGATTGCACGAAAAGATTGTTAAAGTACCACATATATATTCTAGAGAACAAATATAATCCTTTTGTGTGTTTCGTGGTTACTTAATTCGGTAATGGATCAGACTAGAAGTAGTAGTAATCACGATTCAGAAAAGGAAAGAGACATATACATGAATCGGTTAATTAACAATGATGGTGGTTTCCTAATGAACCTTCTGATAATTTATGTCTAAATACGTGTATTTATAAAGATAGGTGTGTATAAGTTATAAAATACTTACAATCTTTTATGTAATAAGCTATATTACTAGATTATGTTGTTAGTTTATATTTAAACTAGCTTTAGTTACCCGCGTATACACGGAAGTATGACGAGTTAATTATTAAATAACATAAAAATAAAAATAAAATCAAGTATGTTATATATTAATAAGACATAACAAGTTTTGATATAAGGTCACAAATGAGCAAAAACATCATTGTAAACTACAATTGTAATAATAGTAGGTATATACTCATTATCTAAAGTTAAAAGCTTCAATCCATCTTACTCTTAACTTATGACAAGATGTTATAAAGTTGATCATGTGTAAAAATAGGCTCTTTCAAGTATAAACCAACACTTGACAGAGAGTGATCTTAATTTTTATTATTGTTATAACGAAATATACAGTAAAGAAAAATGTCTTTTTTTAAACTTAAAAGGAAGACTTTGACAGGTCAAATCGTGAGCTAGATATTGAGTGACTGTGAGGTATTAGTATGAAGAAATTAAGATTTAAATAATATAC